>CM022395.1:80263980-80863980 GCA_011833715.1 Carcinoscorpius rotundicauda
TTTGTGTTAATTTTGTACCTTAACTATGTAGAATCTGTCACTTGACCAACCTTGTGACCATCATAAAAAATTTGGAAATAAATATAAATTATGCTTCTTTTGCTAGAATGACACAAAATGACAAATGCTTAGTCCAGTTAGCTTTATTCTCATAATGCTGTATATATATTTGTTATATTGACATTCCAGTCATGTCTAGCTAACATTAAATAACTTGCATTGGCATAGTACATGTGCACTCATGTTATATATTTAGTAATATAAAACTGACCTTTAGTCTTCCCTGTGTTTTAGTGGACTAGTATTTTGTAATATACACTCACATTTCAATTATCATACATTATGTATGTGTATAGATTATTACTATTTAGAAATAAGTTATTAAACTTATTTTTCTTAAAATATGAAACAATAAATCAAGAATTAAAGCAAACAATTGTCTCTTCTTATGATGACATTTTTAAAATTTTGCATGTGGAGGATGTCAAATTGAAAATCATTTTTTTGGTTTAATACAGGGATTCCCAACCTCTTGGCACTTGCAACTTGAAAATGTAATTGATGAAATAAAATTAATGTTATCCCAAGCTACTTCTAACAAGGCTACGTGACTCCCCTGCCAAGGCTTCGCGACCCACCATTTGGGAACCCCTGGTTTAATATATGCAGTTAAATAACCAAAAAATCTTAAATAGCTATAATGATACCACAGAATTCCACTTCCACTATTATCTATTAGGCTTAGTAACTACGATATATTTGGATGTTTAAAATATATGAATTCTCAAGCAGGCTAAAGACACAACCTTCTTTCTTGAAATCGTTCAAAAGAATGTAGTAGCTTTTTGGCACATTAAACTGACAGACAAAATCACTAGGGGATATTCTAAGCTCTTGATTTAATATTCATATGCCATATATTGAAGTGAGCATATGTAACAGACCATTCTTAAACATGGGTAGAGATACCACTGTGTTTGATTCAGTACATATTTACTATTAAATAAAGAAATTAACTCATATAATACACTTAATCCATTCCAAAAGGCTGTTCAAAAATGGAATCAATTTTTCCCATGAGAAATACTGTAAATTAAATTAATCCATTACAGACCTCCAAAAATTACGCATTATGAAGCATTTTTAGTAAACATATTGCTTATTTATACCTGTATAGTAATCCATGCATAAAGTCAATCACAAAAACTATAAACACTAAAAAAACAATAAATGAAAATTTAACTGCACTTTACCTATGCTGAGGAGAGCTGATGGTATAAATGAAAGGTGGTGAGAAACATGGATAGTAGGAAGGTTATTATTGTTTGGAAGGAAAGTCACCTTTCATAAAAACATCAGGTAACTGTCCTTCTGGAGTTCTTTCTTTTCTCTGTCTCTTTGCACCACTACAACATGCTTGAGACTCACTGGACCTATTTCTCTGTAAAAACTTGTCTAATGAGGTTTGTCTCTGCCTGCATTTTAAAATGTTTCTGAAGTAAGACATGGCATTGTCATTGAAAAGGTTTATGCTGCAGTTTGCTATAGCTTTGTCAGGGTGAAATTTTTTTCATAAAACTTTGTAACTTTCCCCATTTGTTTGATTAGTGAACTAGGAACATCCTCCCTTCCCTCTCTTCCTCATCTGAAGACACTTTCTCTGTTGCCTTCTGTGGCTGCTCCTTCTGAAGGTCTTGGAGTTTTTCCGTGGCGACCTCAGTGTTGTGGTCTTCTACCAACTTCTCCATATCATCACCACTCACATTCAAGCCCATACTATTAACTAGTGAGTGAGATAATATCCTCGACAACAGGTTCAGGCTCAAAGTCTCTATCTACTTCTTCCAGGCTGAGGTCATGGTCCTCAAAGACACTTCCATCCAGGCTTTGTCTGTGATCCTCAAGCAATGGAGGATATTAAAGTTATTTTCCAGAACTTTCTGAGGGTTAACTCTGTGTCAGAGGTCACTTCAAAGCACCTTTGAAACAGTGCTTTGGTATAGAGTTTCTTAGAGTTCGATATGATCTGTTGGTCCATGGGGTGAATGAGAGGAGTTGTGTTAGGGAGCAAGAGCTTCACTGTAATGAAACTGTATTCCTTCATCAACCCATCCTCCAAGCCTGGTGGGTGAGCAGGTGCATTGTTCATCACAAGAAGGGTCTTGAGTGGCAACAGGTTTTCTGTGAGGTAATTCTTTACACTTGAGCCAAACACTTCATGGACCCACTCCATAAAAAAATTGCCTGGTTACCCATGCTTTACTATTAGTCCTCCACATAATATTTAGTTTACTTTTCAGGACATTATTTTTCTTAAAAACTCCTGAGTTCTCAGAATGGTACACTATCAAAGGCTTAAGTTTTAAGTCCCCACTTGCATTACTACATAACAATAGATTTAGCCTGTCCTTCATTGGATTTTGTCCTAGCGGTGACTTCTCCTCCTTGGTGATATAGATTTTCTTTGGCATTTTCTTCCAAAAGAGACCTGTCTCATCACAGTTTAACACTTGTTGGGGAATAAAACCTTCAGCTTCTACATGGTCCTTAAATTCCCTAACAAATTTATAGGTGTGGGTAAAATGTTTTGGGCAAGCTTGGCATGGGCCGAAAATGGTTGAAGGTCGTTCGGGTCATCAGTGAGATTATTTTAGGGGTTCACGCCATGACAGTTTGGTCGGAAGCCAAGTTTACGTTTAACAATTGAGTAATTTTTTTCTCGAACAGTATATTTGAAAACCAAATTGTTTGAGAAGGGAGCCATTTGAGGACCGAGATACCATTGTATTAAAGTTTGAATTATAATCTACACTTTAATTCCAAACTTATTGACATAAATTCATAAAATAGTCATTGAATAAAATTTTGAATGTAATTTAACAAATGCAATGACATGACCTTTTACCTGTGACCCATTGTAAAATGTTTATATAAACACAAACGTACAAGATTTACAGTAGGTAATGCTTCTGACCCACCTTTTAATTTTTTTAACATGTATACAGTGAACTTTCAGTTCAGAAATTGAGACTCTGATTGATTTATGATGTAAACACATATACATAACAAAAAATTTAATCAGTAATCCACATGTTCATATTGCAAGTTCAAGCAACTATTTCTTTATACAAATATACATTTCCTGTGGCTATATGATTCAGTAACCTGTACACAAATTAATGAAAGTAATGTAGGGACTTAACAGAACAAGGATCACGGTAATAATTACTGACACCAAAACATCCACATTCATAGTATATATTGGTATACATCCATTGCTTTCAAAATGACTCATTCAGTTATCCATGTGTCTTAATAACCTAGAAAAAGTGCATTATTACAAATGCATTTGAATGAACAACGTCTCATTGTCATATACATGTACTTTGGCCAATAAATTGAGTTTTAGATACTGTAACATTTCATAAAAATTGTGTGAGTCATTTGGTTCTGGGCTTTGGTTCTTTTTTTTGTAAAAAGAACTTGTTTCAGTTCAAGCTTTAAAAAAATGACAATATATTTTTATATTATGCTTTAAATCATATGTTTAAATCTAAATATAACATTTAAGATTGTTAATATTTTTTGTTCTCAAGTAATTATTGCTTTGAGCTTCTGTAACTTGTGCATTATATGCAATGTTTTGTGGCATTTATAAACAAATTTACATGAGTGGATAATTTTCCTGTCCATCAATTAACATTTGGACATTTATTTGTTGTTTCTTTGGAAGCTCAGTTACCAACAAGTACAATAAGGTTACTCAGGTGAGATATTGAACACTGAGAGGAAAGTATTTTCTCAGTTATTAAATTTCATCTGTTCTCCCATTATAGTAGATCTTTGGGGATGAATACTTGTACAGTTGCAAAAGCATTTTTGCTTGTGAAATAGTAAATATATATATCCTGTAAAAAACAATAAACTCTGTAGGTAGTGTTATATTATTACTCTTTAGCCCTCACAAATATATATATATATATGTAGTATGTGGGACAAAAGGGACTTTACAGCTGTTGCATTTAGAAAATAATGTATTTCTTGGAAACAAATAATTAAATGTTTTCCTTAGCTTCATCTCTGTAGTAAGTTTGTCTTTTTGACTCAGTAAGGTCTAATGTAAGCTTGATCTTAGTCTAACACCAAATATATATGTATATACATACTTTTTGTGATTAATAAAGTAATAGCAAGTTATCATTTGCACAGTGTTGAAAATAATGAATATCTGTGTATATAAACCAATGTTTAGAAAGTCTGCATCCATAACTAACATATTTAGACTGGTGCTGACATGCTCTATATTTATAACACAGTCACCACTTGACCTGTGTATATAACTTAATATAAATGACCCACCAACTTATAAGTTGTATCTTTTTATAGGTATTATTGAATGTTTTCTTTTAATGCAGTCATTCTGTATGTGCCATTATGTATTATAATTTATCTCAAATGAGCTGCCAATTTATTGTGCTACATATTATGACTTCAGACAACCTGAACTGAGTTAAATCGTAATTTTGGCTTTGAAATTAATTAAATGTCAATATCTATCAAAATTATGAGATTTGTCAAGAAGACTGATACACTTAATTTTCTTTATTAACACATATTTTAATATACAAGCAGTGATACAACTTATAATAATGGTTATTAAAATGGTTACCACAAATGATTTATGTATGAAAGTTTTACAAACTTACAAACAATATTAAGTCTTCTATCTGTTCTGGATCTTCCTTGATATCCTATCAAGGGTTCATGATGAGTGAATTAATTTCAAGTTTATCAATACAGTTTACTCAATAGGAAGCTAGCTAGCTCTGTGTTCTCTGTTGGTCTTATCGAGAGATCACAACAAGTGAATTAAATTTGAGTTAACATAGATACAGTTCACTTAACAGGGAGCTAACTTTCTTTCTCAGCCAGATACTGAAGTTGTATAATCTCTTCTTAAAAATACTAATGTCTTCGTGAATCCACTGAAGTTGAATGGTTTGAAGTGTTCAGAATCTACAAACGTTCTTGGTCAAATATCTAAAGTTCCTAATTAGTTAATTGTTCATTACAGTTATAGCCTCTAAGATTTAGAGTGTACCAACTATAGCAAAACAACAATATATACTTTCTCTCTGCATGTTGAGATGGCTACATTTTATAATTGTTAGGTGAAGGTTTTGAAATATCATTTAGTAATAATATTGGTATTTACATACATATATGCATTGTTAATTCTTATACTCAAGAATCTTCTGAAAATTTAGGGAATAGGCAGGAATTTTGCAATACAAATTTAACAATATAAATTACATGCATTTTTAAATATACATTTAATTGAAAGAAACATCAATATCAAAATAAATATATAAAATAAATCTACAGGGTGTTCAGAAAGTCACTGTGCAGTTTTTTCTGTTAATAAATATATATAAGTGCACAGTGACTTTCCGAACACCCTGTATTACGGTGATTATAGGGATATTTAACATATATGTTAGAAATAAATTTTCTGGATACATGCAAATTGTAGAATTGTTTTGCCAGTTTTCTTCACCAATTTTTAAAAGAGAGTGAATGAAAAATAAAAGGATGTTACTAATACTACTTATATAGCATGAATACTTAGTGAAATTAAAATGTATTTTTAGAATTTATCATTATATACCAAAAATATTAATACATAATAAGCATAAAGAAGATTTTAGTGAAGAATTCATGGTCAATCCTAGTTGTCATGTCAATTTTATTATGGATAACAAATGTAGTAATAACTCCAAAATGCATTGGGAATATCCAGTCAACCAGACAAAATTTATATGCTGTGTTATACTAGCCAGCAGACATAAAATCATCTAAGTGTAAAGAGTTGAGTGCTTATAACAATGACATCTCAATTCCAATTATTACTGCTTTTCACTGTCTACAGCCAGTTATAGTAATGCAGTTACCCATGAAAATTCTTATACTTCCTAAAAGTAGAAATGAAGCCACCCTAACATTTCTACTCTATGCAACTCCAATTGTCTGCTCTTTTAAAAGAAGTAAAGTAAAATAATAAAAGGTCTTAAATAGAATTGCAAATCCTACCTTAATATTTCTTGCATATTAATTTGCCTCAGTTGCAATACAAAGTTTTCTTCTCAGATTACAGCAAATCTTGTTTCATTGAAAATTCGAGTAGCTGAAGATGTTTTACACCCACTTCCTTTGAATATACCAAGTGTGATTGAGGATGTAGAAGTAATATTGCTAGATGCCAATCAGTAAGTGTTTATCATTATTAAAAAAAATCTGTTAATATTTTTGTAAACTAAGATGAACCAAACATGTATGGTTTGACAGTTTTATTTCTGTACATAATTATTTCTACACTTTAAAGTAAAAAAAAACACTCTTTTAATAATTCAAGTATGCTAATTAATTAATATGCACATGTATAATTTCTTTTGAAATTGTATTTTTGGCATATCTTTTCTGTAATGTTTAGCTTAATTTATACGAACATTATTGTTATGAATTAATTTTAATATTGAATATTGTACAACTTAATTTCTTATTTGAAGAAAAGTAAAAGTAAAGATCCCAAGAACAGTGAGAATAGTAAAACTAGTAGATTGAAATATAATTTTTGGCAGAGAAGAAGTCGTCTTCACCTAAGAAACTTTTATTTTTCTAATAGGGTAGTTGGCCTTTGAAATGAGTTGCCTTTGGCTGTTGTAAAAGCAGTTAATTTAAGCATGTTTAAGAGAAAGCTTGATAAGCATATGAATGATAAGGGCTAGCTTTAAGATCATTTTGAAAATTTATTTATTAATAGTTTAGTTTAGAAGATGGAACAGCTGAGATGGATCAGTAATTCCCATATTGTCCCAAAACATTATATTATGTTATGATAGGCAGGAATGGGAAGGGTCTTCTTATACTTTAGTCATGACAGTCCAGCACAATACAGTAATACCACCCAGTCAATCTCTTGGCGGTCTTGTGGAATACTTTATTTTCATAGAGCCTGTTGCAACCTATATAAATTATACTGAATTAATGGTTTCTAGTGCAGAATTAGCTGGGTAAAAGTACACTTGCTACAGAATAAGATCCTGTGAAAATGAGGTAAGGGACCCTGAAAGGTAAAAAAGAGACAAGCATAGTAATGAAAATATTTGCTCATCTGTATACTCTAGCAGAAATGGTTAAGATAGCAACATAGGGATAGCAGAAGAGCCTCAGATGAGGATACTGCTAGATTATACAAATAAAGTGAGCTAAATGTAATTGGGGAGATCTACATACCAATCCATACAATGTTTTCCAGCAGGCAATTTAGTCCGGCCACTAAGGACATAGTAATGTGGCAAATTTAAGATGTGACTCACAGAAGACCCCTTGCCATCAAAACCAGTCCAAAATAAGTGACATGGATCAATTTCATACCCACCTTATCAATATAATTGGTAGTAAATGCTGGGAAACTGAATTGTTTCAGTGAATATACAGTCACTGTTTAGTATCTTGAAAGGCATTAGTACAGGCAACACAAGACCTTCAAGATTCTTACTGGACCTAACACACATTTGAAATTTTATCAGTCATAAATTAGAAATAGAGACCACATGAAACAGTAAAAAGGATTTATCCTCTTTCCTGCCTGACAGTGTGTTAGGGAAGAAAAACCAGTCTTAGGACTAAGTAGAATTATAAAGCTTCTTGTGGACAGTTATTGCAAACCATTCCAACTTGCAATGTCTGTAAGTTAGTAACAATGAAAAATAAACCTTAAGGGAAGAGTATACAACACATGAGGATAAGTTCACAAGAGATGTTGAGAAAGGGCATGTGATATAACCTCAATATAGCAGTTAGGTAATTGAAATGGTCATTTGGGAGAAAGGAGTCAAAGTGAAATGAGGAATCCAGAGAGTACTCAAAGAGTTTCAGTCTTGAATATCAAACTGTAGTCTATAAGACAGCCTTATACAGGGTGGTTGTGGAAGATACAAAAAGCAAAATATGGTTGGCACTTCTGATTGAAGAGCATTTAATCTCCTCTGAATGTATCATTGCTGATTGTGTGCCATTTTCATTAAAAAATGCCCATCGTGGGACTAATCTAGGCCTGAAACGGATACACAGAAACCATAGAAATTAAACCCAGATTCCATATGAATGAGCTTCTGGATAGCTGGGTGTATGATGTCAGATCACAACAGCTCCACAGGTTGGAACAAATTATATTTGGTACTTTAGCTGACATAAGAATTTGATGGAAGGCCTAGAGTTATAATCTTTCCCCATCCTTTACAATCTCAAATACCTCTTAACTCTTCTTTTTTTCAAAAGAAAACAGTTTGAGAGATTTCAGCCTCTCTTCATATGACAACACTTTCATCTTAGGCACAATATTAGTAACCCTTCTCAGAACCATTTTCAACAATTCAGTGTCTTTCCTAAGGTAAGGAGCTCAAGACTGAACACATTATCCCAAATGTGGTCTAGTCAGTGACAACAACTCTACAATAAAATTATAACCTCTTTAGAGTTGAATTTTGTATTTCTGTAGATACAACTTAAAATCCTATTAAACATTTCTTGGATGGTTTTGAAGATTGATCAATTATTACACCAAGATCCATTTCTTTCATAACACACTCTTAAGGTTATTCTCATCCAAATTATCCTTACAATTTAATTTTGATAATTCATATGCATTATCTTGCAATTATTATATTTAAAACCATTTTAATTTATTTGCCCAACTCACTAACCAGCCTAAATTCCTATTGTAAATCAGCAGATTCCTTTACATAACTAGCAATATCCAAGACCCTAATATCATCTGCAAATTTAAATAACATATTGACCGTTCTTTTATATGTGTCATTGATGTAAATGTTAGAAAGCAAAGGTCCTAAGACAGAGTCCTGAAGTACCTCATTTGTGACATTAATCCAGTTTGACTAAACTCCATATGTAACAACCCTCTGTTTTCTTTCATTCAGTTAGTTAACTTATCCCCATACCTGTTACAATAATTAGTTTTACAATCCTTTTATGTGGCATCCTCTCAAATGCTTTCTGAAAACTGAGTTACACTAAATATATACTTGTGCCCTCATTTACATAAGTAATACTCTTATTAAAAATGTCAAAATATTTGTAAAGCAAAATTTTTCCATAGTGAAACCATGTTGAATATCCAATAAAATTATAAACTTTATTAAAGATGTTCAAAAATGCTTTCCATAAATGATGCAAGACCAATGGGTCTGTAATTGCTGGGACAATTTTATCACCTTCTCTAAAGAAACGAACAACATTAGCTAGTTTCTAATTCTCGAGCACCTGTCCCCTATTTAAGGACTGACAAAAAAAATTGTAGCAAATAGCTCATATATCCAATCTTTAAGCTCCTTCAAAATCCTTGGGGAAATATTATCTGCCCCAGAAACCTTATTGTTCTCTAAACTTTCTAATTTTTTTTTTCTAACCAGTTCAGAATTAATGCAGTCATCTTGTTTCCATCTATCAACTATTAAAGATATGGAATACTACTTAAAGCAAAGTTTAATAACCTGGCCATCTGATAATTAAATATGAGTCTTTCTTTATTATTCTTCATGGGTTCTACCCTTATTCTGACATTTTGTTTACCATTAGTATATTTAAAGAAATCCATACTGTTTATTTTTACATATTAGCCAGTCTTTTCTCATACTCTTCTATCTGCATGTCTATTAGAAAAATTACCTGTAACTCTAACCTACTTGTTATCCATATTCTTCTTTGACTCTTTTGTTTAATTTCTCTCAAATAGCTTTTCATCTGCAGAAGTCAAGGGCTGAAACTTGTATCTCAACTGAGTAAGCTCTTTACAATTAAATCCACTATTTTAGCCCTACTACTACTCTTTCAAACTTCTTGAAAGTCATTGTTAGCTGATGTATTTCTTGTATCTAACAGCCTAAGCTCATCTTGAAATCTTTCTGCAATTTCTCATGGTCTACACTTCTTTTTATCTATTGTCTGTGCTTTAATTAGGATAGCATCCAACTCTTTCAACCTATGAACTCTACATACAAATTGTGCATCTTCATCTCATTTCAGTCCTCAGTTTTCAAAATAAACCTACTCATTGAACCCATTACATCTTAACAAACTGTGAATGCCTAATTTCAACATGAGTCTTATACTTGCAGTCCGAAAATAAATATTCATTAAGTGGCATAACACACAACTTCGTCAACAGTGTTGACAATGAAATGCTTGTATTTGGCATTGAAACAGTAGAAAGAGTGCAATAAGTGAAACAAGTTCCTTATATTTGTGAAAGCAAAGCACTGTTTCTCAGGGCTCTTCACTGCACATAACTTCTAAATTCTACTAGTGGAGCTAAAGAGTCCTTGCAACACCCAGCTTATAGTCACTGTGATGGTGAACAGTGACTTTTCAACCATAGTTTTAGAGTGAGTTTCCTTCGCTATTAGAGAAGAGGGCAAAGTTGAGAGTCCCCCTGCCCAGATCCTTGAATGTTTTTTTCCCAGTTGTTGGTAGAAGAGGCTCCAGTCTATGTGAGAGCATAGTCATAATACCAGTTCAGATTTGACACATGGCTTACTGGTTGGGTTGAGCTGAGACATTCTTTTTTATCAGAATTGGTTGAGTACATTGTCATAGAACAGGTTCCATTGTCTTCTCGTAATTCCAGATACAGAGTGGTTTTATCTTGAGTCCTTGGTTCAATACAGCTAGTTCAACATCATTCCCGTATTTCCTGGGGCAAGTGGAATTTATCTTGCCCACACAGCTTTGGAGTAATGATGAGAGCTCATAATTCCAGACCAGATGAGTTTTGTTTCCTCAGGTTGAATAAGACATACAAAATCTAATCATTCTGAATCTGGAATGTTGCCTTTTAGACTTCAACTTAAAAAGAAGATTTATCTACATTAGTGTTGCTTACCTTCTCATCATGATTCTGGTGGCTCTAAATACATTACTCTATTGCTACAGGTTAGGATCTGCTCTAAAATATTTATATCAACAGCAGATTGGTACCCTATTAAGGGAACTTCACTACAACCACAAGAAGTATTCTGTGGGTGGAATTTTGTCTTATTTATTATCACTACTGACCAGATCTCACACATATATGTATATGCAGTAAACCTTCACTATCTGGTTGAAGACTTTCCAGCAGTGATGATATATCACATAAAATTCCACTAACAGCATATCTATTGTGGGTGTAGTGCAGTTCTTTTAATAGGATATCAATCTTTTATTGACATGCCAACAATTTTGACAGATAATTTTTATATGGACAATTCCCTTCACCTTGTCAATGTTGGATTCTATTTGTAATGTAAGTGGAGGTGAGTATATTTTGGAAGTTAATATTTTCTTAATTTACAAATGTATTTACAGTAATACCTCCACAAACATACACTGTCACCCTTCCTTCTCACTAAGAACTGGTGTTAAAGACTGCAGATTAAGTCAGTCTCAAAAAAGTAATAACATTAAAAAAATGTTAACTTTGCAGCTGCCCAGGTTCTGTAATGTTTCTGTTTCGACTTCGTAATGGTCAGCAGTATCTTCACTGTGGAGATTTTAGAGCAAATCCAGAAATGGAAGCATACCCCTTTTTAATGCAAGATACTATTCACAGAGTCTATTTGGATACAACGTAAGTACAGTTATTTTCTGTTCTACTTGTATAAATGTTATTTAATAATTTTAAGATTAAAATGTTGGTTTGGTGTTTCTACTTTTTTTCTTGAAGACAATATCTATTACATAATATCTTTTTTCACTTTGGCAACATTGTGTAGAAAGTTCTATGTTTCTCCATGTGTTTGAAATTATCCATTTTACAGAAGATCTTAGTTCTCTTATCAAGACATTGAGCAGCTTAATCTGACACTGCCCAATGAAAGCCAGTGATACTTTGATATATATATTTTATGGTGAAATATATGTGCAAAAATTAGTTTTCATTCCACCAACTTAGGTTGTTGAAAAATATATATATATTTACTTATAGAATTCAAAGTCACATCCTTTATGTTACTGACCATAAATTTTATGAGCCTTTTAATATTTGTGGAACTTAATACAAGCTATATAAGAACAAAAAAGGGAAAGATGTTATAATAACAAATAACACTGATGTTTGATCTGATTGGTTTCTTTTACATGTTTATTTATTGTAAGGTTTCACTAAATCAATTTTGTAATTTATTATGTAAGATTTTCTATTAATATGTTTATATTTTTCTGTAAGTAGTTTTAACATGTAAATTTTTTTTAAATTATTAACTTAAACCTAAAGGGCAATTTTCTTAGGTTCAGTATTTAATTACTTAAACCTTCCATAACCAGCTATTATCTAGTTTTTTTAAGATAACCATGGACCTTGAAATTGTCAATGAAATTCAATTGACAAAGATCTGAACCAACAATACTTCAGATCCTAAAAACTTAAGTTATATTTGTGTTATTTTAGGCCATTATTGCCACATTCATATATCATATTTGCAGGTATTTTCAAGGATACAAATTTTGTTGAAGTTTTGTATCTAACAAAATATATTAGTAACATTTCATTTGTAAAATAACACATTATTAAATTTTAAAATATTTTTAAACATTTAAGAATGAAATGAAGTATTTTTGTGAATTTGCCTTTATTTTATTGTGAAGAAACTTAAAATTTGAAGCTTAATGCATAAATGAATATAAATTTGGGCACCAAAACCCAAAATTTGTAATATATTAGTTTTTATCATTCTGTAGGAATTTTACTTTATACTGTATTGCACATGTATTGCCTCATGTGCAGTAATACTTCTCATAAAATTTGGACATTTCATATTAGTTACTGTGATCCTGAATATGACTTTCCACCTCAAGGAGCAATTTTAGACTATGTCACCCGTCTAGCTTTAAAGCAAGTAAAACGAAATGAAAAGGTTCTGTTTGTATGTGGGAGCTACACCATTGGTAAAGAAAAGGTTTTTGTAGGTAAGCCACAGATTTGTTTCTGTTTTAAAATTTCAGAATGTGCCTAAAAATGTTATGTTTGGTTATGCACAGATCTGAAAAAAAACTAAAGTTATGTATTATGTCAGTTATTATTTACTTAAGAGTATTTAATTATTTCTTTTACAATGTTTATATAAAACAAAATAAGCTTAACACTTTTGGAAAATCATAAGCTGATTTATTGACAATAAAACTGACAGGTATCTGATTTAAAAATAATGATAACTAACTGTATTGTGTTTTACACACAAGACTTACATAATCATTTCTAACTTATACCATTTAGAGATTTTTTAGCAATGCAAACTGTACATATTTATATTATATTTAATATTTACTCACTTTGTTTAATGTTAAAAAACTTTTGTTTGGCATTAAAAATCATGTTAACTGTGATAAGCTTAGTTTGTTAACATTGTGGTACATGAAATGATGATCAGCTTTATTAAAGTAATTCAAAGCTCTTACCTTTCATTAGAGTCAATAATCTTTTATTCCTTTTTAGTTTGAAACCTTGTTTGTAAAGTGTCATGGCAATAGACTAATTTTTATTAAAAAAGCTAAACCTTAGACTTTTTTCAGTTTATTGTCTTTTCCTTTTTCAGTGAGTTTTGTTGCTACACATGATCATTGGATTGAAAGATGTTTTGAAGATTTTATTTTAAATTATAGTGAATTTCTTAATATTTGAAGACAAGATTTTTACTTAAAACATTTTAGTCTCAGTTAAGTCATTGTTACCAGTTTGTCCATTACCTCTCATCATATTTCTGTAATGACTCTTGTTGTGTTCCAAAGACTCCAGCTTGACTTGTTATATTTCATTAACAATAGCTTTTGACCATTTATGTTTCATTGACTTTCAGTAATGAGGTGTGTAACATGGAATTGAAGTTTTATCGTAAAACCCTACATAAGAATTTAGTGCAACAAGATACTTTGATTTTATTATCTTATTTCTACTCTATTTATTAGTTTCTTAAAGTTATAAATAGAGATTTAATTCTATAAGTGTTACTAAGGAATAGTAGGACTTGATAGATTCTAGGAAAATGTGTGAAAATTGTTTTGACAAATTGTTTTTTTAAGCTGTTGCTGAAGCATTAGATTGTAAGATATGGGCAAACAGAGAAAAACAGAAAGTTCTACGGTGCCTTGAGGACAAATCAATTACTTCTAGGCTTGTCTCCAATTGGATGGAAGGACAGATACATGTATTACCAATGAATAGCTTAAATCCAAAGGTACAAACATTTGTTGCTTAAAAAAGATATTTGCACATGTCATATTAATTTTTTTTATTTTAGCTAGCTTATGTAAAATCACTGAAAATGTGATTCTGAAAAGCTGTTTCTAAAGTCAGTTTTGTTTTTTTGTTTTTTTAAATTTAAAAAGATACTTCACCAGTAGTCAATCAATATTCAAAGTTCTACTAATCTTTATAGGATTCCCATATGTACAGGATATTAGTGACTTGTTTAGTTTTTAATTGTTCCATACTTGAAAAGGAACACACAAAGTCATCTTTGGATAAGGAAGTTAAACACAACTGATAATTTTTGTGTTCTGATTTATTATTTTCTGTTTATATATAGAAACTAGAATTGGTGATTTTCAAATTGATCTTCTGGGAGGTTTTTCAAATCAAAAGATTTCTTTTGCTCATCACAGTCTTTTGATTTTTAGAATTTTATGGCAGCTGCTCTTTTATAACTTTTGGGTGTGGATAATACACATCATCTTCATTGGGTCTTAGTTTTGTAATGGAAAATTTTCCAGAATGAATTTCCTGATCTATCAGCTTGAAATTGGATTTGAACAATGTGTTGGATTGCCTGAGCCAAAATTTTAATTTGTTCACAAATCCATCATCCCAGACATAGGAGAATTGTGTACTTTGTGCTGTAATCTTTCTAGCAAAACTGGAAAATAAAATACATAATCTGACTTTTTATTTTATGGCAATTTGAAACCCTTATATAAGATGTTTAATATCTTATACTTTCATATAGTTTCAGACAGCAGTAATAATTGCATCATCTTTATCATGAAATAATAATACAATATTACCAGTCCACAGAAAGAGACAATAAGCCTTATCTTTTTCATAAATGCTCATTATATGATTTTCCAAGAGAAATTTATCTTTTGGTTGATTAGCTTTCACAACCAATGATATTTGTCATAGAGTGGCTCTTATTCAGTTTTCTAGCATCCAGTCCCAGATTCAGTGTCTTCTAACTATTAAGTGCTTTGACTTAGAATTGGTTGAAAATGTATCTGTATTCTTATCCATATCTTGGGTTTTGGGAAAAAGAGTTTCTCAAATTTTGAAAAACACATAGTGCTTCTTATGCACTCATTTGTGTTTCTGTAGGGGAGGAGTTAGCCTTGGGTTCTTTTGTTGCAATTTTTAGAGTGGCAACATCTGTTGAAAACATTTTTCTGTATCAAACCAAAATGTGTATTCACTAACAACACTCTTCTTATTTAAATTTTTATGATTTGCATTTCTTGTGTTAATTGGTCAAGAAGTGGAATTTTTATTGATTCATTAGATGAACTGAAAACTTGTGTATCCAGTTTTCATTGGCTTTTATCAACAGAGTGAAAGTTTTCATCCCAGGTCGTATAGACAGCATAGAGTAGGTCTTCTATTGCCTTTGTTCCTTACTTACATGATATTCATTTTTACTAATATTATTATTAGAGCAATAGCTATTCCGATACGGTACATTACCTCTACTCACAGATATAGCTATTCTCATTCAGTGCTGTCCTCTACATAAAAAAATATTTTTGCATGTCACAAACCTTGAGGTCCCTCATACTCCATGATCGAGTTGGTTCAACCACATCTCATACAAATCATCACACAACAGCCCTCCACCAGAAGGAGTGTGAAATACCCTCCTGATACATGTGACTTCCTCTGTGCATGCCCCCCAGTGGCTCAGCGGTATGTCTGAGGACTTACACGCTAAAATCCGGGTTTCGATACCCGTGGTGGGCAGAGCACAGATAGCCCATTGTGTAGCTTTGTGCTTAATTCCAAACAACAACATCCTCTGTGCAATTCTACAGAACTGTTACTTTGCATTTGGCAATGCTTGTATCAAAACATTTTTCATTGTGCTCTTCAATTATGAGTATATGTTGTTGTTTTTTTAATTAGTAAATTTTAGTTTCACTTATCAGGAAGGTGTGTTGCAATCTTACTGGTGAAGGGTTATTGCATGACATTTAATATATGAGATGAAGTGGAACATTGATCATGGGTTATGTGAGAGCTCAAGGCTTCTGGCTTGGGAAAGAGTTTTTGCATATAAAACCATTTTGAGTGTAGGAAGATTATAACTTCTATCTCTGTTCTTTGGGATTACTAGACTGCATTAGACCATTTTTGCCATTGGGTTTATTTTTCTCTACATTCACTGTTGGTGTTGTTTGAAGTCCTTTCATACAGTGGGGCTCCTTACTTCACAGGTTACAATGTTGTTTTGATTTATAGCACTGTACTTCCTAATGTGTTGGCATATAGTATAGGTAACACTTGGCAACAACAAAAAACATGTTCTCTACTACTAAAAAAATGCAACTGTTTCTCACTAATTTGACAATGCTGATTCAAAAAAAATGTTAAAAACTGTTCACCTCTAGTTTTGAGTCATAATAAGTTTTTCAAAATATTCTTATACATATAATGTGAAAATAGCTTTTTCTTTAATAATGTATAATCTGCATTCTTTGATAAGTTTCATTCATGTTCACAACATGAGGAACAGGAATTGATAACTTATTGTTCTTGTTGTGCAAAAGAACAGTCTTCAAATGAGCTTTACATGAACCAATTAAAAGTTCAATCTTGAGAATATTGTTCAGTACATAATTTTCCCATTAATGCATGAACATTTGTACAAAAGCACAAAGTATTTTGTATGCTGTGGTGAAAGAAAAGACTAGTGTCAACTTTGGTAAATTGATACTTTTGTTCCTGGAGCTAATAAATTCCATTGCTGTAAACGAGAGCTAAGAAGCTCCTCACGCTGCGTTGACAGAGACAAATCACAAATCAGATCATTTAGCTCTCCTTTTGTGATCAGAATAAGCAGTTAATATTGAGATGCCACAGAAATAGAATTACGAGATGAAAGTGATTGTCTTCCTTACAAGATAGCTCTTCTGTTTTTTGGTATGCTGGGATTGTGGCATAGGAAGACTGTTCCCATAAGGTACTGGCTTCATTGCAGATGCAATATTTGTCCATATAAAGTATCATTTAGTTTTCCTAAATGTCTAGAACCATTAATTGTGCAAAACTAACAGTTAGATGATCTTTGTGTTAACACCATGTAACTGGAACTGCAAGTGGCATGCCTGTTCTCTTCTTATTTAGCCACTGTATCAAACCACATGTCCAAACTGTACAACATACATGTGGAGCTCAATGATTTTTAATTGGTTCCAGATTTTATACTCAAAATAGTGGTATAAAGCTACCTTTACCTTGTGTGTGATGTTTGTTTCTTCAGTAACTTGTAATATGTTTTCCAGAAATGTAGCATAAACAGCTTTGGTAGTTTTTGGACCTTACTTGAATTGTAGGCAGCCAGAATTTCAAGTGATTTTCTAAAAGGTACAAAATAATTTATGTTTACAGGAATAAGGTTTAAAATATTTTACAAAGTATAAACTTTCAAGAATTTTATTATATTGTAAGTATGATGTGAGAAGAAGATAGAACTTTGTTTTGATTATAGGCTGAGTGAGTGAGAGACAACTAAGAAAGATGTCTGTCTCTACCCCTTTTATTTTATTTATCTTAGATATTCTAACAGAATGAGCTCATGAGGGTTTTGTGATTCCTAAGCAGAGTAGATGAGTATGGGAATGAAGTAACAGCATTGTAGTGTGATATAATTTGGAATTTTATATCAAAACAATACAGTCAATTTCTAAACCTGTTAAAAATAACAATAAATCAGTTTTACTGAATTTATTGCATGGTATTTCACCGAGTGCTGATGACATATTATACTAACTTAGAATCTAGAGGTGATGAACAAATTCTGATGACGTTTTTTTTTAAAATCAGCATCATCAAATTATCCTGGATTATTTTAGTTTCCTCCATTTTGTGTTCTCCTGCATAATAATTATCAATACCAACTCACTCAAGGCTCTTAGACCATATTCTTTCTTCTCATGAACCAATGGCAAGTTTTTATTTTTTCACTCTTTAACAGGTTTTGTCACAGTTATTTGGCTGTAATACTTCAGAATCTCTTTTTTTTTTTTTAACACCTCCATTTTTCTTGTATTATGTATTCCTATAGTAGTTATAAGAGATTCTTGTTTGAGCATCGTATAGCATCAGCATAGTGTTTGAAATTAATATTCAATGTTAAAATTTAATTGAAATCGTATTTGTTTAAGGTTATGCTGTATGGCAGAAATTAACATACATAAAGATTATGTCATCAGAGGATATGTGTTTATATCTTCACACAGGCAAGATTTACATAAAATTACAAATTATGGACAATAACAAAGGAAGAAAAAAGTTATTTTCTGAAACTAAAATCAAATGTTAAATTATGTAACCTTTGAGCCTTGGAAAAAAAATTGTTTTCATAAGTGAAAAACTGTTTTCAAACATTCAAGGTCACTGTTTGTCACTGTAAAATTTTACTGAGTAATTTATATCAAAGCTATGTGTGTCTCGTGTATTTTATTTTCTAATACACTAAAAATTGAGTTTGCTTTTAAAAATGTGACAATATTATATTTTAAAACATTTTAATGAAGGTTTCCATTTACTTATCAGTTGATATTCCACTCATGTTTAAAAATTTTAAACAAGCCTGTTAAAATGTGCCAAATGTATTCTGGTTCCTTAAAACAACTATAATACATCTACAAATAAACATTACTAAATGCGTTAAATAGTTTCTGTATTTACTGCTTAAAAATTTTTCTTTCCTTACCTTATTGAAATGTAATCTTAATGAAATCACACTGTTACTTTGTCATTGGCTAATATGCCTGATAGAGGTGTGTAGATTTGAAAATATCATACAGATTTTTTTTTCTGAAATGTTTTCTAGTAGTAGCTACCTATTCTGTACAAAAAAATAAAACAGAGAATAGCAATTGAATTAATGTGAGTTAAATATTGTTACAGCATCACTGTTTATGGTTTTTAATATATTTTTGTCCTACTCAATAGGCATTGCATAAACATTTGGATAATTTTAAAAGTCAGTACAATGAGATTGTGGCTTTGAAGCCAACAGGATGGGAACACACAGGAGGTATCTCAGCTGATAATCTTGACTCATTAAAACCTCGCAAGTCAGGACCTGTGTCTGTTTATGGTAAGCTTCAAGCAAAATTGTTTCTATTGTTGATATCTACATCTCCTTATTTACATTTTTGAAATCAAGAATTTAGACTGAACTTATTATTTCCAATTTTGCTCTACTTTTACACTTTTGCATTGACAGTGTTACTTTAAGTCACAGTTTTTTTTTAAATAAAATGTACTTGTGAATTCTCCGGGATTAATATTTATTATATATTTCTAAAAGAAGGTAAGTCTCTCTTATTGTTAACTTTCTGTTTATTGTTAACTGACATTCATAATCATCTTTCAGCTTCTCAGTTTCAATATAGACAGTGTGTAACATAATACAAGTTCAAAAGGACCCAAGAACTGAAGTTCTTTCAGGTAATTGTCTGTCATTTTCCAAGATGAAGAGTGCATTCTTTGAAATGGCTCAAAACCACTAGGTTTTTTTGTTGTTTTTATTTTTCATAGCCAGTTTCTAGTGACCCACAGTTCTGTTTCATTTCAATATATACATATACATACATTTTCTACATACACCCTGTAAAGTATGATGAAACTTAGTTGAATGAATGGCAACTGCCTGTTGTAGAAACACAATTTAGAGGATGATGTTTCAAAGGCTTTTGGAACAACATTCTTTACACTTGTTTCAGTAACCAGTAGTGACTTTCTATTCAACTAACTTTCAACATAAGTACTTTGCCTGAACATTGTATCAAATAATGAAACGTTCTTTGATGTATTTTTCATGAATTTTGATATGTATCTGTGAATACACACACATAAATATATTGAACATATTTGATATTTATTGTGTCAATTACCATCAACAGGTAGTGATATTAATATGTACCTCTGCTTGTATATTAAATGACAGTCTCATAAAAGTTTTCAAAGCAAAGTTTCATGTATTCATAACATTGAAAGTGATATCTTTAGTTATTGCATATTTTTATATATTTTTTCACAGGTATTCCTTACAGTGAGCACTCCAGCTTCAGTGAGTTGAAGGATTTCATACAGTTTCTGAAACCTCAACAGATAATACCAACTGTGAATGTTGGAAAACCATCAAGTCGTGTGCATATGAAAGCACTTTTTCAGGAATGGCTGAGAAATTAAAGATTGCAATTCTGTAGTTTTCCAAAGATAAATAATCTGTTTCTAAAGTTAGTTTTAAATGTATATCAATTGTCAAACAATGTAATATTAAGCTAGGTTGTTTTCTGTAAATTCTATTGCAAAAAATATATTTTTTGAGCCAGTGAAATATTTTCCTTAATGTTACAATACAAGTACCGTAAAGTCCGGCATATAAGACCCTCCCTTAAATTATAAAGTAAAAACTAGGATTTAGCGTATCCTTGTCGTATAAGACCCCTCGTTTAAAATATACATACTTGAAGATGAAAAAATCTATTGGTAGTTGTTTATTCCAAAGAAAAATATTTTGCATATAAATATAATAAAATACATTAAAAGTAATAAAAAGACTAGCTTGGTAACAAAATATATTCATCAAAACAACAAAAAGTTTAAAATTAAAAATTTCATTCATGAAATGCACACGCTTTGCGCAAGGCACATGTCATAATATCCCGTGACTTTAGAATTAACGTATAGCGCTGTTGTAAAGAACTGTTGTATAGCACCAAATTCCTAATAAAAATATATACTTTTACACAATACCCTTTTTTAAACAAATTAAATAATTTTATGCTACATTTTAATTTAATTTAGATTGTTTTATTGAGTTATGATTTTTTCCTCAGTGTATAAGACCCCCTCAAGTTTGGGGCTAAATTTTGGTTTTTGAAAAGGGGTCTTATACGCCGGACTTTACGGTATTTAACTTAACACTGTCTGCCTGGGTATCATTTACTGTGCATGTTACCAGGGTTTAGTAGCTTACATTCAAATGTTTATTATACAACTTTTTACGTATGTTACACCAATTAGTATAGCATAAAGTCATAGTTAATAATTTAATATTTTAAGTAATCCTGAATTTTGCCCTAGTGTGAGAAGGGTGACACATTTTCTGTAGGTATCCAGTCTTCACTATTTCATTCATTATCCTTCTAGTAAATACAAGATTTAATGTAAATTACTCACTATAAAATATTCATTGCTCAGACAAACCATAATTTTTGTAGCTTTCAATTTTGTTTGGTTACAAAGCCATCAAATAGAAATTCAGACCCTTTTTGCCATACCTACCCATCATATCCTCTTTCAAAATTTGTAAAATAGTTCTTTCATATGTTCAATTCTACATTATCTCTAATGAATAAAAGCCACAATTTTCATCCAACAGCTCTTGCTGCATAGATAGAAAAACCAGAAAAATTGTGACAAAAAATATTGTTTACATCTTGCATATTATTATTCTGTGTTCTTCAGTGCATTATTTAATTAAATAAAAATTATTTTAGGTGTTACTACCATTAGTGTGAAAAATAGTGTCATTAACATTTGACAGCAAAAAATAAGACATGGGAAAGTACTTTATTTTATGTTTATTCTTTAATTATTATTATAAAAAGTAACTTTAGTGGGGATATCTTCAGGGTAGTCAAGGTTAGACTAGGTGAAATAATTAATAATACAAGAAAAGCATTTTTGTGAGCCACATATGAGAGTAGCTTGTGGATAGTGTAATGTGACTTGCATGTTCCCCAAATGATTTACAACTCATAATGGCACAAATAGTTGTTAGACATATTTCAAATAGCAATAAAGTATAAAATTTAATTGTAAATAGATGTGTGTGGTTAAAAGTGTAAATCTACTTGGAATAAATGAATGTAGTTTCATGTTACAATTTGAAGTCATTCTTGGAAGCAGAAGAGAGCAATTTAAATTAATTTTATTTTTGGTTATTACAAGGTCAATGAAATAAAATCCAGGTTTCGATACCTGTGGTGGGCAGAGCACAGATAGCCCATTGTGTAGCTTTGTGCTTAATTCAGAACAAGAACAACAACTATACATGAACTATTGAAAACAAATACTTGATATATTCACAAACAAATATTTTTAATTTATTAAAAATACTAAACTACAAAATATGTTTTTTTTATTATGTGAAAGATGTGTAATGTTTACTGAAAGACTGCCAAATTTTGTGAAGATACACTTTTTCAAAGTTAGTAGTATCAAATCTGTAAAAACTAAACAACAACAAAGAGTCAAATGAACCAAGCCAGTATTGAGAGTTAATACTGAAAAAATAATAAAAACTCAGTAATTTAAAAAACTATTTTAAATTTAAGAATTTGTGTGTTTATTTAATGGAGATTATAAGATTAAAATGGAAACACCATACTTATTTTTGAGTTTGTGTGTGTGTGGCTGAGAAAAATACATCAAACTTGAATAATATCTATTATGTAAGCAATTCTTTCAAGCTAGATAACTGAAACATTGCAGGTAGCTAAAAAAGCATGTTAAAATTATGGAAAATAATTTGTTATAGCACTTTAATCATTTAGTTTCAAACTAGCAAACAAGTGGCAACTGCAATAACATAATATGCATCTGATTATTTTATATGTTTCACATCAGTAAACTTCCCTATATTTTTCCTTCAACAGCTCATGAGAACATACCTTTATTTGGGTATATTCTTGTACATTTTTCATATAGGTTTTTTTGTATGAAATTAGTGCAACCTTGTAAACTTATCTCCAGACAATATCCTAAGTTTAGATTTTTTGTTTAGTTTTGCCTTTTGTTTACCATCTTCAAAATAAATTTGTAATCTGCTATAATGTAGATTCTTGTAACTATCAGTTGGATATTAATGTATCTGACTACCACAAAGTACACAGCTATTATGAAAACTGTCAACTGATAAAAGGATGTATTATCCACAATTTTTTAATTAAAAAAATATGTTTTATTGTAATTTGAGTAAGCACTAAATTTGCATCTTATAGTGGCAGCTTTAGTAATTACCAAATGATACCTATCTTGTCACTTAACAGATACATCATATTACTATAATTATTGGGCCAACACACCTTGAAAAGGGAGGTCATATTTTGCCACTGGAGAGTCAATTTAATAGGAAGTAGTCATTTAGTATAACTCAAAACCTAGTACTTATTGTTTAGGCATATGTTTTAGATATACTGTTACATCTCTTCCAAAGCAGCTTTTCATGTAATGAGACATTTTAATCTGCTCTTACTGTTTCTTAAAGCTTAGTGGTTCACTTGGATTTATATCACAACTATAGGTTTGTTTTGGTAGATTATTGGATCCTTTTCTTCACATTTCTCTTGTAAATGGAATGCCATCAATGTGGATAGTGGAGCATTGTCTATAATGTCACAATGCTACATTGTTTCTTGAAGAATTGTTATTTCCCCTTAGATATTGATTTCTTTGTTTGTTTGTTTCTGAATTTTACACAAAGTTACTCAAGGGCTATCTGTGCTAGCCGTCCTTAATTTAGCAGTGTATGACTAGAGGGAAGACATCTAGTCATCACCACCCACCGCCAACACTTGGGCTATTCTTTTATCAATGAAAAGTGGGATTGACAGTCACATTATAACACCCCCTGAGAGGGCGGGCATGTTTGGCGGGACAGGGATGCGAACCCTCGACCCTCAGATTGCGAGTCGCACGCCTGAACACGCTTGGCCATTTCTAACTGGTTGTAAGTGACTGAATTTTATATACCATAATACAACAGTGAACCAAGTGATTTGCAATAAGAAATCCAGTGGTTTCATATTTAAATTCACAAGAACAAACTAAAATTTCAATTTTGATTAATTAGCTTCTGATTCTCACAATTTTTTTAATTCTATAAAGTTGTAGATAGTAAAGATAGTTCATAGTTTGGACATAATTATGAAATTGTTATCATTATTCTAGTAGACTGAGTAGTGAGAATTGACTACTTTTTATCACCCATATTATTTCTACATGCAGTACATCATCACTTCCAACACCAGTTCTAATAGACAATTAATGTCTTATCAGGCTTTTTGTAGCTGCAGAAGAGCTTTCTGCAACTTAATTTCCTTACAATATCAGATGTATTTTGCACTTTAGTGACTGTTTCATTTACAGTTGTAAAAAACTAAAAATGTTGCAATTATAGGAAGTGAAGCCTTATGAGCAAGTATTTGTGCCCTTTCTTTCTTATGACTTTTAAAAGTAACAACTCTCATGTTTAAAATATTAAAAATAAATATGAAACTATGTAATTTGTTTCACCACTTGCTGTGTAATTATGCAAGGTATGGGAAATTTCATTTCTCTTCAGTAATCATAGGCAAAGGCAAATCAATAGAGCAATATACAACAGAGTGTATATGGTGCTTTGTGTTATCTTTTACTCATCATATTCAACCAACTAATTTATTCATATGAGTTATTCAGCAGAAAGATGTTTTAAAATATTAAACCAAAACTGTTTAACTGGTTCACTAATTTTGTAAAAAATTTTAGTTAAATTTTAATTTGTGAAAATTGTTACAGTAATGTCGTTCAAGCAGTTAGTCAAAACTGATATCAAACTGTAAGGGGGTGCACTTACATAAATTATATATTAATAGTAAATATAAGAGACAACAGAGCATTTGCCAAATATAAAGGTAAATTCTCAGTCATTTAAAGAATACATGGAATTTTTTGAAGAACTTCCCCCCAAAAAAAGAATCAGTGTGCACATACACAGAATTGATTTGGCCAAACCCCCATTTTTGCAGTGTAACAAAAATATGCTTATATAGTTATAGTACAGCTTATTATAGTATTTAACATTTTATACATAGTTCATATTTTTTAAGATGAATCATGAGCATTGATTGGCTTGAAATAGCCACATACATTCACTTGTTGACACAATGTAATTCAAAATCTGAAACCATATTGCTATTGATAGGGGTGTGGATATTTTGCAGTAAGTGTCTGTGAATAAATGATAAGTTTAAACAATAAACAAACAGTAAAACAATCCACTTGTTTTAAAATAATATATTAAAACAAGTCAGACATATATAAATATTCATTACACTGATGGTTATCACAGTTGTATTTAAAGTTTTAAATTATTTTCTGCTCTGTTATTACAATACAGTCTGTAATCATTTCACCTAAACAATTGCCACTGTAAGCTGTATTGCTAAACTCACAGTCATGCAATCTAAATCTAAATAATAATCTTTTGTTGCATATTTATATTCTGACAGAAGTCAAGAACATTCTATGCAATCCTAGATATCCTGATGCAATGATTCTAAAATACAACAAGAAAGATTCAAAAGGCTCTAGTAAAATGACACCAACAGTCACCATCTCGTAACAATTAAATGTACATGCTAAACACCAGATGATTTATAAACAATTACATACACAAACCTGCTATAAACTGGCGTCTAGAAACAACTAAGTATAACACCTGTGTTATAGAAACTGTCCAAATCCTAATACATGCCTTGAAATGAAACAGTTATATATGAATAACAGTTGAATATAGTTTTGAGCACAAATAACCTTCATGAGTTATTTATGGAATGGCACCTCGGAAGAATGGAACCTGCTTACATGTTATTTCTTTTCTGAAAACATGTATGTATGATAGCCAATGATTTAAATAATTTATCTGCTTGTAAATACTACAGTACTTTACTGTGATAAAACATTTATGCTAGTTTAAGTCTTAACTCATAATGCAGTGGTAGAACAGAATGATGATTTGTTGACTTTTCATTGGATGTTTGTGATTTTACATGAACAGCCATTAAGTTGTTTAAACTATTTCATGTAAAATTGATTCTGAATTTAATCTCATAGCACCTATTTTTTGCAAAATTTTGGGAAACATGCCCACAGCAATGGCATGATGATTGTGCTACAGATGTGTTGGCTTTTGATCTCACACATTAGAATCCCCCTTTCAAACATTCTACGTGCAGACCTGGTGTTTGTGCCAGAATGTAAGAAAATTATTTTATTAGTGTGGATGGTTTTGCATACCATACTGAAGTATTACCACAAATGACATATAAAACTTATACTCGTGATGAGTCAAGTTCATGCATTTTCTGATGGTTTTTCATATGTGGAAAAAAAACAGATTTTTAGCATATGTTTTCATGTATATTTTAAAGCTGTAAATACATCTGCAGATTGATAAATTCCGTACATACTAACTTTTGTAATTTTATAAATAAAAATTATTATAAACTATCAATACTTTGTCTAGATTTGATTATTACCTCCGTTTTAAGAATTTTGAGTTCTATATTAATTATGTAGCTATTTTATCAGATGTTTTTATATGCAAATTTGGAGATCAAATCATTGTACAGCCTACAGATTGAATTTTTTTTGTATGCATATGAATGTAATTAAAGTTGTTTCCTGGCTAAGTGATTTACGGGTAAATTTCTTACATTTACCTAAAGGCACTTGAAATCAAGGCATTGAAATCTTTGAAAAAATAAATTTTACTACCTATGGAACATTCTTTAAAAGTGATTGTTTTTTAGTTAAAATAGTATCCTCCTTTCATCATATAATAATTGATAAGATCAAAGCCCATAAAAATTACTTGTTTACATAAAATGGTCTGTTTACATCTATGTAAAGGGTGGCCCGTAAGTCCCTTAGGAACTTACGGGGCACCCTATATATGCAAAAACGGCTTGTTTGGGTTGAGAAAATGTTTTACGTAGAAGAGCGAACAACGTTTTGACCTTCATCGGTCATCGTCAGGTTCACGAAGAAAGAGGAAGCTGACCACATCTGTGAAAGGGGTTGTGCAACAGAGTGTCGGAACGTAGAGGGCGGTGTTACATGTTTGAATGTATAATTTTATTTATACCTAAAAACAACATATTAAACGATTTTTTCAAAGAATTTTCTCACAAAACCATTAACATAATTTCACAAAACAGAAAACTAAAAAACAATCTTATAAAAAGAGACATTAATTCCATGAAAAACCTAAAACAAGACAAAAACATAAAAATTCTAAAAGCAGATAAAAGTAACGTTATAGTCATAATGAACACGAATGAATACATCCAAAAAATGAAGAACATCCTATCAGACGCGAACAAATTTAAACCAACACACACAAATTCAAAAAAGACACAACTGAACAAATTACTAATACAAATGAAAAAAGCGCAACACAATCTCACAAAGACTTTATTCCTACCTACGTAAAACCGACTCACGCACATTACAAATATACGGCATCCCCAAACCTCATAAACCAGATTGTCCTTTACGACCAATAATGTTCACATATGAATTGTTTAATTACAATCTCGGTAAATACATAGCATGGGCATTCTCCAAATACGAAACATCAAAGACTTTTAATTTCAAGTCCAATTAAAATCAACTTAATCATAAAGCCTTAATGGCCAGTTTCGATGTTATATCCCTCTTTATAAAAGTTCCAACAACTGAAACCTGCAAGATAGACTTAGAACTCTATATTCGAGACCCTAACCCAACTACAGACATTCCCAGTAACCAGTTAGTTAGCAACCCTCATAGAATTCACCACGATAAAGACAAACTGCATGTTCAACAACCAAAACTATATACAAACAAATGGCCTAAGCATTGGCAACCCAGTATCACCAGTTCTAGCCAATATTTTTATGACACAAGCAATTAACACAGCATTACATCCACCATTATACTGGTACAGATATGTAGATGATACAGTTGCGGGATTCAAATCTACAGAACACATACTTAATTTTTTCAATCCCATTAACTCTATACATCCCAACATTAACTTCACATATGAACAGGAAGAAAGCAATCGAATATCATTTCTTAACTTCAAAATTACAAGAACCGACACACAATTCAAAACAGAAATCCACCGAAAAATCACCAATACTGGGCTATACATTCCTTGGGACTCAGCACATGAAACAAAACAAAAACTCAACATACTAAGAAACCAAATAAACACAGCCATAAAACTATGCTCACCAGATAAAATTAACAATGAATTAGACAAAATAAAACAATACTTCTTCAACATCAATGAGTTTCCTCCACAAACCGTAGAAAACATTATACGCACACACCAAGACAGAAAGCAAAATCAACCAACAAAAGTAAATATATCTCACGAATCAAAAAATCACGAAACATATACTGCTGCATGCCATATGTTCCCAACATCAGAGGACAAATAACCAACATTTGGCAAAAACTAGTAAAAAATATGACATTCCAGTTAATACCAAATTTATTCAAACCCAGGCACAAAACTGAGGTCTATACTATGTAAAAACTACACTGACAAACATCACACCAACATTATTTATAAAATAAAATGTGATAACTACCACGACTTCTATATTGGAGAAACAAGTAGAAAAATAGAAACCAGATTCAAAGAACATAAAAAGTCACCTTCACACGTTTTCGAACTCTGCAAGTCAAATAAACACAACATGACCATAGAAAACACTAAAATACTAAATAAAGAAACAAACATAAACAAACGCAAAATTAAAGAAGCCTTACTTGTACAACAACTTAAACTTAAAATAAACCAATATAAAGGAACGCCTTTATACCTATATTAATATAATACAATAAATAAAATTACATTTTCAAATATCTAACACCGCCCTCTACGTTGCGACACTCAGTTGCACAACCCCTTTCACACATGTGGTCAGCTTTCGAAGAAGGTCGAAACGTTGTTCGCTCTTCTATGTAAAATATTTTCTCAACCCAAACGAGCTGCTTTTGCATATATATTTCTAAAAAAGAAGGTTTTCTCAACATCACTGATTACGGGCCACCCTGCATATATATGTATATATATATATATATATATATACACACATACACACATAGCACTCGGTTCACCTGAATACGTTTGTCGAAATTCGGGTCTTTTGCCACCGTCAAACTTTGCCCCTGATATTTGCTTGCTAAAGCATTTTAAATGTTAAAGTTTGTTTTTGTTTTTCTTTTTTAGCAAAGCCACAACGGGCTATTTGCTGAGTCCACCGAGGGGAATCGAACCCCTGATTTTAGCGTTGTAAATCCGTAGACTTACCGCTGTACTAGTGGGGGGCGTAAATGTGTGTTTTTCGTATAGCAAAGCCACAAAGGGCTATCTGCTCAGTCCACCGAGTGGAATCGAACCCCTGATTTTAGTGTTGTAAATCCGGAGACATACCGCTGTACAAGCGGGGGGCGAATGTTAAAAAGATCAATTCTATGTGATATGACAGTTTTACCTGTAATCTTGAAAATAACTAAGCATTTTAATTGTTAGAAAAACTTACTTTAGACTAGTAGTTTCTATATTGAAACTCTAGTAGCTGATTTAAGATAAAAACATATTGCTTAATCTTCTGTACGATAGTGAACAAACTTGGATAACTTTAGCTTTAAATAATATATAAAATAAGTTGCTACACAAGAAAATAGTCCACTTTACCAGTAAACGGTGTGTTATACTTTTTGTCTTTAGTTTTCAGTGTGAAGCAGTTTAAATTATTCGTCCCTCCCTAACTGATAGTAACTTCGTACAAGAATATTTTAACATGGATTGTGTTACCTTGTTCTGCATAAATATATTTTCTTTTATAAGAATTATTATACTTTGTTTCCTTACAGTTACTCTGTCATTCTAATGCTATTATTATGTACCTCAACATTTCTAAAATAAAAATCTTTACCAAAATGTTAGAAAATTAATTTCACTGAAAGTGTGAAGCTTTTGTCCTATGTTTGGATTTTTTATTTTATATATATGTAAAAACGGCTGGTATGGATAGAGAAAGCACTGTGTAGAAAAGCAAACAACGTTGCGGTCATCGTCAGGTTCACAAAGAAAGAAAGAGATAACTGACCGATAATTGGCCTCATGTTTGAAGGTGGTTGTGTAATTGAGTGTATGAATGTAGAGGATGTGCTTAGATGTTGGATTATATTTATTAATATAGGTATGAAGGTGTTCCTTTGTATCGGTTTATTTTGGGCTTGAGATGTTGTATAAGGTTTCTATAATTTTGCGTTTGTTTATTTGATATTTTGGTGCTTTCTATAGTTATGTTATGTTAATTTGATGTGCAGTGTTCGAAAACGTGTGAAGGTGACTTTTTATGTTCTTTGAATCCGGTTTCTATTTTTCTACTTGTTTCTCCAATATGTACGCCATGGCAGTTATCACATTGTATTTTATAAATAATGTTGGCGTCTTAACTGCCATGACTTCTATATTGGAGAAACATCAAAGCACGCCCTCTACATTCCTACACTCAATTACACAACCAACCTTCAAACATGCGGTCAGCTGTCGGTCAGTTACCTCTTTCTTTGTGAATCTGACGTTAACCGAAGAAAATCGAAACGTTGTTCGCTCTTCTACCTAGTGCTTTCTCTACTCATAGCAGCCGTTTTTACACATATATTTTTCTCTACAAGTGCGTTTTCTCGTCATTACAGATTATTATTTATTACTTTGTTGATCTATTTTTGATTAAAACCAATCCATTTCCGATAACTTGTAAATAGCAAACTCATGAATTCAGTTATCTTTCATAAGTGTAAGGTAATACCAGTATTACCATACATCATTTTGTCCGGTACTTGAAACAAACAGCAAAGGACCTACAAGTATAAACATGTATTATCTTTTGAATTATCAAATTTATAGTGTTTTATATCTTATCCACAGCATCAGTTTTTATTTTTTTGTGATATCAGTCTGAATATAATTAATATTAGACATAGTATTGTCAAGAAAAAAATATTTTTTTATTTCTTTATTTTAGGTCCTTGAAATCCAACTGTTGGCAGTTAAAATTTTTTAGAAATATTATTTTATTTCTTGTCTTAGTAAATTGTATTTGAACGATATTATCTTGTAAAGCAGCTAACTTAGGCATATACCCGACGATGGTCGGTTGCAAACTCTATTTGTGGACTTGAAGATAACTGAAGAAGGTCGAAACATTGTTCTGTGCTTTGCTTTAATTAAAGTTTTAATACCCATACCAGCTGTCTTGAGAATACATTTTTTATTCAAGTAGATTTCTTGTTATCGTGAACTGGAGCGATAGTTTAGTAGTTTTACATTTATTGTAGTTTGCCAAGCATCATTATTTACGCTGATTAATTAAGTGGATATCAAATGACGCAAAACGCTCTTCAAATAGATAATTTCATGAAACAAATTTGTGCTTAAAGTTGGCATTGAAAATAAATAATAATTGAACGTTTTTTGTTGAACTTTACCCCTAATTATAGGTTGTAATGATCTATCAGTGTACAAAAGTAAAAAAAAAAACCCACCAAAAACCGACAATCCTGATACTAAAGTGTGATTTTCTATCAATTAGTTTTCGTACTTTCGGCGCGAAGAATAAAAAAAGAAGTAATTCTATCAAAATGGAGATTTTATATCTTGTGCATTTCTTAATGAAACTTCGTAGAGCACATCCATAGGAAACGAATGTTAGATTGGTTCATTTCAGTTTCAGAGGTTGCAAACTCTCTTAAACTGAAGATGATCTTAGAAGGTCGAAACGTTGTTTTCTACTTTATTTTCATAAAATTTTTATTACCAATATCAGATGTTTAGAGATACATTAGAACACTTTGTATTTATACAAAATATACAGTCACCCCAGAAATTGGTCGGGGATTCACTCTTAATCTCACCAGTAGAGTTCCACTGTCTTTTAATTGCTAGGGTTTAGATAAGCTGTGTTATGGATACTTGACATCCTCCTTGTATTTCGGTGAAGAAATGACTATTTTGCTTAGATGATCTTCTTTTCAATTGTAGAAGGTCCATGCTTCAATCTATTTGAATGCTAACATCTTGCCATGTGTGCTTGAGCACTGATATATCCTTTAACATGGAACAATATGTGATCATCTTAGGTGACTGAGAAAGGAGTTCTTTCCTTGGTTCCATCTTGAATGTTTTTCATGGGTCCAATGATGCCCCATTTATTACACTGGTGTGTGCCCTTCACAAGCTTCCAGCAGATCTAGCCCTCTAGACTGAGGCTTGCTTATTGACTACAGGATCCATCTGTCGTACCACTGTAATCCTGTTCTTTGTCACAAATATTAAGGCTTGTTAGAATTTGCTCTGCCTTTAATTTCCAGGACTTTGACATCCATTTAATACGTTGAAAACTCTAACTAGGGTTAGAAATATAATTAACACATCTGTTATCTCTTTCTAGTCATCCTATAATGGAATAAATAATCAGGCCTATCTTTTCTTCAGTCTTCATTTCCTTGGGGTGCATCAACAATTGCAAAAACTCCTGCTGCTTGATAACTTGGAAGATTTCCTAGATGTAGCAATATCAACTCTGATTATCCAATGATGTTGACTTACCTAGACTCCTGAGTAACATTATAGCCTTCACAACTTATTGCGAGCATGTCTACTCCTAGACAAATTATTATTAACTCATTTACCAGTTTGGCAGTTTTTTCGAGTAAGATGTACCAGCAAGAATCAGTTCTTTATCCTTAATCTATCTTACTGTAAATGTTACCTTGATACTCTTTTACCAACGAATAGCGGAATTGATTGTTACATTATAACGCCCCCACAGCTGGAACGGCAAGCATGTCTGCTGCGACGTGGATTCGAACCCGCGACGCTCGGATGAGAAGTCAAGTATCTTAACCACTTGGCGATGCTGGGGCTCTTCTTTCTGTGTGTGATCTGTGCTATAACAACAAAGAGAAGCTTCTGCTTGGAAAAAATAAACATATTTAACGGTAAAATCGGAAGAGTGGATTATTTTAAGATTAATTGCAATCTGATTTAATTTTTGGATAAAAACAAGTTTAATGAAGATATATAAATATCCAATAAATATTAAAGCAATAAGGTAAAGTCAAAAGGTAATTTTTATTAAATTTGTAAGTTAAAATAAAATAGTATGTATTTACATAACATTGCATGTTACGTATACGTAATGATTTATCTGTATATGCAGTTTTAGAAATAAATTAAGTTAAAGTATATAATGTCAAATTTTTAATATTTTATTATTTCAAAATTTCTGTTACTTTTGTCTGATTTTTTTAAATATTTTATTATTTCAAAATTTCTGTTACTTTTGTCTGATTTGTTATTGAGTCACCTGGGTGAAAGAAGTAGGACAGATCAGCTGTAAACGAAGAAAGGACGTGAAGGAGAAAGGTTAATTTCTCTGATGCTTGAATTATACATTCGTTCGATATTATTTATAGTTTTTGTATAGTTACAAAGTATATTGTGTTTAGTTTTAGAGTTTGTTTTTCTATGAGGTGCTGCTATTACGCAAGTATTTTGTGCTTGTATATACAAATCATATGTTGTTACGTTGATTTCTGTGTGATTATTGTAATTTTATAAAAAGTTTAATAGCATCTAATAACAATAAATAATATTCAGTAATAATTATGGCAATAAGAACTTTTTATTATTTATAGCGGAGGACTTTTTAAATTTCTATATTTTTCTTTTTGTGTGATTCAGCTTACAAAACTTGTACATAATTGGTTATGTCTGCAATTATTATTTTGTGAAATTTAAACTTAAGAGAAATACAACTGACCCATCAACTGTTGACAGTGATAGAGTTTGTCTATTGTCTTATGAAAACTACCTTTGTACCATCATTATCTGTGTGACTGATGAAACTTCTATCAGTCACCACACTGACAATGATGGTACAACAGTAGGTGAGAGATACTAATTGGTAGAGACGGTTTTTATACGGCTGCTGATTACTGACTAGACTGAAATTGACCTAGTAGCAGTAGTAACACAAAACGGGATACTGAAGTTCATAATGGGCGGTATGTTTAGGTAGTTTGTGGTTTGGAATTACACTTTAATGATATGTGTTGAATGGAGTATTAATGTACCTTTGTAATGTTAAGACATTTGAAAATGTTGTTAAAATTCATGAGAAACACATTTGAAAAGTTGACATTTAATTAATTATTCTAAACATGGCCATAGAAAATGTTCTGTGTTTATTAACTCATTGAAGTTTTTGACAGGGCTTCTACTTTTCTTTTTTCAAAGACATTTTAGTTGATTTTATGTGACTTGATATTCATAATATAGAAACTATTTGAGAAAGTACCACACAAAGAATAATAAGTTAACTTTATAAGAACTTCGTGATCTGTCTTTTGAGCTATAATGCTCAGTTTTTATTGCAATGATATATATATATCTTCTTGTATAGTAGTAGTTGGACTGATGTTACTAAGATCCCTGGAAGTAAGCAAATTATCCTGAGAACATTTGTTATATTTATGACCTCTAATCCTTAATGATTGAGAAAAATGTTTTCATGCTAAATTATGTAAATTATGAGCCTGAAGTTCTGAAATTTGGAAAAGTTTCCTTTTTTCTTTTCTTTTTTTTTCTGTTAGAGAGAATCTGTAGTGATGTGAAAAATTTAGATATGATTGGTAATAAAATTCTAAAATTACTACTGAGTACTTAGCAAATAGCTGTGATGAAAAACAAGTCAGAAAAGCTTTTTTTTTTCCTTCTGCATAATTTAGAGTATTTTTGTGTACTCCACTTTCTACAAGAAGTATATGAATTTGTTGGAAATAATGCTGAATAAGGTTGCTAGAATGATTCCATGATTAAAAAATCCATATAGAGAGATTTAGTTTTTACTTGATTTCTTTTTGGATTTTAGAAGAGTTTATATGACAGTATATTCAGGTGTTAAGAATAATTTAAATAATCATCTATAAGCACTGTTAGGCATTTGTAATGTTCTTATTTGATAGTTGAATGAAATATTTGGAAATACAAATTAGATATTAACATTAGTAGTTTAAACACAATAAGCCTGAGTAGAGATATGTTCTTTGTCAAAGTTATGCTGTTAGAGGTACTAAAGTTTTAGAGTAGTTGCCTAATGATGTGAAAGTTGCAGTTAATTTGGTTTCTTTCAAGTTTTTGCTGGGTAAGAGTAATACTATGAAGAGCAACTTATGTTCCAATTAATGTTTTAGAATTTGGTTTTTCTGAGTAAAAAGTAACCTTGACAGTTAAAAACAAAAATTTCACCTTTACATTCTCTTATGTTAATTTGAGTTAAGGGTCTTGTTAAAAGTTTCTAGTTTTAACCAAAGCCTTTAACATCGAGTTTTCATCATTTGACAATATTGTTTGGCTTGGATAGATGTTTATTGAATTATATTTTATTAAATGATGGTTATAAAATTAACTTTAAAAGTTGACAATAATTTATTATGACATTATTGATTTTGCAAATATTTTTGTTTAATCAAAACATAAATATATATTAATTTTGAAAAGGTTTTAATTTAATTAAAACACTTGTAGTGTCTAAATACTTGCAATCAAACAAAATATTTACTTGGAATCCAATTACTCAGTTACAAAAAGTCTAGTTTGGGCAACTATTTAAAAGTATGATGATGTAAGTAGTTAAAGCTTCATGTCTAACCATTATAAAACTTCAGTTTTAGGCTTCTTATTTAAATCTGAATGTGAAACAACTATGACATAATGATTTTTAAAACTGAATAACTAGGTAACTACATTAAGGAGTCTTGTTAATATTTTTTCTTAAATATATCCAGTTCATTGTTACAGTTTACAAACATGTTAGAATCAATATAAAGTTTCATATTATTGAAACTTTGAAAAAGAAAGAATTGTTTAAAATTTATATCCAGATTTAAAAGAACACATTTGAGAAAACATGACATTGTGAGAAATTTAATAAAAGTTCATACAAATAAACTTTTAAATCTTCAAGAAGACTTTCAAAAAATATTTATATTGTGGTTTTCTTCCACACAAGTTCATTCAAAGCTCAACAGAAAATGCAAAATAGCTCATTATTTAATTTCTCAACAAACAGAAAGTTATTGGGTGGCAAATATTTCAAAAATTGTACATATTTTTATGTTATCAAAGCAGTGCATTAGGAAATGAAAGATAGGCCTCATTATTGTAATTTATTCTGGTATATTATTGGCTCAGAAGTCAGTATAACATGTGCATAACTAAGATTTAGGCTGTTCATGTTTCTTTGACATAATGTGGAGAACATTCTTCAGAATCTTTTTACTTGTTCAATAAAACAACTATTCTTAACATAAAGTTTTCAACATGTGTGAAGAATCTGGATTTTAACTGATTTTTATAATCTACATTTTTTGTAATCATGCTTGACTTGTAGGTTGATATCGAAATTTATCTTTACTCAGATTTTCTTATTGTTAGTCTTTCAATGTTGCTAAAAGCCTGTAGATATTTGACCCATTTCTGTATGTTATTAGCTGTTTGTTATATAAATTTTAACCTGGTTTATATTGTGTGCCAAAATGTTTAGGTTCTAATGTGAAAAAATATCTTTAAAATTGGGTGAACATTTACAAGTTGATGATAGTATCACAGTGAGCAAATTAGCCCCTAAAACAATTTCTTCAAAAAGTATTAAGTTTTATCTTCTTCATTTACACTGATATTAAACAATTATCATTTATATGTTATTTTAATAATTAATATTTGATAAATGACCGTGGGCGTATTATCTTTCCTGAAAACAGATATATTTTTTAATCACTACATGTTATCCCAAACTTCTTTTTATTTGCTGGTTGCCAGTTTATTTTATTTGCTTATTGGTACTTATAAAATGTAAACAACTTTCAAATTAAGTTTCTTGCAACTAATGACCTTAATGGAATTTGCTTTTAATTGCATCTTATTTTAGTTACTAGAATAACTATCTACACACACCCATATATATCATCATTATCAAAGAGTTCTTGGTAGATTTTAATTTTGTTTGAAGTTTTAAGATGTTTTTTGTTTCTTTTGAGTTGCATGTACAGATCAAACTAAGTACTGAATTGGCTTATTCATTGAATATGTTTATCTTTTCAGCTAGGAGTCAGATCTTCAATTTATTTTTTCCTTGGCATAGAATAATGTTATTTTCTACTATGAGAGAAGTAAACACAACAACCTGAAACAAACTTTCACCACTTTATTAGGATTTATCTATCTATATATATGACTTAACAAAACATATTTTAGGTAGACAAAGTTGATTTATAAACTTTGTTAAAAAGTAGTTTTTGTTTGATAAATTTTGGGAAAACACTGATGGATTCACATGTGCCTAATATTTCCAACTTCACTTTTGCAGAGTGTTAGTGTTTCACAATAAGTATTATGTCATCTCTAAAGAATATATTTTGTGAATTTATAGAATCTTAAATTAATATCTCCCCTTAATAGTAAAAATAATTCTGTTCTTAGTTTTATAATGTTTATTTTTGTGTGGTTTTACAGCTTATGTAACTATCAAGGAAATGATGTCCTGAAGCAAGCTTCAAGAATTCTAAACAGTTATCATGGATAGTATAAAGGTAGCTAAATGTAGCATGTATAGAAAATCTCTTCTTTCTTATGAACATCTGACAACATTGTCATCACTGCAGCTGTATACTCATGTTTTAAATATAAACTACATACAAAGAATAATCAAATTAAATTAGTTGTTTTACAAGTGCAAAGATTTGACTTTTGTCATTGAACCAATAATTTTGTAATTAAATGTTGATTCTGTATTTTCAGAATTGTTGCTATAATAAGAGATGTAATAGGTAATGTGATAGCTGGATATGAAATACCTAGAAAAGTCTTTTTAGTGATTAACCAAACATCTACTTTATTTCTACAACATACATACCTCCATTGCTATTACTTGACTGCCAGGGTTTTTTTTTTCTTTGCCAATCTAAGCATTTGTCTGATTTTTACTCACTTTCTCCAATGTTTCATACTCCACTTAGCTCCTCTTGGCAATAATTATCTTGTGATACTCTCAGTCTGTGTCAGTGCATCTTCTATTCTTGTACTGTATATAAGCACCTCATTCATATAGTTATCACTTTTTATCAACAAAGTATCACCAATGGGTGATAGTATTATGATCAGTCAGAGATACACTAAACATTATCATGTTTTACAGCTAATTTCATACCAGTAAATAATAATAATTAAAAAACATTTCTTTCTTCTAATTAGCAAGCCAGTTGTGGTATGAATTACTGGATGATTATTTCCAGCATTTAGGCCAGTTGAGTCTCTCCTCTCCTTCCTCTGGTACTTCGTGTCACTGATCTTATTCCTAGTGAGATGAAGACATGTATTTAGACCTGTAGTGGTCCTTCAGGGGGTGGGGGGTTTTAAAGCTGCATTTGAAGGCAATTCTTGGTGTTTTAGAGAGAACTTAGGTTTAATTTTTCCTGTTTGTTGTTTTTGATTTTCAGTCCCCATATGGGTCAGTGGTAAGTTTATAGACTCAGTTGATTTCTTCTAACAAAACAGCTTGCTTTACTATGGCTGTTAACTGACATATGAAAAATGAAAAAAAGGCCACTTTGAGAGGAATTGTCTTTGTTTTGTTTTTTCTGTTGGTTCTTTGAATGTGTGAGGTTTTGAGCTATTTCTGGTTATTTTTGGACATTAATTCATGGCTGAAAGGACTTGGAACTATTATTTTTTGTCTCCATGCATGGAAATTGTGATTTATGCTGGTAGGTTTACTTCTTACATGAAGGGACAGTGAGATCTTGTCTGACACATTATTGGAACTTTGTGCTTTTGTCTACAACCACCAGGGAGAAGTATTTCCTGACTCTCAAATAATATTTTCTCCTTGAATTTCAGCTTTCTAATGTGGATTTTATGGCTCACCTACACTGGTCTGTGTCCTTTAATGGGCCAGAGGAAGTCTATACATTTACAATTAAACTTCAGCATTTTGTTTTCTTTTACTTCACTTTGTTGAAAGACTTTCATAAACTGTTTTGTAAGTAAATGCAAATTAATTTTTTTTTTGTATACAAGAAGAAAATGTAAGGATCATATTCCAGAAGAAATGAAGTATGTATTGTTTTTGTTAATTTTTTGTGAGGATAATGGACATTATACTGGTTATAAGAAACAAAAATGCATGAAATAACTATACGAAGGGAATAAATGATTTAAATTATTTTAAACATTTACATAGGTTTTTCATTTCCTTGTGTGTTTGACAGATTGTGGAATTGAAAAGAATAATGTATAATTTGGAACATTCAACATGTACTTCACTGATATCATAAATGTTCTTCCATTCAGTTTTTACCAAATAATAGAAAAATATATAATAAAAAAAGAAAATATTATATAGTGTTTTACTGTTTTATAAATAAATCAATATTCATGTATTCCAGTTTTATAGGTTATACGTTAATTTTGCTAGTAGTTTATGTAAGAGTCACCTTGTTATTATAGTCTCAGCAGTTTAAGTTGTGTGTTGAATTTTTTTTATCATATTATTGTTTGTTTTTGTTTCAGTTAATAATGATCAGTATGGCAGCTGGAGTGAGAGATGCAGTTCTTGGGGTGTCAGGTGTCTTACACTTTGAGCATGCTAAATGTAATGTGAAAGAAATACAAGAAGAAGATATTTCTGAAAGTTCAATGACAACTCTTGCTCGAAGAAGAGCTCAGTCAGGAAAAGTCCGATCCAAAAAAGAGTAAGTTTTAATGCTCTTATAACACAGACATTTTCATAATAATATTGTTTTGTTCTTTTTTACTTTTAAATTTACAAGGTACCTCTAATTAGAGACAACAGTTTCTATTTGTACTAATAATAAATAAGTAAAATTAATTTTTGTTGTTGTTTGTATATCCTTTTTTTCACCCTTTACCCTATTGGATGTTCTCTTATATTATATTTGGTCTTAATTGTACTTGAATATCATTACAAGAGCCCTTTTATATTTGTATTGATTTTTTTTTTAATATTAAATAAGCATGTGAACTTGTTTTACAAAGAGGTACAGTTAATTACTGCTATATGAGCCTTTTTGAACTTGGTTTTTGGTTTTCATGGTACCTCTGTGTTCATTATTTTTAAGAAAGAAAAAAAGAGTTGCTCTTTTTCCAACAAGCACTTTCAACAGTAAGACTGTGGTATGTTGATAATCGACAAGCAGCCAGAGACAGAATTTTGTTTTATCCATTAGTATATGAATGATAGAAGTAGTTTATAGATCTAGTTATTCAGTTTCTGCTGCCTAATCTAACCATTTTGGAACAAAAATATAAAAATCAGAACTTCTGCTAAAAATATGTATCAATATAACTAATTGTTAAAAAGTATTTTTCAAACATTAAAACAGGCTTTCCATTTTCTTATGTGTTTGACAGCTTGGATGTTGAGTTAAAAAATACAGTTTATGTAATCATTTTTTACAGATGCTCTCTGATGGTTTTCTTTTTTTTACAATTAGCATGATTTATGGATGATTGTAAAAATATTTATCCTTTAAATTAGTGTTGTTTGGCCTTATCTGTATCATAATGTCCTTGTAAATTCATGTTGGACTTATTAATTTCCTTTTTTTTTAATATTTAGAAATGAACCAAATGTAGTATACAGAATACTTCAGTGTTGTGCCTTAAATGGAGGAGTGTTTTGGGTATGTAACAGGTTGATGATTTTAATTTCTTAATTTCTATTAACTATGGTAAATGTTAAAAGGTTAAATATGACTTAATCATATTACAGTTGACTAAATATGGCCATTTTAAAATTTTGTGTAGAGTTCTATTTTATTCATCTTAAACGAATTTTCTAGCTTGACTGGCTAATCTATTAAGACTAATTACATGGAAGCAAGCAAACTCTACAAAAATTTTCATATGCAAAAGAAAGTGATCGTTTGATGTATAAATTACTAGCTTAAATCATGTAAATGCAGAAGTGTATACTTGCTGCAATTAGTCTACAAGACTGGGCAATAGCATGGATCCAGATGTGAGACTGAAATTGAAAAGTTGTGATAGAAGGTTTTCACTTAGCAGAAATATTGTTGTTAGGACCATTTTTTTTATTATCCAAAGTTATCTACTGACATAATGTGTTAAGAAGAATTGAATGATAGAATAAATAGCTGGATGAGCTTCTTAAGTGCAACATTTGTGATGGAATTACTGAAGAGTAATCTTGTGTTCCAATGGAGTGATTCCATTACAAATGCCCAATATTAAGCTACTGTCAACTGTGCTATATTAATGTTGTTTTAAGAATAATTTGTTGTTGAAAAATTGTCTAAGTATTACTTTTAAAACCATTTTTAACAACACTGAGTACCAGCAAGAGCTCATTAAAACAGTTCAATGGTAATTTTCCAAACAGTAATGATGGATAGATATAAAATGTGCAGTCAACCCAATCTCTTTGATCAGAGTGTATTTTAAATACAATTTTCCTTTTGGCCATTTATGACTGTCTTCTGTTATTCCTTGTGTTATTTCAATAATCAAAATTGCATTGGATTTGTTTTTAAGCACAGAAGGTAACTGAATACAATACATTGTTGACAAAAATGTTTGGTGTTTGATGGAATGAGTGCATCTTGCACATTAATAAGATAAGCTTTGCTAATTAAATGCTGGGATTATTTTTTTTGCTGGACGTACTATTATTTTTCATTGTACTGAGCACAAGGAAGTACTTTTTAACATTTATAATTTCTATAAGAACTGTCAAAGGGGAGATATTCAATTTAAATAAATTCATAAAAGGCAGTACAATAAAGTTGTACATATATATTGTACTGACATGAAAAAAATGTATATAAAAGGAACAGCAACAAATTGCTCAAGTTTGTTCTCTTGTTTTGTTTTTTTATTCATTCATGCTGCTTTTTTCAAATATTTCTTACAATCAGTAGATCAAGGAAGTTTCATTATTTTATGTGAAATTCATTCATAAAAAGAAACTTGTCTTGATTTTTTTTATTTTTTTTTTAAGATTGACCATTCAGCACATGTGATCAATGATATATTGGTGTCAAAATGAAAGTTTATAAACTGCAAATTTTTGTGTTACATACTATTTGAAATAAACATTTTTAAATATAATTTCCTTTTTTCTGCAATTAACTGTTAAGGAGATACAGAAAGTGACAGTTATGTACATGTATGTGTGTGTGTATATATTATTTAACATGTTAAATCATGAAGGCATTTTATATTACTGTATATATATTTATATTTTGAACTTTGGTAATTTTTAAATGATATGAATAACAAAAGATCAACACTCTGATTATAAAACTTTTCTATTTTTTAAAAAATGTAATGGTTGTTTAAATAAAGTCTTGTTCATGTTTAAAATTTAGCAGTGTTTCAGCAATTAATTAAAAAAGTTATTTTTAGCACAATCAATAGATGTTTGTAATGCTCACAAAATATATACAACTAATTTTTTAAATGTGGATACCCTACATATTTATATACCTTCATTTAAGTTGCTGTTTTAAATCACCAAAATAAATGCATTATTACTATTTATTGACACAGTTTTATTTTCATCTCAGCTTAGTATTCTTATTTTCTACAATGCCCTACTACCAGGTCTACGCCTACTAATGGAAGCCATATTTGGTAAGAATTTTGTAATTTTCATCTGTATTTTTGTATTACTTTATAAAATTGTTATAATTTAAGATCCAAGTAATTTTGGTAATTTACATATTTGGCATTAATGTGCTATCTTATGTAATGTTGCTTAAGACCAATAATTATTGAAAGTTATGAATGTTCAAACACTTGAGTTACTCTATTTAATGTTGTTTTCGCAAGGTTTGTTTTGAGAGATTTATTAAGAATCTCGGTTAAAATTTATTTGTTACTTGGTTAACTTAAAATAGATTTTTTTTTAATTAGAATGAAATTTTGCACAGTTTAAAACTGTTACCACCTTAGACAGCACATGTATATGTGTGTGTGTGTGTGTGTGTGTGTGTGTTTGTGTATTTTGAATGTTTGTGCTTGAAACCTATAAGAATACCAAAATTGATGGGTAGTTAACTGCATAAATAAATGAACATATTTGTGTCTCTACCATAAATGTATATTTTTATTATTATGATCATTTTTATGAATAATTGTCCTTTGTTTCCTTTAAAAATATCATGCCATGGTTACTTTCAACATAGTGTGGTTGTAACTGTTTATTATAGAAATTATATATTGCATGCATCTCTTCTAATGCAGTGGTACAGAAATTTTGAAGCTGAAGTAACTCATAAATGTAGTACAAATGTGCCTACCCATTATTCTGATATTTGAGAATGAATACAAAGTTACTTCAACTATTGAATAATTATATTTTATTCATTTATTTTTATTTTCTCAAAAGAGTTTTTATTATTACAGCTATTAGTGACTTTAATTCATAGAATTGAGATGCATAAAACATTACAACTAATGTGTTATTACAAGAGGAATGGTCATGAGGAAGTTTTTTTCTTTTCTGTCCATTCTTACTTTGCTCTTTTATTTTCCTCTTTCATTTCATGTTCTTTGATAATCACTGCATATTCCTTATTGTTCTTACGTGTTGATAACCACTGATCTGTTGGTTATTATTTGTCACTCAAATTATCACTACTATTAAGGTTGAAATTTTCTTCTGTAAGAATATTTTTATTTTCCAGAAACTTAATCACTGGCTTATCTTGAAATATTAAAATTGATATTGAGTTATTAGATTTTGAGCTCCTAATTAACTTTTTAAACTATAATTTTTTTCATTCTGTTAAAATTATTTTCATAATGTCTGAATGATGATCACCACCATACCTTATAAAACTTTCAGTTCTTTTTAATTTTGCAGGCAATTAAATAGTTTGGATTAGTTTTCAGCCAAAGAGGCATAAATGTTATTGGATGTTGTCACTGTCCAGTGAGTAAATCAGAATTTTTAACTGAATGCTGATAGAACCCATTTGGGTTAAAGGAATTAATATTTGTTATAATTTTTGTTTAATATTTTGCTGCTCTATACCTATAAACAAGTTAAATAAACTTTTATTAATGTTATTATCACAACTTTATTTGTCTCAAAGTTTTATGTGAGAATAGTGAATGTTGTTCAAACTTTGCCTTAGTGTTTCTGAGAGATATATAATTTGTTTCTAGTTCTATTGATGTAAGTTCCATAATTTAAGAGCTACCAGATCAGATTTTACAATTTTTTTATTTTCCAAATCTGTAGATAAAAATTAGGCTTTCCATTTCTCATTTATATCATGTTCTAAACTATTCTTTTGGTGGTTTTTGTAAGGAAAGAAAGTGACATCACAATGTCATAGCAAGCTTGCTTACATATTCTTTTTGAAAGATCAGGCTGCTATATTTTACCTTGTACATCAAGTGACAATAAAATTGTTATCACAGTAAAATTATCTTCAGGATGTTTCTATTTCTGCAAATACCCTAAGTACAGAAATCTTTAGTCATGCTCAAAAATTATACAAAAAATTTGAAGATGAGGCATTAGCTGAATAGATATGCTTGAAGGTGAAGCTCCAGTGTCTTTCAGAGATATCTTTAAATGAGTCAAATATTAACTTTCTCCACTTGAAAAACAAACTTATTGCATTTGTTCAGGATTACTCAACTGTCTTTGCTACAATATTATTAAATGGATTTTGAACTCACTATGGAGGTGTGTTTGTTTTTCTTTTGCAAGTTTCCATTTGGCCTTTTTGCTGATTATTTCATCATAGTTATTGTTTCTTTATTTTTCAGCCAACGTTAATTTGCTTTAAGATTTCCAGCCAATTTCGTATTCTCAGGAATGTATGTATCTAGATAAAAACATAATTTGTTTCACTGTGAGTGACTCGGAAAAAAACACAAATTATTTCTATTATTTTTTAGTTTGTCATATTTTTTGTACCCACTCTTAAATGATGATCTGTTGAATCTTAGTAGGTCTTTGTGAATTTTTAATTTTTTTCTTTCTCTGCATAACATTTACAATCATTGTTAAATTTTTAAACTTTTTAAATAAATAAAAAAATGATTTTCTTTTTAATAATAGGTGGATGTTTATATATCTGAGTATAGTTTAATTGTCTTGAAGGACAAATTGCAAATATTTGCATAAAATTGATTAATTCAGCTATACACATGAGATGTTTCACATTATAGATCATTATATTTAAAAATACAAAAAGTCATGTTATTTAGTTTATAAGTTCCTGTTACTTAAGTGTAAAATATGTAAATCTTGTGTCATACTTGTAACGTCTACAAATTTACTGAGCATTCCATTATAACATGACTAAGATTTATTTGATGAAAAACATGAAACAGATTTGTGCTGTACCAGTAAGTGACTAATGGGTTTTATAAATATAGGAAATGATGTTGCATTTAGAAAAACTGAACCTGACGATGACCGAAGAAGGTTGAAACAGTGTTTGCTCCTCTATTAGTTCTTACTCTACCAATACCAGCCATTCTTAAATATATAAATATATATTTAAAATATATTTTAAATATATACATTTCATTTGTTTTAAATAATGTATGGTAGAACATTAATGTAAAAAGACAAATTATTCTGAAAGAAAAATTCTTTAATACAGGGTGTTCGGAGAGTCACTGTGCAGTTTTATAATCATATTTTATTCAGTCTATTTCAAGCTAGCAACTGATAGCTGTGTTTAAAAATAAAATAAGAAGGATCCAGGCCTGTATTGATGCCAATGGGGGTCACTTTCAACATTGTTTATAATTATCATTCATATTTACCTCCTGTATTCTATATTGAAACATGTCTGATAATAAATATATAAGGCACAGTGACTTTCCTCATACCCTGTAGATCAAAGAAGTCTGTGATGTGGCAAGTATGAAACCACTGACAGCAGTGTAAACATTTATCATACTCTTAGTGTAGCATTTTCAGCTGTATAAGTATATATTGTTTTTTGGAAATTCACGATATACATAATGTAAGCATATTAGTTTGCTCATGATTTGGTTTGTTTTTTTTTCTTAAAACTTTACAAGTAAATTTCCACATGATTTGATTTTTTTTTTCTTAAAACTTTACAAGTAATTGGATTTTGTATAAAAAACATTTACTTCAATTCTGAGAGATACAATTAACTTTACTATCACAATCTTATTGCAGGTGATAGTACAGGTTTGGCTAGTACAATGTGGAGCTGGATGAAACCTATTCTCTCCTGTACATTCAGCTGTCTGTGGGTTTTACCATTATTTTTACTTAGTCGGATTGTAAATGGTTTGTGGTTTCAGGTAAGAAAAGAATGCTTCTCATTTTGTTGAGATGAATGTTTTGATGTAAGTTCGATCAAAATTCTGGAAATTTTACTTTATATATCCATTATTGTTAAAGGCTGTATGGTTAACTCAGAGTTACATAAAATGTAATTTTAGGGTAAAGCAGTGGTATTTGTCAGTATTTGTTATATATTATGTATTATATATGTATGTTTATGGAAATCATTAAAAGGAAAATCATCAGCCTTGTCATAATCTTAGTTCTGAAATTTTAATTTAAAAATTTCTTTAGGGAACCTAGAATATATATTCTATAAAAGACAGTGGTTATTCATCTTGGTAACAATTGCAGGATTGGTCTCAGAGTACTTTGACTTTCTAAATAATCTGTTGAAACTACTTGTTGTTTTTAAGAAATGTTGCTAACTTAGATATCTAAATAAATAAAGAAAAAGAATGTAAACCAGCCTGTCACATTAAAAGAAATTTATTTGTGTTACATATGACTAAATTGGATACTTATTCTTTTTTTTAACAAGTTTATGCAATGATTTTGTGAAAAAATATATATATACATAATCTTTCCTCCTTAAAATTATTGGGTTTTCTCATCTTTTAGGTTAAATAGTTTTACAGAGGTTGAAAACATTGTCTTCAAATGATTTTTGAGCCTTGTCATATCATCCACATTGCAAAACCTAATTATTTCGTAGCTTATAGCTGTGTATTTTGACAATATCTCTGTAGCATAGATGCAGTTACAAAAAGCTCCTTCATAAGGTTATTCCAAAAGTACATCACTACTCCCTGGTGCTTTCAATAATCTGTCTAGTACATGTGACTAAACAACAATATAAAACTGCAGAATTAAAGCAATGAATGTCAGAATTATCTTTAAAGTGTTATCAAAACTTCTGTGAAGATATAATATCCTGCTGAAGATGTGTAGTAGTCATATGATCTTGTGTAGTCTACACAAGAATCATTATGATGACTAGAAAAGTTGAGGATTACCCTGTTATGCATTCTTTGCATAAAAGGCAAATACAGCAGTGATACAAGGAAAAAGGTTTGTATGTGCTCTAGATTTTGTGGCATAGAACACACATAGAAACAAATATCATGCCAAAGACTTTATTATATGAATCACTGATAAACTTAACATGAAGATTTATATGCATGTATATAAAAATATATAAATCAAACTGAAGGGTTAATTAGTGGCTTTGTAACCAGCATCTGTTATCATGATATATTAAAAGCAGCCATTAGAAAAGTTGGGACAGCCAAGTGTCAAAGTGTTACTACAGAAATTTGTCATGGCAACAGATGTCTCAGACCTATGTCTTAGTTGATTGATTTCGTCATCAGTGTTTAGGATTTGACTAAATCCAATTGTATTTATGAATAAAATGACACAAATTGTCATATAGTACCATTTACCTCAGGTGCAAACTGGAAAGCTTAAAATTCACTTTGTGTATAATGACTGAAATTATATGATGTGGTTCAATAACTTTAGGTCTTTTATTGCACTGACAGCATAACAAAGAGAACGGCATGTGACACTATTAACTCTCCTTTTTTGATTGATAGCATAAATATTTGGATGTGTTGTTATAGTTTGGGGAACATTCTTAGAGTATAGATATTAGATATTTCAGTTATTTAAAAGGGGGTAAATAACATTCACTTTGTATTTAGATATTGTTACTGATTTGCCTACCTTACAATGTTTTGCTTAAGGCATGTTTTAATAAAAACATTTGTGAAATGTCAATCCACTAAAGTAATTTTTGTCTAACATTGGTTGAAGAGAACTGTAATAAAAAAAATTAAATAATTTTCCCTTGTTGATAAAGTCACTGGATCTTGGTCTCTTTAAGTGCATGAACATGACATTCATCACTGTAATCATTTGATGACATCTGTGAACCAGCTGCAGAATTTAATATCAACAAATGGAGTACAGTTGAGCAGATAGATGGCAATATATTGTGGAATTTATGCCTTTCATTCTAATGTCTTCAAGTTCTCAAAAAGTTATTCAACTCAGTATTAGAAATAGGTTTTAATCATTTGAAGATATATTTTTATTGTCTAATAGTAAAATGCTGGATGGCACGAGATTTATAGAATTCTTTTGAACATCTATCAGTTTTTTAAACTTGAAAATAACTTAATTTTTATCTGGGCTACAAAATAGTTGAGACTTTAGATCCATTTTTTATTAAGACTTTTATATGACCTGATGTTGTATTTAATTCAGATTATGAATTATAATCCATAATTTATTTAACTGATGTATCTTAAACAGTAAGCTTTTCTACACTAAAATTACAAAAGGGTTATCCCTATTGTCATTGTCCACTAATGTTATTTTCCAGGACATTGCTGATTCAGCTTATCGGTATCGAAGGGGGAGACCACAGCTTTTACCTAGTCTTAGTAAACTAGTTGCTGATATGTTGTTCAGTGTACTAATACAGGCATTATTTCTAATTCAGGTAAGTGTTAATATATATAATAGTTTATGGATATACTAAATGTATTAAGAGAAGATGCAAACATTTCCACTCAGAATTTAGTTTCTCTCTTAATATTTGTTTCTGCTGTTATAATTTACTTCTTTTAGGTAATTGTTTCCATTATTGGCTTCTGCAGTACTTGTATAATGGTTGTAAAATGACTTGTAATTGCAAAAAATAAGAAGTTTCAACTTTTACAGAATGAGAGGTTTTAACCTTATGTTTACAGGCTTGTTCATTTTGATTGACAAGTGTACGTGTCAGTCTTTTGCATTGTTACATCACAAAGTTTATTAAATAACTATAATTACTGCATGTTAATAAACTTTGCATTAACTCTCTTATCACAGGCTCAGTTCCAGGGACCAACCTCATAACTATTTATTTTCTCTTATAGTTTTCATACTATAATTTTTAATACAAAATGCATACCTTCATGGAATTTTACATATTATCATTAAAATTACAAGGATTTCATACACAAAATATTGGAGTTTTTAGTAAGTTCTAAGATATTTTAAGTAATTATTTACTTCTGGTTTTTATTTTTAAATGTTCCTTATCACACATGCAAAGTAAATTTAATTTTAAGATTAAAAATGCTTTTAAGCATAAGAAAATTGTAAAATTTCACATGCAAATTTTCTATAATCTTCAGATAATTATCAAATTACTGTTAGAAAATTAAAAAATATATCTATCTTTTATTTTCACTATTATATCTCTTTATGTAGGTTTGAGTGATTTGAGAAACTTTACAACCATCTTACAAAATTAGAAAATAGATATAAGTAATATTTTTTTTGTTCTAGAATAACTACAGGTTGTAACATAAAAGCTTGAATATTTAGTAAAAACTGTTTAAATAATGCAACATAAAACTATATTTATATATATATATTTATTTTTTTACCTTTCAGCGATTTCTGACAAACATTACAAAGTCACAATGATGTGGCACAATTCACTCATGTTTCCATATCTAGTAATATAAAACTGGTCTTTACAAAGTAACCTGTCTTGGCTTTGTTTTAGTGAACTGGTACTTCAGAGATGCCAACCATTATGAATTGAGCACAATCATTGTGATTTTGGTGTATATATTGTGATTATATGCTTGTACAGACATATATTACGACTTGTTGCAATTCCCAAATTATTATATAAGCCTATATAATAGTGATAAATTGTACCCCCAGGGCTAGAAAATTTCTAGTGAGATACAAATAAACTTTGATTATAAATAAAAGACATAGTCCGAATTGCTACTTGTGATAATCACGTTTGTGCTTGAAATAATAAAAAATATTCGTATCTCCAACGTTTACCAATAGTTTGAGTGCTGTGCTTCTTCATACTGGATACGTGGGGAAATCCATAGCTACGTCATCAGTACTTGTCAGCCAGTGAGCACTTGCATAGATGGATATTTCTCGTTTTTTAAGTGGCATAGAAACACCAATGTGATCGTTCACAAGGTAGAAAAAAAAGAGGCCTCGTTCACCAGATTGTCTTGTTTCTAGCAAATCTAAAAGGACTAAAACTGTGAATCAAAAATCTAGGAAAGAGTATAGTGCAAAATATCTGATCATTGCATCAAAAGTCAGTGACAGTCATTCGTTTTGTAAAGTTTGTCACATTGATTTTTTTTCTGTGGCACATGGCAGGATAAATGATTGTTTCAGACGTACAAAATCGGCATATCCCCAACAAAAGGCTGAGGAGAACACAAAAATGATGGAGATAATGACATTTATGAGTAATAATTCAGAATATGAAACCATAAATGCAGAGGTGATGTTAATGCAATCTATAGCAGTAATAAATAATAATAGTTATAATAATAATATAATAATAAACAGCTTAGAGAAATTGGTTAGGCCTAGTAGTTGCAAATGATAAAGGGCTCTGTCTACAATCATTATGCTCAGTCATTTTAAATAGTTGGCATCTCTGGTACTTTATAAAATAGTTATTTCAATTATAATACATTACTTGTGTACCTATTTCAGTTATTTTTTTAGAGAACAGTAAATAAAAACATGTAGAAAACAATAATCTGTACTAATTATGGTTGCAAAAAGAGTAATACTTGCTTATTGTATTGGGCATGCCACATCTTTCATGTAAATTTTACACATGGAAAATATGAAACAAATACTTTTTTTGTTTTATATGTGTATTTTAAAATAAAAAAATATAAATTACTCTATGAATATTGCAGAATTATATTATAATATATCAGGCTTAATAACTAAACTGGATTTGTGTATAAAAATTATTTTTCAAGTAGCAATTTAGCTTATAATTTCTTCTGAGATTGGAGACAAAAGAAATAACTTTTGGAAGCTCCTACTTTTAAGATGGTGAGGAAATTTCTTGGAGGAAATTTTGAAGTTTTGATTAGTTACAAGCACAGAGCAAAGTGGGTATATGAAAGCAAGCATTTCCAAAAGCAGAAGAGTAATATAATCAACAAATAGAAAAGATGTCATATCTTGTCAAAATCAATAATTTGAGTTTCTAATTCATAAGAAACTATAAAATTTGCATTTGGACATCACAAAAATCTAATTGAATCAAAGCTATATTCAGCATATCACATGACACACACAAATAAATGTTTAGGATTTTTATAAATTATATATTACTGAAATTTGACTTATGATACAGAAATTGATTATTTACTGTAAATACTAGAAAATAGTAGGTTAATAAAATGTTGAATGTAAGTCTACAAATGTAATGACATGCACTTTGACCCATGCTCATAGGAAAGCCTGTAGCAATAGGGTAGTTTATAATACACATTTAAGTATTGTACAGCACTCTGCAAAAGTATTTGGAAAAAGTCAAAAATTAAATTTCAAGATACTTTTAAAGAACAATGAAAGGTAAGTTATACGTGAAACATCAAAATTTTATTAATCTTCATATTTAGTTACAACAGAAATTCAATGCTTGAATCCAGCAAACAGTTAATATTTTGTGTGTCCCCACTTTTACTTTAATAACTGCGGACAGTCTTTCAGGCATTGTTGCAATGTACTTAATCAAAGTGTTGTTTTGAAGTGTTCCAAATGTTTCTAATACACTCCCATACAGTTTCTTTGGAAGTAACTTGATTTGTCAAATTTTTGATCAACTAAATCCCATATATACTCATTTGGGTTGAGACTGGGACTCTGTGGTAACCATTGCAGCTTTTTTCCAAGCTAAGAAATTTCTGCATAATTTGGATGAGTGTTTGAGGTCATAACATTCTTGGCTGTAGAATTCTTTACCAATAATGCACAAACCGCTGGGTATACCATCATGGATCAGTAGTTGATAGTGGTTGTGCTTGTCCATTATTCCTTCTATTTTGCAAATATCTCCTGTTGTCTTATCAGAAAACATCCCTAAACTATCATACGGCCTCTCCAGTGTTCATGGTAGGTGCTACGCATTGAGGTATGTCTCTTTTACCTTTCTTGTGCTGGACATAGAACCATGCTTTGAACCAGATATTTGAAGCTTAGACTCATTTGTCCATTACTTCCTTTTCTAATCATTCACTGTCCAGTTTTGACCTTTTTTTATGGAAAAAAAAATGGTAACACTTGGAGATTGAAATAAATGTGCTTTTTTTTTTAAACTACTGCATAACCCAATTTTCTACTTTCATTTAGTTGTTATTTTAGGATCTGGATACTTTTCTGTCACTTGGTATATGGTTATTTGTCATGTTTGAGATTAGAATAAGTAAGAAAATGTAAATGATGTTAATAGAAAGAGCACTTCGTGTATATGATCGTGTAATTTGGTGTGTGTGCTTGTAACTGGATCTTTTGTTTAAACACAGCTGTCCTGTATGATACATAGCTATTGCAATATTCTGAGATGGTCAAAGTGAAACTGTAGTAAAATAAAGTATAATATAGGCTTACTTTTATTTTTACATGATATTTCTTATTTACTTACAGGTCCTTTGTCCTATGTTGAGCATAGAATGTCAATAATTCCTTTCTAGCTAACTTTATTTCAGTGTACTCCACTCTTTTTAATTTTGCATTTGAGTCTCTTCACTAGTAACTCTTAGGAAATTGTTGGGGGATGTTATATTGTACTTTCATTAACCCTTTTGTGACAGGCTGGGGTCAAAGGCTATGTCGTGTTTGTTGAGTTGCATTCAAAATTTTATTGAACTATTTTATGAATTTATATCAGTCAGTTTGGAATCAAATTATAGGTTATTATTCAATCTTTAGTATTATATATCAATTAGTTTCTTAATTTAAAAGTAAGTATTATAAGAACACACCTAAATATTAATTTTAGTGAGTAATGTAGTATGTTAAATACTACTCTATTTAAAATCGTTGCTTGTGATGTCAAAATACTAAGTCTAGTTTTGCACAAATGAGGAACTCAAATTAACAATATCAACAAGCTAAAATATAAAATAAAAACCTTGATCTTTTTATTCTGATAAGGTATGGCATATGTACTGAATCAAATACAGTGGCCCCATTAACCTCTATTTTTGAAATGGTCCCTTATATACACTTACTTCAATATATGACATATGAATAACCAGTTGACAGCTTAGAATATTATATGAGGAGTTTTCTCAGTTACTTTAATCTGTGAAAAGACTACAATATTCTTTTGAACCAAGATTTCAAGAAGGAAGGTTGTATTTTCGGTCTGCTCGAAGTTTCATCTTTTTTATAACCAAGATACATCTTAGTCACTAAGCTTAATAAAAGTAATAAAATCCTGTGGTATCACTATAGTTATTTGAGGTTTTTTGGTTATTCAACTGTGTATATAAAACATAAAATTTTTGTTTGATATCCTCCATGTGTGAATTTTTAAAAGGCTTAGCAACCTATGTTCAGCAGCAACCGAGTTCAAAGGTTGTAGTTAGAAGAGATAATTGTTTGCTTTATTTCTGTTTATTGTTCTATATTTTACGAAAAATAAGTTTAATAACTTATTTCTGAATAGTAATAATCTATATACATATATAATGTATAATAATTGAAATGTGACTGAAATACTAGTTCACAAAAGAAATGCCAAGACAGGGAAGAATAAAAGTCAGTGTTATATTATTGTATATGTAACATGAGTGTATGTGCACCATTTCAATATAATAAAATATATATATATAGCATTATGAGACTTTAGCTACTTAGACTAAGCATTTGTCTTTTCATGTTATAATATGTTTTCATACTAGCACAAAAATGTAATTTATAATTATTTCCTAATTTTTTTATGATGGTTGAAGTTGTTCAAGTGACAGATCCCACTTATTTATAATATAGAAAATAAAACAAAATATAGTCTTACTTAAAACAAATGTTTGAAATGTAATTAGGAGAGTTTAGAGGTTATGCAAATAATATCTGAGATTTTTGGGATGAAGAATAGTTTTTTAAAATCATAATATGAAGTTACCTTACTCTCAGACTGGTAATGAAACAGTTTTGATATTTTCACAAAGAAATCTTTAATAAAAATATTTCATTAAAAAATCTAATTTTCTATACACAGAAAAATTATAATTATTACTAAAAGCCAAACAGGTGTGCATGCCATATAAAAATTTGTCATGCAAATACTTAATGTGTGGAAATGTAGAAATGAAGTTGTGTATATTAATAATAATGAGCCCTTGTGAAAGGGTTAACCTTTTTGGTACATCATAATTACATTATTTTGGGCTGGTTACCAAAAACTGTCAATCATCCACAAAGAAATGAAATCAGGAATTTCATGTTTTCTAGTTCTATTTGAATATCAATATATTTTCTATTAATGGCACAAAAAAACTAAATAAAAAATGATAAATGCTGATTTATACATTCATTTCATCACTTCATCACAAAATTATTATATTAGAATATCAGATATTACATACTAGAATAGTGAATATATATGTATATATATGTAAGGTATAATGTATAAAAATGGTAATATATCAATAAAATTAACCTTAAATCATGAAGCTGTTTATCATGTGACCTGCTCATATGTAAACACATTCATTAGTTTCATTGGTTACCTAGATGGCAGCACTACAGATATGTAGCAAGGCTTTCAAATATGTGAGGGCATTTCTACTTGTTACAGTAGAAGGAAACGTTTTTTTGTTGTTGTTTTTTTTGCCATGGGTTAAATCTGCTTGTCGCATCAAATGGCTATAAATAGCAAAATGACTGTTCCAACTGCTGCATTGTAATGGTCAAGGTATATCCTATCTGATCATATTTTCTGCATTGTATTCACTGGCCTAGCATGGCCAGATGGTTAGGTACTTGGCTCACAATCTGATGGTCACAGGTTTGAATCCCCATTTTGGCAAACTTGGACACCCTCCCAGCCACGGGGAATGTTAATCCCATTATTCATTGGTAAAAAAAGTATCCCAAGAGTTGGTTGTGGGTGGAGATGACTAACTGCCTTCTCTCTAGTCTATCTCTAATGAATTAAGGGTTGTTAATGTTGATAGCTCTTGAGTAGCTTTGTGCAAAATTCAAAACTCAAAATAAGTAAATTGTATTTGCTGACTGATAGGCTTTTGGCATGTCGTGTTCTATAAATCTTCATTTCTAACTTTTTGATACCATCAGATATTCAAAAACCTGCACAGGTAGTTTACAAATGCCCAGAATTTGTGCAGAATTGATTTTCATTCCCCATGTTTTTGATTCATATAGAAATTAAAATACATTTCTCAAAATCTGGTAAGTTGCTTTTGCTTTACTAGTTCTTGTGTTCAGTTTGTTCCTATCTCACCCGTCTTGTTAGTAACACTGTCGAGGTAGTGGGTAAAGGTGTTGACATTCTCTACCAAGTGTTCTTTCAAGCAGAATGAGTTGCTGTTGAGGCTGTTTTATTTCACTAACTTTACATGCATGTTATTTACAAGGTTAGTTGATTGGACCATGCCCTTAATGTTATAGTAGAGAAAATAACAGAAAAAATGTACAAAGCTTTATTGTATTTATCTTGTATTCAGACTGTCTCAGAAAAGGCTTCATAGATTCACAAACAAATGTTTAGTAAAAGTATTTAATGGAAAAATCTGATTTTATTTTCTGTAACACTTATGTTTATTAAAAACTTTCTAAATTTTCTGTAGATACACTAGTAATTTCAGATTTATGATGTGTACAGTTTTCAAATTATGTAATGATAATACAAACAGTTAAAGTGATCCAGTCCTTATACAGAAGATAATTTATTTCTTTCAGTATGGTCTTGGTAACTAGGACCAACTTTATTATTTTGTACTTGTTATAGGTTTCATGCTATAAACTTTAAATAATAAATGTATATTCTTGAAATTTTGGATATGACCAGCAAACATTACAAGACTTGTATGCATAAAATATTTGTGAAGCCTTATGTTTTTCTAAGCAACATCGCTCTTCTACCTTTTTTCTTTTTGCCTATCCAACATACAAAGTAATTTTCATTTTAAGATTAAACATACTTTATGCATCAGAAAAATTTCAAATTTCATATGCAAAACATTTGTAACATCCAGGTAATTATGAAATATTTCTTAAGACATAATCTTATATTTTATCTTTTATTTTCACTCTAATCTTTGCACAGATTTGGTTGATTTGACCAATTTTGTAACCACCATAAAAATTATGAAATAAATATAAATTATACAATTTTTGTTTTTGAATGACTGCAGTTTGTAACACAAAAACACAAATGTTTACACTAAATAGCATAAATCTAATAATATTATATGTTTGATCTATCAGCCATGTCTGCCTAACATTGCAGAAGTTATAATGACGTGGTACACTTGTACTCATGCTACATATTCAGTAATTTGAAACTGACCTTTAGTCTTCATAAAGTGACATGTTTTTGCTGTGTTTTAATGGACTAGAAACAATAATTTGTAAAATAGTCACATTTCAGTCATAATATGTTATTACTATTCATAAATAAGTTCTTAAACTTATTTTTCTTAAAACATGGAACATTAAATAAAGAAAACAATTATCTTTTCTAGTTATGACCTTGGTATTCTTTTGCTGCTCATCATAGATTGCTGAGTCTTAAAAAATTATGCATGTGGAGAATATGAAGACATTTTTTTAGTTATACATTTGAGTAACTCAATCATAAATAACAATATCAGTACTGAAGAATTCCATTATAATTTATCAAGTTTAATAACAAAACCTGTATTTGGATCTAAAAAATATTAAATATGATATAAACTAAAGGCTCGAATCACCAGCTTGAAGTTCTGTATCAAAAGAATAAGGTTGGGACTTTCTGAGCTTTCAGTTGGGAATTTACAGAAGTAAGTGTATATGAGGAAGTATTTCCAAAAATTGAAAGAGGTTAGTGGAGCCACTATATTTCAGTAGTGAGCAAATAGCAAAACGGGAAGTTCTTATTTTGTGTTCTAGCTTGTAAGTATTGGCAGTTTGAGTTCCTTGTTCATACTAAAGTATAGAATTTGCAATTATATACATACTCTTCAAAAAAAAACAAACGCAAAAGGGATAATTTTTTTATTTTAAAGAGAAATATATGTAATAACATTACAAGCTCAGAGTATGTGATGTTACACGTGTGAAGGTACTGATTGTCAGAACAAAATGACAATAAAAGTTGTGCACTTTGAAAACGGAGGAAAACATCAGATTTTTCGTCAAAACGCATTCGTGTCCAATAAATTTGTTTGAGAGATCTGCATGTTTTGCAAGTGCAACATGTGCAAAATCCCTATAAAAGTGACGGGTTCTCGGTTTTCATAGCTCAGTGTTAAGCCACCAACATGCAATACAGTTTTGCCAAGACTGACTGATGCATAACACAACAATGTGATTGGTTGCTTGGAAGCAGGTGAATCTTGGTCAGATGTTGCCATAGCTGTGAATGTTCACTCAAGTACTATCACAAGGCTATAGAATCGTCACTAACAACATGGATCAACTCGTGACCATCCATGATCTTGCATAGCTCGTGTGACCACGCCCACACAAGATTGCTAAATTCAGTTACGTCACCTACGGGATAGGACCACCACTGTGACTTCTACTATTTCAACCATACTAGGATGATCCTGCTGCGTAGGATTTCCGATCAGACCGTACGCAACTGTCTACGAGATGCAGGAATCCGACCTCGACATACAGTCAGAGGCATCATCCTCACCCAGCAACATCGTCAAGCACGGCTGCAGTGGATTCAGGCACATCGGGTATGGCCTCATCGATGATGGAGGCATGTTCGGTTCAGCTATGAATCACGTTTTATGCTTCGTAGGCAGGATGGGAGGACTCGTGTTTACCGTTGCCGAGGTGTATGTATTGCAGCAAACTGTTTCCAGGAAGTTGACAGATTTGGTGGTGGTAGCGTCATGATGTGGGCTGCCATTGCCTACAGTGTCAGAACAGACCTTTTGCACATTCGAGGGAATCTTATGGCTCAATGATACGTCAATGAGATTCTTTGGCCCCATGTGCAACCCATCATGGTGAACGTCAATGACGTTTTTCAACATGACAACGCCTGTCCTCACACAGCCCAACTCATCACTGTCTTCTTGAGACACCACAACATCAAAATTCTTTTCTCGCCATCCAGATCACCAGATTTAAACCCCATCGAACATCTTTGGGACGAGTTGGATCAACATCTGGGACGGCGACAACCTCAACCGCAGACTCTACCTCATCTTGCAGCAGCTTTGCAGACTGAGTGGACAGCCATTCCACAGGATGTGATTCGTCATCTCATTGCTTCCACGGGCAGGAGATGCCAAGCAGTTATTGATGCTCACGGGGGGCATACTCGTTATTGACGTTGAGTGACGTTAAACTTCAACTAGTGAGCGTGGACTTCGCCTTTGCATGTTCAGCAGTGAATGTGCAAAGTTTCACACATGTCATACAGAACTACCCGGAATAAACTTGTTAACAATTTGTTTCAAATTTTGCCTTTTGTGTTTCTTTTTTTGAAGAGTATATATCAAAATGGCTGGTATAGTTAGAAAAAGTACTATTGTTTCTTTACCCATACCAGCTGTTTTTACATTATGTAATTTATCTTCAAGTGGGTTTTCTCGTCATCACGGATTATAGACTTTGAATATTGACATGAAAGTCGTGTAATTTGAACCAGTGCTGCCCTTAACATATTGTGTGACACACAAAAATCAATGTTTAGGTGTGTTTTTTAATATTTACTTTTAAAATATCAAATCAGTTAATACATAATTTGGAAATTTGAATTATAGTTTACAGTGTGGGGTATCAAACTCATTGACATAAATCCTTTAAATAGTAGTTCAATAAAATTTTAAACATGAGTTAACAAACACAACGACATGGCCTCTGAGTTAGGATTAGTAACTAACTTTTGAATTTTAATCTTTTTAAATGCTTAAAACTTGCTTATATTTCTATGTGATTTTTGCAGTACATTTAAACGATTTAGAAAAAAATATTCGAAATATTTAATTATTTGTGGTATGAAATGTATGTTTGTAAACTTTTATCACGTGTGAAAAGTATTTACACATGCAAAAACATAAAGAAAATGTTTCATAGATACAGGTTTTCACTTTATCATTGTCATTATAGTTTTTACACCAAGTTTCTGAATACATTTGGTGTTACTAGAATGTTTTTTTTTGTTTTGTTTTTCCAAATGTTGGTTATTTTTTTGGTGATTCAAGGAACATATGGTATGCAGCAGCATAAGGTTTTGTAGTTTGTTCTATTTTGGGATTTATTGTTGTTTTTTGTTTGTCAAGATGTGTGCGTATAATTTTATTCATGGTTTTTTGAGAAATTTGTTGATGTTGATGAAGTGTTGTTTTATTTTGTTGATTTCATTAATTTTATCAAGTGAGCAAAGTTTTCTGGCTGTGTTTATTTGGTTTCTTAATATGTTGAGTCTTTGTTTTGTTTCATGTGCTGAGTCTTAGGGAATGTATAATTCAATATGGGTGATATTTCTGTGGATTTCTGTTTTAAATTGTGTATCAGTTCTAGTGATCTTCAGGTTAAGAAATGCTATTTGGTTAGTTTTTTCCTATTCACAGGTGAACTTAATTGTTGGGGTGTATCGAGTTAACACGACTGAAAAAACTGTGTGTTCTGTGAATGTGAATCTGCAATTGTATCATCAACATACTTGTACTAATATAGTAGTGAGTGTACGGCTGAATTTATTGCTTGAGATTCAATCTGTGTCTGTTGGGTAGAACTGGTGACACGGGATTCTCCACACTTAGGCCATTTATTTGTAGGTAGTTTTGGTTATTGTACATAGTTAGTTTTGGAGGTAGAGAATTTTGTAAGGATTGCTAATTGCTTACTGAGAATGTATATCAATGGGTTGGGGTCTTGGATACAAAGTTCTAAGACTACCTTGCAGGTTTCATTTGTGGGGACTTCTATGAAGAGGGAGATTACATCAACACTGACCATTAAGGCTTTATGATTTAGTTGATTAAGAATGTAATTAAAGTTAAAAGAGTCTTTGAAAAAGGAGCTGGCTGATGTTACATGTTTAGAAAATGCCCACATTATATATTTACCAAGGTTGTAGTTAAATGATTCATAGGTCAACCACCTTGTTATTATTTGTTGGAGATTTTTGTTTTATAAATCCTGTTTTAACATTTAGGGGTCAATATAATTTTTATTTTTTGACAGTTTGGGACATGTGGTAATTTTAATTGCAGCAGTAAAAATTTAAAAAATGTAAGTTTACAACATAATGACCAGGTGTGGCTTGTGTATTAGGGCTCAAAAGGTCTAAAGTTAGCACATCAGTGCTGTTAAACTTGCTCTGCATGTTCAGCTTGAGTGTAGTATAAGTGATATATCATTACTCACATTTAATCTAGACAAAGTGTTTGAGACAAGTGCTGCTGAGTGGTTACTTTTCCTCTGATTTACAGTAACTGAACTTTATTAGATACTGACCTGGTTGTTTAACCCACATGTTGCATAAAGTGCTATTCAAGTTGAAAATACTAATATCAATAATTGTAATTACTTTAGCTAATATCAATACAGTGGCATGAACAGTCATCAGTGCTATTATTTATATTTTTGTATGTAGATCAAATAGTAAGTGAATATTTTTCTTCCTAGTGGTTATAAAACTATTGTATTTCTGTGTGCTTAGCAAATAGCATGAAATGTAAGATTGCAAACCTTTTATATTAAAATATGTATACCAATTACTTCTGCCCTTGTTTTATGTCATGTGCTTAAAGCATTCACAAATTGATCAGTTTTCTTTAATCATTTTCTTACCACATTTTTATTTCTGAATGTACATTGAATTTAAATATGTATGTATCAAAATACCATGTCATAAAATTTCTAGGATAATAACAGGAATGTTTCAAGCTGTGACAGTTGTGAAATCTCCAGATTCACGTAGAATAGAATTTAAAAAAAATGAACCATAAAAAGTGTGTGCTTCATACAGTTGTCTGTATTTTCTGTAGTTAAATACTGGTTTGCAAGACTATTTGAGTGGTTCATGTGTATTTTCTGAGGAATAGAGAAAATGGTTTTAATATGAAACAGACAATGTATCCAGTAGTTAATATTTGTGAAATAATTTTATTTACAATATTTTTTTTAATGACAAATAAATACTATACAAGTGAAATATCAAAAAGTAAATGTTTTTATAACATATTTTACTAGTTCTTTCTTCTATTCTGCCTAGTTGTTATTTATTAACATTAGAATCATAATTTCTTTCAAATGCAGTTAAATCTAATGCAACATACAGATACTGTTTCTCGTTTCAGAGCATGATTGTGAGTCTTCTTCCAATAACTCCTGTTGGTGAATTGATCAGTCTAATTCATATGTGCTTGTTATACTCACTGTATGCTTTTGAATATAGATGGTTCAATATGGGTGAGTTTTTAAAATAATTTTTAAAGTTAACTAAAAACCAGTGGATTTGTTCATTTGGTGAATTACTTTAAATATCTTTATTTTAAGAAATATTATTATTTTTTAAAATATTTTTTCATTATTAGGTATTTCCACAAAGAAATATACCACAATGTTTGAGTCACTAGTGTTAAACAGTCAAAAGTACTAATCATTATGTGACTTATGTGTGAAAGATTGTAAAATTAATTATGACATAAACCAGTTACAGTGAATAAAAGACAAATATTGTAAATGGTTTTAAACAACTGATACATTGAACATTTTGCTATAGCATTAAGGAAAAAGTTAATCACAATTTTTCACTGAAAAAACAATAAAATTAAAAAGTTGTTGAAGGTAAGTATTAAAATTTAGATTGAATGGTTTGGCCTGCAAAATGATCCAATTTTTTAAGGTACAAATAACAATGTTTACTGTAATTATGAATTTTCTAAGTAAATGAAATTAAGTATGTTCTTAGTAAACTTAGTAAGTATATTGTATACAGAAAAAAAATGATACATTTTAATAAAGTATTTTTACTAAAGATTTTTCTGTGAATCTGTGAATTTATTGACTCAGTTTGATTTTGACTTGTCTGAGTGTAAGGGATTTTCATGTTAAAAATAAAAATAAATGTCTTAGTTTCATAATTTTATATCTTATTATTTTTTCTACCTTAACACTAATTATAGTCAAAATCATTTATATTAAAAGCTGAAGAAATGAAATTTAAAAAAATTATTTTTCTACAAAGACTGCAGATTGTAACATAAAATTACTATATTGGTGTAAATAGTCCCTCACTTTAAAACTATCTGTTTTATCTTACTTTGAGCCGTGACTAACTAGTCTAAGAAAACTATAAATCACCTTATGAGAGATTAATGTAAGTTTTGATCAACAACATATTGAATTACCTTGATTACTGTGCTGTATTTGTTGCTGCTTATCATGTGTAAATGTGTTGCCAAAGGGGAATTGTGCTTGTATTAGTTTCCTTATCTAACCTAATAACTTTGTAATTTTCATATTTTAGTTGTTTATTTTAAAACAGTAAATAAAAATAAAAATATATGCATAAAGAATGAGAAAATTACTGCTTACCACTGCTTTTAAGCCTGTTTGTACTTAAAAACATCCTTTGGTAATACTACTTTTTCACAACGTTGGTTGTTCAAAGATAATTTATGTAGTTTTCAGATATCATTTTATAAGACAAGAAATACATAAGTAGTAGTTTAGAATGTCTAAAAGTTACTGTAAATTATTTTGCTTTCAATCTTCTCTGTCAATAAATTTAAAACATTTCATTTATTGAAGCAATACCTCTGTCCAAACCCAATTAGTCCTGACCAAAAATGATAAACTTTAACAACTCAAACAAAAAAGACAATTATACAATTTACATAGTATAGAAATTTCTCTTATTCATAAGTATATCCAGTAGCAATGTTGGAGTGAATGATAGTCATTTATGTGGAGAGAGAGAATATGTAAGGGGATCATCAATGTGAGTTGATGTGCTCAAGGTAAGCCAAGAAGGTAAAATCTTATGTTTTTGATTACATTATGTAACAAAATTTTTACTTGTTCCTGGGCAGCAAGTGTTATTTCTCAATTGCTTATGCTTAAAGTAAATGGAAAAGACCTATTTTTCTCTTCAAACTTTGCTTTTGTGATGTGGGCAATGAAATTTTGAATTTACCCATTTTCCAGAACATTCCAGGTAGATTCAGTGCCTGTAAGAATTTTGAAGAACCTTTTAGAATTTTCTAGACTTTCCATAATAATATATATACATGGGCTCACCACTTCAGTTTAGTTCTAGCTGCCTAAGTGAACATATTAGACTTATCTGATTTTATCAGAGATGGCATCAAGAAGTTGCAAGCATTCTCCAGATACGTTCTGCTACGTATGTGACAGTGTATGCTAAAATGTGTGAAGCCTACAAGGCATATTTTGGCATGCTTGTTGGAGATCAAGACAAACCCTGGGCACCTCATTTCATCAGAGAGCAATGCAAAAAAACTCTAGAAGGTAATATGGACAATTTTTGCTTGCTTGAATAGTAAGATTTTATATTATACAAATTTTAGATCTTTAAGATTTAAATATCTTTTAATTTATTGTTTTAATTTCCAATAGTATTGGAAAAAATATCACAAAATATTTTGCATGAACTTCTTACACATTAATTGTGGATGAAATAAATTTATTATTCATAGTAACAATTTTATTTTGCTCTTGCAGGATGGTACAGAGGTAAAAGATGGACTCTGCTTCTACTATAATGTATCCGGTCTGTACAAGGGAATTGGAATTGACTGTAACCTGAATGAGTGGCACCTTTTCATTGATAGCTCATCAAGAAGCCTGAAAGCTCTGCTGCTCCATAAGGGGAATAAGTGTCCATCTGCTTCCATGGCTCATTTGGTGTACCTCAAAGAGGAATACAACAGCATCAAGACCTTGCTAGAAGCCTTGAAGTATGATGAGTATGGCTGGGAGGTTATCAGAAACTTCAAAATGGTAGCATTCCTGATTGTTCTCTAAGGAGGCTTTACTAAGTTTTCCTGTTATCTTTGCCTTTAGGACAGCAGGGACACCACAGTACACTACAACAGGAAGTACAGGTCACAATGGACCAAGTTCTCTGTGGGGAGGCACAATGTCAAGTGTGAGCCACTAGTGGACTTCCAGAAGATGTTGTTCCCACCATTGCATATAAAATTTGTCACAGCTCTTGATAAGGAGTCTGCAAACTTCAAGTACTTTTGAAATTTCTTCCCTAAGCTGTCTGAAGCAAAGTTCAAAGCTGATTTCTTCGTTGGACCACAAATAAAGAAGATTCTGGAGTGCACAGATTTCCCCAAGAAGCTCAGTAAGAAGGAAAAAAAAGCTTGGCAGTTTTATTGCAATGGTTTGGGGCTTCTTGGGAAATCACCAGGCCAAAAATTATGTGGAACTGGTTGAGGCTTTGGTGAAAAACTATGGTAAAATGGGCTACAGGATGTCCCTGAAAGTCCATATCCTTAACACTCATCTTGATAAATTCAAAAAGGACATGGGAACATACTTAGAGGAGCAAGGCGAGTGCTTCCACCAAGATATACTGGACTTTGAATGCTGCTATCAAGGAGCGTATAACGAAAACATGATGGGAGACTATATTTGGGGACTGATACATGAAAGTGATTTACGTTAAAGTTGCAAATCTTGAAAAACTACTCACTTCTAAACATCTTTGTTTGTTTTTGTATAACTTTAGTATAAATACATGTAATTCTTGATTCAAATATTATTTTATTCAGACCTTATGTAAATGAAAATGTGTGAACTTGCCTGTTTTCACATAGAAAATTATTCACAAAATGGTTGAAATTTTTTTGTTTGTGTGACCATTTACTTCATAATATAGGAAAAATGTAAAAAAAATGCTTCCTAGGGAACTTATAAACCTGTTTTTCCAAAGCTTAACCTTTAAAATTTGTATAATTTCTTAAAAAGCTTATGATAGCTCATAACTTGCTTTTTAATGTTTTATTCCTTCAAAATTATATTTGTAGAATATTTGTTTTTAATTACAATATACGATTCAGTTTTCTTGAAGTATACACTTGTGGTGGTGTGGTCAGTGACACCTGAATAATTTTTGTAACAAGGTAAATGTTATCCTCAGTTGTTAAGTAAAAGATAGGAAACAATTATTTTTGAAATATATGTATCCATATATTTGGTTCAATAGGGCTTAATTAAGATGTGATATAACATCCATGCAATTGAGATCTTGCTAAAAACAGATTGTAATTTGTCAGATTTTACCATAATTTTAATGGTTGGCAGCCAGAAACACACACATCTTGGAGGCTTGCTAATTAGTCACTAAAGATATACTTTTACAAAAAAGTATAAAAAAGAGTTTGAAAATGCAAGAAAAATATCTGAAGCTTAGTTATATGATGATGTTATAATTATGTCTTAAATGTTTTTGACATCTATATGGTAAGAATGTATTTATTTGCTTTTCTCGTATTGTCATATCAGGATGTAATGTCACTATGAAACTTGAGTATTATTTTTATATTAACTTTGTATATTAATTTTACTTTTTTTTTGCTAGGTTGGGAACTTCACAAGCGTTTATCCTTCATAGAAAACAACTGGCCATATTTTGTTGGCTTTGGACTTCCTTTAGCTTTACTGACATCTTGGCCATCATCATACATTGTCAGGTATGACCTTTCAGTTTATTGCCACACTGATACAGTTAATAAAAATACCTCTTTATTTTGTGTCTTTGTTGCAGATTGCTCTAAGAATGAAAAACTCTCAATCCTTTAACCTTAAAACTACATTTTCTAAATTGATAAATGTACTTAAAGAAGCAATATTATTGTGGTCATATTATTCAAATAGTTTTGATTTTTTTGTGTTAAACAACTTTACTGTGAAGTTGCCCAGTTTTCTGTTGTTTTTGGTTTCCCAATTACTTTGGTAAAACATGATGTTAATATTCTGTATGCACCTAAAAATACCCTTCAAATTCTAAATTTTTTTCAACACTTTTGAAACCCTTGAAGTTTATCAAAATAGCACATAGTGCTTGAAAATCAACTGGACTATGATACTTTAACCCTATTGCATGCCCTGAACTTTTACAGAGTTACATTCAAAATGTAATTAAACTACTATATTATTAATGTATAAAAATAAGCTTGACATTAAAACTTAAGATATATAAGTTTTAAGTTTTTAATTTTGTTAATTTTTTTAAAAAAAATATCCCCAATGTCTTCTAATATGAGAATCTTGACAGTTATCTAGTTCTTCTCACTGTTATGTTTTTTATGTATGTGGACTGAACACAACAAAGACACAGATAACAGCTTATATAATTTATTACAATAAATTATTATATATGTGACAAATATAAAATAAATTATATAATAACAATGACAGATGTTCAGTTTCAACCGTCAAGATTAATTACAATACAAAATGGTACTGGTTTGTGTCCAATAATATGATCCAGAATGAAAGTCCAAAAGTCCAGAATAGAAATCCAAAATTCCAGTCTAGGGGGTGAATTTGGTCCCACGAAGAAATTCCGAAGTTTGAATGGAGAAGTCCAGAAACAATTCACAGTCCAATAAATTTGACGAAGTTCTTTTCACGATGTTTTTGATGAATGTCTCAAATTTGTCGTTTTCCAACTTGCCCCGGTCTCCCATAAACAGTCCTATATGTGTTGACTTTCAGTATAACCAGTAATTCGAATGAATCGTAAAGATTGACGAAATAAAATCACAGCTTTTGTAGATCTAGCTCCAGTCACAAATCCAAGTTGAATAAACACACAGCAAACATTGAAAATTTCTCAAATGAAGACAATATCTCTTGAATCGAATGAAAACGGATGACTGACTGACTGACTTCTCACATCGCCGTCTGTTTATATACTAGTGGGCCTACTGTGTTCTCGAACAATCGCGTAACTTCCCAGAATTCGTCTCGTACAGACACCAGGCCAATACAAATGATCGATCTACATAAATAACAATGTATGTACATAATGCTTTATACATAACACTCACTTCTGTGTTATTTACTGCCACCCCTCTCTGAAATATGTTATTTGATATAAATTACTCAAGCAAACTCTAATTTTTATAGCCTTCAGTCTTAATTTGTTTATGGAGTCAATTAGAAAGTCAGATCCACTTGCCATGTACCCCTGTCACATCCTCTCTTTCACAGATTGCCAATAATTCTTTCTGATGTTTTATAATATATCATTTATCAGTGATAAAAAAACAATGCTTTAATCTATTGAATGATGTGTATGCTACATTCTTTTCAGTGTGGAGTATTTTCAGTTTGAAAGTTTGTCTCATGATGTTCAAATTGAACTGCAAACAGAATTTATTGAAGCTCATCTTGTCATAGCATCCAGTTAAATGATAATATTTATAGGACTTGTTTACTTTCTGGACATTATTATCCTGTGTTTTTTGGTGTATTAGACAAATAAATAAAAATTGTATGTTGTAATAGTACCATACTTTTAAAAAGTAGGCTTAAATTTCATTGGCAACAAATTGGAAAAAAACAAAAAGCCATGTGTAAGTAATATATCTCTTATTTTCATATATATTTATTTCTGGTTATAAAACTAACTAAAATGTAAAAAGTAGAAACTGATAAAGTAAGATAAGCTTAGATTAGGTAAAATAATGGAAAATTCTTCATGAGTTATGCATTATGATATTAAGTATGGCAAGTGAGAAACATGTTTACAAAGTGATTTACAACTAGTTTGGGAGGATTATTAGTTGGACACAGTTCACAGGGCAATTAAATAATAAAGCTAAATATAAACAGATGTAGACTGTTACAAGTTTTCAGCTATTTGGGATAAACAGGGAAGGTTCTGTTCTTTCAGTTTACCTCCTCTGGGATCTAAACATCCATCCACATGTTTGCCATGCAGGGTGACCTGTGAATGGGAAGAGAGGATCCTGGTGGTTGGTGGGTCCAACCCTGACATACTACTTTGACCTTGAATTCCTCTAAACGAGCATCCTTGGAGTTGCCACCCTAGGGTTAACTGACTGGTCCATTTGGGCTAGGGTCAACCAAATACCAGTATTGGATATTTTCAACAGGTGTTGTGGAAATTGTTATCTGATACTAGTGTTCAGGTATAGTGCTCACAAAATCCTGGCATTGCTGCAGTGTCCTTATTTGGCTTGTAGTGCATCCTTTTATAGGGCTTCATGGTGGGTGGGGTCAGTGGGCACTGAAATATTCCTATTTTTTATTATAGATCCTTCAAATAAAAACTTAAATAAAATAGTGAAAAAACAGTCCACAGGTAAATGACCACATCTTGAAGATTCTGAGCAGCAATCTTTAACATCTGTAACACCTGTTGTACTTCATTTTCTTATACTACATTCTCTTTCAGACAAACTTTTAGGCATATGTCTTCCTTTTTCATTCAGAAGGGACTAGAGGGACTTGCTGGTTCTCTAAAGTCAGTAAAAACGCTTCAATCTGGTAACATTGGTGGAAACATCCACATCTCAACACAGTGAACTCTTCTTGCATTCAAAGGTGATTGGGGATATACCTATTGAGGTTACAACTCATGCTACTTTGAATTAATCATGAGGAACTATTGTTAAGAGGGATTTGAAGAACATCCCCAAGACAAAGATTTTTTGCTGGTTTCTCCATCCAAGGAGTTTCTACAGTGAGACGTATCTCCACTTGCAAAGGTGGAATTACGATGCCGACCATTGTTCTAGTTCTAACATTTACATCACCACATCTATCTGCCACCATCAAGGCAAGTTATCTTAATTGCAGGGTATGGCCATACATTCCAAACCTTTTCAGATAATTCCAGTGTTAGCGGTTTGGTCAATCGAAGATATCATGTTGTGGTTCCTTGACATGTGCTGGTTGCAGTGACAAGGATCATGATGCCTGTGAGTGTGAAACAGACCCTCATTACATTGATTGCAATAGCTCTCACCTGTCCTACTTTCATTCTTGCCCTAAATAAGTGGAAGAAAAAAGAGGTGCATCATTTGAAAATCATTCATAACATTACTTACCCTTAGGATCAAAAGTTGCTGTATGCTGCTGCACTTCATTTAACAACTATAGTGAGAGTGCAAATGGATCTCTGTGCTTCCAAAAGAATCATTCTCAAACCAAATGAAAAGTCTTTTGGCTTCCATAGTTAAGAAAAGTTGATGAATCAATTTCAACACCCATCTCTGTCCCTTACATACTTTCCAACAAATTCCAAGATCCACTTCTTGTGGTTCTGGGTACAGGCATTTTCTCAGATACTTCTTCTCCCATATCAAGATGCAAAACAATCATTTTTTCACATTCTCGTTCACTGGAATCCTCTTCCAACAGCAAAGACCTGCCCAATTGACCCAGGGCAGGATCTGTGGAGGTCAATAGACCTCCCTCAAATAAAGACAGTAAAGAAAAAAGATGTGGTCATAAACAGAAAGGTTTTCCATTCAGTTCACCTGCACATAAATAAAAATATCCACCTTGATACAATGGAACTTTTAAGGTTTATGTTCTGATCTGGATGACGTCAAAATACTGATTGCTTTCTACCATCCTATGTGTTTTTTCTTACAGAAAACATTTGTAAAACTTGCTGATGCAGTCACCCTTTGGTGGTTTTCTTTGTACAGAAATGAAAGGCTGTGTGATAGACAAGTGCATGGAGTGGTGGCACTGTTGGTTGATCATCATGTGCCAACCCTATTTTTGCCACTCGACACACTCTTGGAGACTGTAGCCATCTGTTTCCTTGGGTCATATCATCACTGTTTATTCTCTCTACCTGTCACCTGGAGAGAGAGAGATATGATTAATCAACCATTGAAGCTCTCATTGAACAGTTGTCATCTCCCTTTTTCATCCTGGAGGACTTTAATGGACATCATTCTCTCTGGGTAAGTGCTGATATTGATAGGAGGGATTGCTCCATAAGCTCAGTTATCACAATCTTTCTCATTCAATATTGTTTCTTGTACTTACTTTCATGTACCTGCTATTGATCTCTCAGTTTGCTCCCCTTCACTATTCTCCCACTTTTCATGGAGAGTTAACAATAATCCACAAGGCAGTGATCATTTCCCTATAATCTTGAGAGAGACTGGCCATTGTCGATGCCACCCTACCCACGTGCCCCAGTGGAAGCTGGATCAGGCAAACTGGCCCTTTTTCACTGCTCTCACAGAACTTGATCCTGCCATTGTATGTAAGCCATCATTAGACGACTGTGTGGCAGCAGTAACTGACTGTATTATACAAGCAGCTGCTCAATGTATTCCTAAAATCTCTACACATTTTCCACTATATCCTCGTCCATGGTGGAATCCTACCTGCCACATGACGTGGAAGGCTCAAAAACGATCTTGGGATACCTTCTGTAGATATTTCACACTCTTGGACCATATCACTTAAATATTAAAGAGGAGATTGTTCTAACTAGACTATGCATTGGTCACAGTTTTTTAAATCAACAGATTCTTTTATCTGGGACTGATGCACCAAAGTGTTGTCTGTGTGATTCTCAGGTTACAATAAGCCACATTTTACTGTCTTGCCATTGTTATGGCTCTCAAAGATGGCACCATTTAAACATGTCCTGTCTCAAGGTTTATCCATGACATTAGACAGTATCCATCTTGGAAATATTTTTAGTTTTTTAAAGGCCGTTAATCCTTTTAATGCTATTTAAGTTGTTTAATTTATACATTTCACGTTTTTTAATATTATTCCCTTTTAAGAATCAAAGTCCATCTAGTTCAATTTGAAGTTATTAAATGGCCATAACGTTAAATAACTCGGAACCAGGACTGGAAACCTGTTAGTTTTCCTGGTGAGTTATGATAATTACAATTATGCTGCAGAATGTCATTTACAACTTGTATTACTGTAGTTTTTCTCTTAATGTTGTAGATTGGATGTAAACATTAGTTTTAATGCTATTTGTTTTTTTTAAACTTTTTGTTTTACCTTAATTTCCTTTTATTTTAACTTTTTACTGGATGTTTGGAGCAGATAACCAAGCTGCTTTGTGTTATAAAACACCAAACCAACCAACCAACTGTTGGAATCTGCAGTTGTTTTAGAAACCTTTCTTTTGTAATTGCATGAGAGAGAAACATATTTTGTGCATTAGCTGTTTAGGTGGATTAAAGTACAAGGATAAAAAATGCAAAAATAGAAGAATCATACTCTTCTTCTAGGTACCTATGAGTTCTTAGTTTTGTGAATATGAAAAAGTAAATATGGCATGGATCAGATGTCTGATATGACATGCTCCTGATGTTGCACTGAGGAAGATGTTTTACAACATGCCTTTTTCTACTTTTTGGTCCACCCATTCATATTTTCAAGTCTTTACTGTTTATGCACTTTTTTCACACAAGGGGACATGGTTTTATGCATCTTTCATTTGTGTTGATATCCTGTACATATATAATCAATGTGAGTGTGCACCATAATATTATGGTATGTGCAAGTAACAGTATATGTGTGTGGTGTGTGTACTCATTTTGAGTGTGTATGTGATATACTTATCACGATAGACACCACACAGTGCAGTGTCATTTGGGAGATATAATGTGAGTTGTGGTTATGTGCATATACTAAAGGTTGATAAATTGGTTAATTTAACTAACTACTTCATTTAATTTAGCAAAGAAATAGAATTTCACCTGGGTTAAAATTTTAATAGAGGTTAGTATTTATGAAAGAAATAGGCTCTATTCAAGCATAACAAAGAACATCGAGAAAATAAATATTGTAAACAAACCTAAAAAATTTATCTGAAAACTACACAAATAACTATACTTAGTGTGTGTGTGTGTGTGTGTGTGTGTGTGTGTGTGTTTGTGTGTGTGTGTGTATATGCCTGGTCCATATATATATGATTTTTTATTTTTACTATGGAAATTTTATATGCCTATTTCAGATTGAAATATTTCTACACATCTTAAATAAATGTTTTTGTTTCTTTATTTGGAATACTTTTGATTCATATAGAATATTATAATAATTAAAATATTTAATTGAGAAGCTGACATTTCTTTTATAATGTAATAAAATATTAAAGGACTTGGAAAAGTGATCCTGTTTTAAATATATTTATTTATGAAGTTTCAGTAATATGCTAATTTCATGTGTAGCATGTTTGGTAACAGGTATTGTTTTGTTGGAATACACTTTGTATTAGTCACTGCAATAATACTTAGATAAGCGCTATCACCTTTAACCAAAATTATTGAGATGAATTTCTGTTTCAGTGGCTGTGTTTTCTCTATATTATTTCCTCTTTTGATAATCAGTGGTAATGAAGCAACACCTCTCACAGGTGCTTGGTAAGTACTGTACTTGTAATTGTAGAACCAGGCTTATTTATATGCGAGAGATTTGTACATTTGTATCCATGATAATTTGAAAATAGTAATATCCCAATATCCCATCAAAACTGTTATGTATGTTATTAAATATGTATGAGTAAATATTATTTTGTAAAATTGGATTACTTTTTTCGTTTACATTTTAAAAACATTTCCGTGTTTCTAGTCGTAGATCGTTATTCTGTATCAAAATATAGAAACTGTTCAAGACTTGTGCTCTTTCACACATTTCATAAAACTTTTGATACTTTTCAGAAAGGGAAAAAACAAATTTTTTAGTTAAAATTTTTAATTGTACTTTAAAGAACAAATTCTTGGAAAAAAGGTGTTTCTTTATACATTACTTCCTATACATTTTTTTTCACTAGTTTTTATTATTCTTATTGTATTAACACAATTTTCACCAGTTGGTATTCAACAATTTTGCTATTTTAAATAGGTACATAAAGGACAATACCATCAGTCACAGGGCATACTGTTACAAATCATTGCAAATTTAATGAGCCATGTTATTTCAATGGGTAGTTGAGGGCTTTAATAAACATGCATGTCAGCTGTTATTCTATCTCGTGTACAAATAGTTTTGAGAAAGGCTTTAGCATAAATTTTTACAGGTTTCCCAAGGATAATAATTGTAGAAAGTTGTGAGTACATGCAGACTATTTTTGACTGAAAATTATGGGAATAGTCAAACTGTGGTCCTATTTAGGGACCTTTTTCTGGTAATATTTATTTTTAACTAGTTTATGTTGTTGTACTGAACATTTCAAAAATAAAATACTGTATTTTACGGTTAATAAGCCGAATCGCCGAATCAGCCGAGGCAAATTTTCAGCTCTGAAAATGAGGGTTTTTGCTTATTACCGCCCAATAAGCCAAAGCCATTTTTAAGAAGTGACAAGTTTCTTCAAAATGATTTCTTAGTCTCATTTCAGCGTCAGCATACATGTTGTGTGTGATTATTGGCGTTCTGTAGTAAAGCAGAATATGTCGTATTGAGATAGAGATGGAAAAATCAACCGAAGTGGCCAAAACTGGAAGATGTAGCGACATGAGAGAATGAAAACCGGCAGAGTGGCCTGACTGTCACGGGTGCCCAGATTCGTATTTTTGCACTAAAGTGGGCTGGTCGAAATAAAGAAAATTCAAGAGACTTTAAGGCAACCAACAACTGGTGTACCCGCTTCATGAAGCGACACAGCCTTGTACTTCAAGAGAAAACGAAGATCGCGCAGAAACTACCAAGTGACTTGGATGATAAAATCACCTCGTTCCAGAAATTTATCATTCATCATCGCCAAAAACACAACTACCCTCTACAAATGATTGGGAATATGGACGAGACTCCGATTTTTTTCGATATGGTTGGAAACAAAATCATTAACAAAACTGGCGAGAAAACCATTTGGGTTAAGACAACGGGCCACGAGAAACAATGTTTCACTGTAGTCTTAACATGCTTTGCTGATGGGACAAAATTACTGCCTATGGTCATTTTCAAAAGAAAAACATTTCCCAAGAAGAAGAAATTTCCGAAAGGAGTGATCGTCCATGTACAAGAAAAGGGATAAACGGATGACGAAGGATGCATCAAGTGGATTAACGAAGTGTGGGCGCGTCGTCCTAGCGGACTGATGAAATCTAGATATCTGCTCGTTTGGATATGTTTAAGTCCCACCTGTGTGAAAACGTTAAAGCCGCGATAAAAAAATGCAGTTATTCCCGGTGGGCTGACATCTGTGATACAGCCCTTAGATTTGTGTTTAAATAAACCTTTTAAAGACAGGCTCCGTCAATGCTGGAATGAGTAGATGGTTTCCGACAATCAAAGTTTTACTGCTGCCTGAAATATGCGCGCTGCATCACTCGCTACCGTCTGTGAGTGAATGGGTCGTAAAATTGTGGGATGATATTAGTGTTGAAACTGTAGAGAAGTCATTTAAAAAATGCAGCATCTCAAATGCAATGGATGGAACGGAAGATATGTTGTGGTTGGATGACGACGAGGAAGACAACATTCCACTCACTCAGCTAATAACACCAGAGAATGACCTGTACGACGGCCAGTACTCTGCTGAGGATTGAAATCTATTATTTGATGCTTCTGACGATGAAGATGATGAATTTGATGGATTTTAATAAATTTCTGAGATCAAAGGTATGATTTTGGGGCCGATTTTGGTCTTCGGGATTTTTTGATCCAAAGCTGGTGATCAGCCAATAAGCCAACCCACAAAAAATCAGGTCCAAAATTTAGGGCCAGAAATTCGGCTTATTAGGCGGAAAATACGGTAGTTAAAAAATATACAAGTCACCCAAGTGAAGATTAGATCATCAAATCACAGAAGCTGGAATATTGTGATGTAGATTGTTGATAGGTGTGATGTATATAGTACTTAAAATATTAAATTATCACCACATGCAATTATGTAATGCATCCCACCCACAAACAAGTAACATTCATGCAATTTAAGTGGCTAGGTAATTTACCTTCACGAAGAGATGTCATTAGTGATTCTATGTATAAAACAAGTCATTATGTGTCCTGTAGTAAATAAATTATTATCCTTAAGTAACATGTAACCCTTCATTGCCTTTCTAGTACAATTTCCAGATGTGTACATCCAGTCATTGTCAGCTCGTAATATCATTTTTCAGTCTGTCGTTAAATAAGGACAAAGAATGTAATTAGTGTAAGGTAACATCTCTAGTATTTACTGTGTAGCCTATACTTGGTAAAATCATACACGAGAGTGATTTGTTTAAACTTTTCAGTAGATAGTGTCAATTGAGCATTTGTATTGGTGTGTTCTGATAAATTAACTTAAATAATTTGTACAGATCTATGTTGTTTGTCAGTTACTGTACAAAAACTATAATACATCACAAATACTATTTATTAGAAAGACACATATATATGTAGCTACACTTTTTCAAGTTTTTGTATTAATTGATACAAAAAACAGAACTTATTGACAAACCCATATTCAAAGTGAAGTGACTGAATTAAAAGTTATGGAAAGTTGTTGTGCTAAAACAATGTGTGGTGATGTATAAATTAACATCTTCCTGTTTGTAACAGTAATATTAGAATGATGTTTTATACATTTTTATGATGTTTTATATTAATTTATTTCATTTCTCCTGCTTTGAATATCTGTGGCTTTAGTAATGGGTATTAATATTTGATTTTTGTACATTTGTTTAGATTATTGAACTACCACATGTACTTATCAGTGTTCACTCCTTAAAAACATCGTGTTTCAGTAATTTTGTTGCATAAGGTTTACATAAAAGTAATAGCTCTTAAAGTATCCTACATCTTTTTATTGTTTGGAAGGTTCAGAAAGTTATTTTGTTGTGTAAATCAGCCAAAATTGGTCTGAAAATCTTAGAAGCAACAAAACTCCGCAAATGATGTTTCGTATTTAATTGTTAATGTAGTATGAACTAAAGTTCCTCTGATACAGTGTGTCAAATCTAAAACTCACAGCTCCAAGAGTAAATTTTGTAAAGTGTACAGGTGGATAAGGGTTTGAATCCCATGATACTAAACATGCTCACCCTTTCAGCCATGGGGGTGTTATAATGTGATAATCAATCCCATTATTCATTGGTAAAAGAGTAGCTCAAGAGTTGGCAGTGGGTGGTGATGACTAGCTGACTTCCCCCTAGTTTTACTCTGCAAAATTAGGGACAGCTAGCACAGATAGCCCTCGAAGCTTTGCATGAAATTCAAAACAAACCAAATAAAGAATTTTGTAATTAAAAATCTTTAAGTATTACAAAAGTTTTTTTTTTCACATTTGTTTATGACATTACTTAAGAAGTTTGATATAATTTTAACAAAAGGAGGCTTTCCTAAATTTGAAACTCATTCTTGTTGATGATGCATACATGAATTACTGAAAATCTTGTCATTAAATGCTAAAGCATTTATTTATCTTTAATTTTATATTTGTAATTTATTAATGAACTTGCATATAACACATTCATTTTCAGCTCTTTATGAAAGGTTCTCTGGTATGACAGAAGTAAGTCTTGGGATTTACAATGCTAGAATTCGGGGTTCAATTCCCCTCAGTAGACACAGAAAATAGCCCAGTGTGGCTTTCTTATAAGAAAACACGCATACTTTAAGAAAAAGGCCAATTATAATGGATAAAGATATTTGCAGTTTTTTTTTTTCTCAAATTATATTTAAATACAGTCACATTAATGAGGGTCTGTGTTACTTATTGGAGTTACTTATTATAGTTTTGAAGCTTAGTTGTGTCTTTGAGCAAGAGATCTTATTCAAAATTCATTTCAGGCTACTAAGCTTTGTGTGAATACCCTGCAATAAATTGGAATCTTAATCAGTAAAATGTTTTGAATATTCTTATTTATTTTAGCTACTGGAAGCCAGAATTAAATTTTGACCCCATGTGTTTTTCAGGTAAAAAATGGGTTTAACGTAACCACTTTAGTGATGCCATGAAACTGAAATACATGTATAAGAAATTGTTAATTATTGTACATTAGCACATTTAATAAAAGATGTTTTATGATGCTAAATGTTTGAAATTAACTTAGTATTACCTAAAACACAATTTTTATACAATAAAACAGTCTAAGAACTAAATTTGGAGTTAAAGAAACTTAGAATTTCATTTATACATTGTACTCATTATAGTTTTTATATTCTCATAGTGATCGCCCATTACAACTCTTTTCTTTTGTTGTGTGGATATCAAATTCGTTTTTTCACCAAACTCTGAGACCCATTACACAGAAGAAATCTTTGCTTGAGAGCCATGAATCTAAACACCCAGGGTCTTCAAGTAGCATTACTCCTCATCACAGTAAAAGTACTTCATCTAAGAGAAGACATTCTAAAAGGGGTGAAACTTTAAGATGAAATATTATGTTTGTGTGGGCGGTGGCTCTTATTAATCTTTGACAGCTGTGGGAGAGAATTTTTAGATGAAGTGAAATTCAGGTGATTTTATCCATGTAAAAATGTAACCATGAAGTTTTTTAATTTCAGATTATTTGTTTGTTATAAAACTGTGTGAATTTAATGCATGACTGGAGGTATAATGTACAAAACAAAGTTGTTCATCTTTAGCCTATCTGAAGTGTGAATATTTAATACATACATGAAAAATGCAAGCTTATTTGCATTCAATTAGTTCCCCTCTGATAATGACAAATAGACCTTATCAAATTTAGAGTAACTGGGACAAGTGTTCTGGTTTGTTAAGCTGGGTTTCTTTCCAGAAATTAATGTAAAATTTGTATTTTTCTAGCCAAATATAGCAAAACTAGGAAAAGTGAAATATAGAAACTGGCATGAATGGTTTGAGTACTTGAAATTTGTTTTTTTAGAAATATTAAGAGTAACTGTTGTGTTTTCATTTAAGCTTCAGATGTATGCTGCAATTATGTAAGAGAGCTGTATTCTGGTGTACTTAAAATTTTGTTATAAGTGTATTTAATGTGTCTTATATTCAAAGTGTTTTATCAAGTCTGGCAGGATGATAACATATTGATCTGAATACTGGTTATTTCCAGCTTCTGCATTAAGGAAGAATTGTTAGATTTTTATTATAATGATGTATTTTAAATATGTATAATTTTTTTAGTTCTTCCATCAGTTTTATCAGAAGCTTAACTTTTAATTGTTTTATATTTAATTATATGTTCTTGTTTCTCTCATTTATTCCATATCTAGAATTGTAATAGTTTCTCAGAAATGCTTATACGCATACATTTTATTAATGTAGTCTGTACATTAGTTAGTACAATATAAATATATGATTATTTCAGTTAATGTACTTTCTGGTATATAAAATGATCCCATGTATAAGGTGACTCTTGGCTTTTTAAGGAAATTTCTTTGAGGTTCAGTGTTTAGGACAACCTATACTGTTGTGCAAGTCTGGGATGTTACCTTTGGTAAAGAAATTCTTAGAACTAATTTTAAACTTGTGCTACTTTGTACTCTGGTGTAATCAGAAAACCACTAGTGTGTTATGTTGTTCAAATGCTACAGACAGCTTACTGTGGCATAATGTAAGTCACAAACAACTTTACAAATTTTTTTATCACAGTTTAACTCATTTTCATTACAAAAAAATGACTAAACCTACTGTTATAGTGATCTATTGTAAAAAATGTTTACAAAATTAGTGTATGTTACAGATATTAACATTTTTGGTATAAAACTGTGACTTTTAAGATAATACAAGAACATCTATATCTTGTAGACATAAATAGAAATTTATTCATTTATTCAATAGAGTATTTCAAATTTCACTTGCTAAATCCATATAATTTTCCCCCTTCATTTTCACTTAAATTACTGAATAAAATTTTCATTTGGTCATTATTCATGCAGCATCTGTAGTACCAATTTGCTGTTACCAGTATCTCTTTCTTCTTGCCTTATCATATTATCAGCTGTTCAATTTAACTTGTTGGAGATTCCACATTTTTTGAATAATCTTTGTATATCATTGGTGATGATCTCTTCCCTTTATGACTTGATCAAATCAACTATTATTGGCATGCTGGCAGCATGTGCTTTCCCTATTGTAATGGATGTATATTCCTCTTCAAATATCCAGTTTCCACTTCCCATGAAGTTTATCTTTGAAAGGAATTTTAAGAGACACACACTGTGATGTTGCACAAGACTTGTCATAGTACCTGGTATTATTAAAACCAGACAAAACTTTATTGCTCTCGGTATCTGTGTAATGTTTAACAGAATCAACAAGATATGTGCTGAAATAATTCCACATAAGAAACTATTAGGCCTGTCATTCCAAACTGTACATATCCTCAACTTCATATTGTCCATTCAGTATTTTGGATACACATGCACCAAAACACTATTTGAAAATTTACTTTAGGTATTGTCTTTCTCGGTCTAGTTTCATCAGTCAAACATGCAAGTACCACTGAAAACCTCAATTTCTCATATCAAGTTGTCTTGATAAATACTGTCTCTTGCTCCCTTTTTATTAATTGTTTGTGGTGATGATGTGTTGAACCAAGCAGATGTTTCTTCCATATCCCCATTTTAATAATCATATGTTGTAGGAATTTTGTCATCTTTCCTTCAAGATCCTTGCATAATTTTTCAAGTATTTTTGTCTATTGCCTCAAGGTTAGATCACTCCTGTTCATAAATCTTCTGTATCAACTCTTTCCACTTCTAATGTTGTTTGTGTTATTTTTTGCAATTAATTCTCTTTTGAACTGAATCACATTTCTTGAAACCAAATATTTCAATTTTTTTTGTTGATCTTCCAGATCCAACTATGCATGTTTCTTTTCTCAACTGGCACATTTTGTTTCAATGCATTATTTCAGTTCTTCCTTCGATTTTCTCCAACATCATGCCTTTTTTTCTGTATTGCCATGATGATGGGTCACTTTATGGTTGATGGTGCTTTCTGCATAGGCAATAATTTTCAATTTAATTTTGGCAAGATAACTGTCTCGTCTTTGTTTCTCCATTAGGATGTTTCTTTACAAGTACAGAAATAAACTTGGGTACATGGGATGATAAAAAGAATTGAAATGGTACTTAATATTAGCAATATTTTAGTATGACAGATGAGACCACTAAATTCTCATTGTAACTAGCATGTGAGATAAGTAACTTCTAGTTAGGAAGGATCGAGATAAATGATACAATTACAAATATGTTGCAGTAACACACTAGGAGTCATAGTGTCAACACACTTACTCATAAAAGCAAGCAGAAGTAAAAGATTTTGTTAAATATGCTCTTAACTAGAAATTTCTTCCTAAAACTGTAGTAAGGGGTGAAGCCATGCATTGTTTTAAGAGTCAAATAGTATATTGTACTCTGGAAAATATTGTAATTACACATGGCAAAAGAATGTGCAATGCAAATAGCGCATATACAACTGTGTTTCTTTCATTAAAGTGAACTGTCATTTGACATCTAAATAGTTATTTTTTAATTTGTTCTTATCACCATTTATCTGAGGAAATGAACACTATAAAAACCAAATATATTACATCCTTGTATTTCCTTACATTGTGTTTACATTGCTAGTTACTTTTTTTTCATTTACAAGGCATATTTGTAGGTTTGTTTAAAGTTGTGGCTTATTAGTTATTGATTTCTTTTGGAATATTATTTTGATGAATTCATTTAGAGTTAACCTCTTCTTTGAGATGTGTTTGCACCTGTGAATTTTGACTCTTCGTTTTTTTGTTTTCATCTGACTTGTTTCACAATCATCCTTTTTTGGAAGGGGGGTTATTGTTACATGTAGAAAGTATTAAGCTGTAGTGATAATTAGAAATTAAAATGCTCGTATTTTAACCATGTGGATATGTTATTCATCTTTAAACATAGTTTTTATAGTAATATATGTTATGATCTTTTTACACCCCTCATGTATGAACATAAAATACCTTTTCTTTTTCTTGTAAGATACATCTGTTTTATAAATATAAGACAAATATTCATGTAATATGCTTTTTATTTATTTTTCAAGTATTTTTCTTGTACCTTTATTAATATTTGAAGCTATGCATTACATCGTGAATTAATTTGTTTCAATGCTTTCTAACAGATTCAAAGGAACAGTTATGGTTCATTTTAAATCAGTACTAAAAATACCACAGTTTAGCAACAACATTAACTATGTTTAACATATAACAATAACATTTCTTAAATAATATGCCCAACCTAATCAGGTGTTCTTTCGTTAAGGGCAAAAACACTCAGTGAAGACATCTAGCTCATGACCTAGGTCAAAGTGATCATAGATTTTGTAAATGTTACTCATAATTAAAGACAATTTAATTAATAATAATAATTATTGTTGAATTTTTGACTGATCTTTTGGTGGAATATATTACATAATACACCTCATGCCTGAACAACATTGATGCACACTGTAATGAAAATGCAATTGTTTGGTGTAAAAGTTCTTGTTTATAATTAATAATAGGAAGAATTAGAACTACTGAATGAAATAGAAGTACTCATAGTGGCCTATGTCTATAATTAATGTTAAAGTGATTAAACATTTTCTGAAAACATTATAATAAATTATTTTAACTTTTTTTTTTTTTTCACAAATTATTTTGATTGGGTTTCCAAGTAAGAGGAAACCAGTTAACCTGAAATAAAAGCTTATATTCAAGAATATCCAGTAGAGGTTTTATGACTGAAATGGTTACCTGGTCACAAGTGAAGACATTTCACATTTGTGATTGCCCATCTGAAGCCAGCCTTTAATCAGTGTCTATTTTTTATTTGAGAATTTAACCCTATCCCAATCTTGTGCATCACATGTTATTTGCAGGACATAATGCTATAACACCTCAGTATCATATGTGATGCATAGTTGTGTTTATTAGTTAAGCAGCTGATATTAGTGAATGTAACAATAGGAACTAGTTGTTTTGGTCCAACATATTAGGTTAGAAGAGAGCTTTACATGAACATCATGTGAGTAATGATAAGTTACGTTCACTCATGAGAAAATGTATACCTATGATTTTGTTGCTGATAAAACTCTATTCCATTCTCTTTCAATTATACCAGAAGGTTGTGCATCACTCATAGCTACTTGGGTAAGTAATGAAATAAGCATATCCATAAAAACCAGTAAATGACCAAAAACGAGGGAAGGGTTAAATGAATGTTATGTATTTTAATAATACCCATATATGAATGTTTTTATAATTTCTACATTAGCATAACACATTTTATTTGCAGTCTGTTCTATCCCAAGTTTCTTAAGTAAAGTAAGGGTTGTATCAGTACAGTGAAATAACCCTGAAGTTTAATGTTTTAAGTCGCACATTATTTGTTGGTGATGTAAGTTGGAAGTTTGAACAAATATAGGATGGGGAGTCAATTGTTACTCAAAGGACTTTTTGTTGCAAATTAAAAATTGTTCAGAACTATTTGTATATGCTTATTACTTTTAAAGTCTAATGAGGAGTACTAGAATTCACTCACACTTTGAGTTGTTTATTACATGATACTTATGGTAATAATTGTATACTCTTTGATTCCTGTCATTTTAGTTGCCCACAGAAATCTGAGGCTACTGCATTACATGTATGTAGACTCTTAAGAGAACCCAAAGTCTTGTGTACACATGCATATTGAATTTAATTATTACACTGCACAACAAATTTTTTGAAAAGTTTTTGCTTATTGTGACAGGTACCTTGTGGGTATGCACAAATATAGTTTTGGTTTTGCTTCATCATGTAGGAACTCTGATAAATAGACAGTTAACTGTTTACCAGCAGTAACATATTTAATTGCATTTATGTTTCTACTATGCTATTAAGTTCAACATAATTAAAAGTGTTTTGCTCCTGATTTTAGTTTGTATTCAATGTCCAGTACATCATGTTGCACTGTTCAACAGTAGTCAGTAAGCATTGACAGAATCCAGTTGCCCTGATATCATTTTTCCATTGAAGCAATGTCCTGGTAAAACTGAAGATTTTAATGAAACAGTACGTGATGGGCAAATGTGTATGTGATTTTCGTGATCAGCAGCCAAAAATCTATAACACCCAACAGTTTTCAAGGAGCGAAAACTTTGTTGTGTAGTGCTATTGGTGAAAGACTGTGTACTTGTAAGATGTACATTTTTGTTTTAAAATATAAACTCTCACAGTATTAATGTTTAATAATATGCATCTTCTACTTGCAGTAGCTGGAGAGGTGGTAGGTGGTATTGTCTGAGATTGCATTTTCAAACAGACCATTATTGTACTGTTACTATTACATCTTTTCTACATGTATTCATGTACTTGCTATGTACTAATAGTTACTTGTGTAACCTTGGGTATGCATGCAAGCCAGTGAAATATGCAAAAGGAAGTAAACAGTGTTGTACAAAGGCAAATGAAGCATACATTTTTTGTTTGTCAAAATACATTATAGAAAATTTGTTAGTGATAGTATTTTCAGTGATTTAGTTATGATTGAGTTATGAGCTAAGCTGTCCAGAAAGGTAAAAATTTACATCTAAGCATAGTAACACCATTAATATAAACATTTTGCCTTCAGAATTTAAAATTGTAAACATTTAAATGTTTCTCACATTTAAAGTTACGAAATATGTTACTACTTGGTGCCCCAGTTTTCAAAGTTGTTTGAAAAATTAATTTCATAGTATCTTCTCTTTGGTTCAGCTTGATAGTCGTATATTTAAGAAAACATATCTATACTGTTAAGACTAGAGAAAAAAAGATGCATTAAGAGAGCATGTGTTTTTTAAAGTGATATTATACTATTAGTGAAATAGAATATATTTCAGGTATAAATTTATTTTACCTGGTGCACAAGTTTATTGTTTAAAAATGTTTAGATATAGAAAATGTGTATTTGATTTTAACTTTTGAATGACTTAGGAGATAGAATTCATGACAAGTTTTGTATGTGTGTACCTGTATGTATGCAAGGTCATTAATTATGTGTCCATTTTAACAGGTATGTAGAATATTTTTAGCTTTTTAATTTGGTCATATTTTCTCTAAATTTGATACAAGTATAGTTATGTAGTATATTTTGTTCAATGATTTTTAAGTAAAAAATAAAAACTAATCACGTGAGTATTGTACCTGTTCTGCTGTAAAATATTTTTTCCTGTTATGTAATCTCATGCTTTATTTGTGTTTATATATGTAGTCTTAAGATATCCATGTTATTTTTTGAAATTTTGAAACTACTACAGCTTATTCTATCATTTATATGGGAACTTTTAGTTTTTCCTCAAAGTACTCTGCCTACTATGAAACAATGCCATACCAACTATTGTATATTAAAAAAAAAGTCCCAGTTACTTGTTCTGTCTTGCAAAATTTTTTGCTTTTATAAGGTTTATTAGGTAGATTACATACCAGAAAAGACATTGAGCAGGAATAAAATTACTTCAAAAAGTTAATGTGCTCTGAACCCAGTATATTTGATTAAATAATTATTTGCAGCATTAAAAAAAATTGTGTGTATCATGTCCATATAAATTCATTTACTTACCTGGAACAGAGGACAATGGGTTACATTTTAATTGTCATAAGAAAAGGCAGGATATGTAATTTTTAATCTCATTTAACAAACCTGTTTCAGAAGTTATTACATCTGAAATCAGAAAACTTCTAAAATACACAAAATACTGATGACACATGAATTCTTACACATCTAAAAACCTGTGAGATTATTATGGAATTTCAAGTTTACATGAAACTTCCAGTATTCTTTTTTTTTTGTGTGCATTGTATTATAAGATGTAGAAATCATCAGTATCAACTTGCAAGAGTACATGTGTATATATATACAAGAAAAAACTACAGTTTTTTTAAATTTGGATTAGAAAAACAAAAATAGTAAATGGATTTAACTATGTAAAGATTTATCAAACAAAATTGGAAACTAAAATGAATAAAATGTATTTATTTAAAGTTGGTTCAAAAGAACTCCGATTATTTTAATACTTTTTAAATCAATAAAATTTCTGGATTCAAGAGTTCATTATTTTAGTATCAGAAGGCTAGAATTTTTAATAAATATTAATATTGCTGGTCCACTTAAGAATTTGCAAACACTATGAGTTGTGTAGGAGTTACAACAATAAAATTTGGTCTGATTCCTTGCAATGAGCAAAGTACAAATAGCCCAATATTTAGGTTTGCACTAAGAAAACAACTGTGCTTACACTTTGTACCTGTTTCTGTAGAAATGGCATAAGGGCTTAAACATTTGTGACTTGTGTATTTCAAATGAGTACATCATTATGTCAGTGGAGATAGCTTTCTAGTCGCATGTGTACTTGTAAATGAACTTTTGACCTAGAGAAGTAGGTAGAAGACCTTCGGTTTGAAACATGATTTAATACTTGGAAACTGACCAGCTTAAAGATGGCACATTGTCCTGAATTTTTATGGAAAAGTTGAGATTTAACAAAAGTGAATGTATCTATGCTTATTAGTTATTTAACCTACCATGTCTTGAATAACAGAAATCATAGTTTTTGTTTAATTGATTGTTGAGAATCAAATTTGACATAACTCTTGAGCTAAATTAGTTGAATTATAAAGTTCAGACTTTATTTAATTTTTATTGTATCATAAGTAGTACCAGACTTAAGTGGCTTAGCTAAATAAATTTGAAAGAAATGAAAATTGAAATTGGGTAGAATTTGAATGCCATGATTTTTACTAGGAAAATGTTTGTCAGTGAAACTGCTATAACTGACATGGTAATATTTCAATTTTCAGTTACTTGCTCACTAAGAATAATTATTTGCAGGACTTCCTGATTTATGCAATTTGATTTTTCATAATTCGTTTATTGTCCCTCTCTCTCCATTTTGTTGTCAGAAATACAATATTTTTTTTGCAGGTTACTTGTATTTTAATGGCACAATGGTTTAATATCTTCACATGCTGTGAAGGTAGAATATTTCTAAAAATGCTATTAGAAGAAATTAACAAAAAGTATTAATGAATGTTTTGAAGTAATATATCAAAGTTTTGTACCCTGATCTTCAGAACTAGTTACATTGTAAATTATTAACACTGCTAAACATGTATGGATTAAATTGTGAATGAAGTGACCTTGTATAATTGTTTCAAATTGGTGTGTAGATTAATTAAATATTTATTTCAGAAGATGGGAATTATAAACTTCTTACAAATCTAAGACAGGTAGTTTAACACCAAGTTGATACACAGTTGTTGAGAGGTTAACCTTTGCAGAGAAATTGCCATGTTGTGATTCTTGCCAAAAAAAAAAAGTGTTCTAATTCTTGAGACTGTTTTGAAATCAAATATTAACCCTACACAATTTAGCTGATTATAATGTTGTGTTACCTATTCTTAGGATTTGTTTATTAACATAATGATGACAAACTTGATTAAAGTAAAAAGTATTATAAAAATAGTTGGTATGGATGATGATGGTCCAGTTAAAATAATTTACAGAACAATGTTTTGACTTTCTTAAGTCATCTCTAGGTTAACTAAAAGAGTTTGTTTACCTGATGATAGCCAAAAAGGGTTAAAACCCTGTTCTGCACTTTATTTTAGAGTTTTATACCCATACCAACTGTCTTTAGAATACATTGTTTATTAGCATTTAAATGATGAATTTGTTTAATATCTTAAACAGGGTTCAGGTATATTTGTATAATTTCTCCAAGCAGAAAGTTTCTAAAGATTGATTTATTGTCAAAACTATCCATCTATTGTTGATCACATCAGAAAAATAAGAAAGTTTAAGAGAAAAATAAATCTGTTGACTAAAATCTTATCAAGTTAGTAACTGTTGGAACCAATATTATAAGATATGTTTTAAAAAAAATTGTTTGTCTCTGTAGTGAGACTGGGTATTAAAGAAATAGTTTTTTTTTTTAAGGTATTGTTTGTGACAACATTATTTCTTAAATTTTTTTCAGGTACATAAAAGCTTTTAATCACATTGAATAATAAGGTTGAGCCAGCTGGTATTCTGAGTTAAAAGTATTTCAATATACATTCATGTTATAGTAAAAATATAATTATATATAACAAAGTGAACAATATTTATGCTTTTAACAGTTCAGGTAATGACATTGTTGCTACTATTTAGAAAGGATTGTAAATTCTTTTTGTTTTGAGTTAAATTGTAAAAGCAAATAAATTGTTGAAAATTCTAGCTTCAGAAAAGTGACGTTATGAACTCTTGGCAAAAGATATTTTTATTGAACTTAAATGCAAACAACCACCTGACATATTTTTGGTTACATTTATTGCAAATGCATGGTTTTAATTTTGCTTGTACTGTAGTTCTTGGAACATACTATTAAATATCAGTGCCTTTCTAATGTTTGAGTAATTTGTGTCTTCTGTTATCATTAATATAACTAGTCTTTCTTACTCGGGATTACTCAAGTATTGTTTGAACAGAAGGCTAATTTAAACAATTTTTAAACAGAAAGGATCAAAATTTCTCTCTTATAAATGTCAAATGTGTAAAGGTACTAATACTGAAAAGATATACTGTTTTCAAGCATTCTGTAAATATGAAATTAGATAGTGTTCAACCCTCCATCATTGTGACCTTTCCCATGTCATCCTGTATCACTATATGAAGTTTGGTGCTGATTTTATAGGTTTTTTAAAAAATTAATTGGAGGTCTAAACCCACTCATGTCATTCTATCACTGTATTTAGTTTGGAGCTGGTTGTTCCACCCTTGATGATGTGTTGATTTGTTAATTTTCTGAAATTAGATGGGGGTGGGGGTCCAAATCCTATCATGACCTGTTAGATGTCATGCTGTGCTGATTTGATAGTTTCTTGAAATTAGATGAAAGGGGAGAGGGTCAAAACTCCACATAGCCTTTCTCAAGTCATCCTGTATCACTGTCATGCTGTGCTGATTTGGTAGTTTTCTGAAACTAGATGGGAGGGAGGTCCAAACTCTTCATGATCTCCTTCATTCAAGGTGCTCAACCCCCCCATCTAATTAGTAGATACTAATAATGATAAAACACTTGTTCCATAACATCTTGGTGTATAAAGTGACATCTTATTTTATGGTTCATGGGATATAGGGCAAAAAATTATACTAGTCTTTTTCTGAGTGAAAAATAATATCCACATACACTCTCAGGATCCATTCACTATGCATGCAAAGTTTCAGGTTTCTAAGTTCTTTCATCTTGGAGCTATGGCACTGACAGACTAATACACAAAGGCTCATTTGTTATTATGTATATCATGTATTTGAATATATTTTGCATTATGTATCCAAGATGGTTTATGTCAACATTTGGTGATGATGAATTTGAGGATTCCATAATGTTTTAAACTTATATATTTAAGCAGCTGTTGCCTAACTTTTGTGTAGATATTTACTTAATCTCTTCCTTCTACAAATATTTTCAGAAACACCTGTGTTATTAGAATCCCTGCATGGTATCCAGCATTTGATCAGTTGTTTTCCTGCCTGGGCTAGGAAATCTGTTACAGATAAATTCTCATTAAAATCTGCAGAATATGTAGTGTTTATATTGATTTTTTTGTGCTGCATGGTTTCAGTATGCTTTAATTTGCATTAGTAAACTTACTCATTTTTAAAGAATGAAAATGGTTTTCTCACACAAATGCATATAACATAAAAAGATTGAATTCATTAACTTTCATTATCATATGCAATAAGTCCAAATGCAGCATTATCTGTAAATATATTAAAACATATAATGTAAAGCATAAGAAACTTCCATAGGTTATGTAAAAATGCAGTCCAGAAAGTTTGGGTAAGAAGTACAGTAATCCATAGCTTTAATTATCAACACCAAATTAACATATTTAACATGTTAAAGTTTAATGGAAAAAAAGAATGAAAGTTAGAAAATGGAGGTCTTAAAAAGTAATTCTAGGATAGAGGGAGATTTTTAGTCAATTATGATCACCTTACCTTCCTAGAAATTGCTGTACATACACCTTCGACTTCATAATTTTGCATTAGTGCTAACGAGTATACTACATGTAAACCCTTATAGCTATTCCAACAGTCAATACTTACAAAATGCTATCCGATTGTTTGTCAGCATTATGTTATATTGTAAGCCAATATCTTACATAATATTATCACATTACTAATCAGTACTTTATATTCCCTTTTCACACACAAAAATAATTTACTGTCTGGTAATTTTATTTTCTGGATTATATGAACAGAAGGATTTGTCTAACATTGCGTGTGCATGTGTCAATATATATATAGTTAAATGTTTATAAACCGCTTGCATTTTGTTACCTCTGATTTCGTAACAAAGACACTTGTCTCCATAAACCATAAAAGTATAAATTGATAATAATTATGAACTGCAAGATAATCTATGGTGTTATTGCATGTTAATTATAAATGTACAAAAAAAAACTTTATTATTTCCTATTACATAATATCATAACTTTTATAAACCTCACATAGAGGGCAATGAAAAAGTGAAGATTTTAAGTTATAACCCTGCCAGTAAGGCAAGAGCTTATAAGTTAAAACAGATATGTTCTCTTACAGGACTAGAAGTTGCCAAAACAAGTTAGTACTAAAATTACATCTATAAACATTTCAGTTTTGAACGTTTTTTACTCATTTCTGCTCACCTGCAGAAATTTATAACATCAGTAATTGTTCATTAAGGCATTCTCAGTGTGTTAATATACTTTCACAACTGGAAAGTTATTTGAAAGACTTAACGAAACAACGATTTTCCAAAATGATTGTAAAGTTAAAGAAATCATTGTTCAAAGAAAAATGCCAAAAAATGTTAAACTACTGTTATAAAGATATTTAATGGTAAATGTTTTTTTTATATTTAGCGCCAATTAACGACTAATAAAACCACCGCATTGATAATTTTCCAAGTGTTTTGATGAGAATTACGCCTAATTATTAGTTTATGGCTCGCCCAGTTGTTTTGCTAAAAGTGATTTAGTACGTGCCCAATGTTCTTATAAAACAGTCTTATTTTTTGTATGGCTGATAATTTCCATAGAACTTCACTATTCATATATTCAACCTGTCTTCAACCCAACTAATTACATAACGACAGTCATAGGCAATTTAGAATAAAGGGGGTAAGGTTTATTTAACCAAATGAATGAAGCGAGAAAATGTGTGCCAAAGGCACATCCATTGCAACTGGGGTCGAGGGCTCGCCTCAGTAACCTAAAGATTTTGGGTTGTGAGTTAAATATGATGCATTTCCCGTCTTTCATCATTTTGGTACATTTTTACTGGGGCAAATTGAAAAATGTGTCCTCCCCTGCTTCCTGCGCCACTGACGTCAGCAAGAATAATGTGTTTCGCCAATCTCATAACAATAGTGTTATTCTAGTGTCCCACTATCAAAAACGGACATTCAGGAAGGGTAGACATGAAATGAATTACTATGAAGATTATATTTCGTTAAGCTTTGAAAGTAATGTTTCTCATTATTATAGGATACTTTTTACTAGAAATGAAATTTAAGATAATTTATCTGCTTTTTCTAATGAGTTTAATCTTGTGTTATATTCCCTGAATATGTTTTACCCAAATTATAAATGTAAGACAAGCCAAGATGTTTTTGTTTGTAAGCATTCATCTATGCAATTTTTATTCATCGTAGCGTTAGAAAGCGTTTTATGTCGCATAAACATCGATAGTATGATACACTACTAAAAATGATTTGTTTTTCAAATAATTTGCAAATTATAGTTAATTTAAATGCTAGTTTTGTTACTGTATGTAAAAACTGTGTTGAATTTGTTTCTATTTGTGGTTCTTTACAGTTTTATCTTGAAAATAAGTCATATTGTAAAAACTGACGAATTGTTAAAGATGTATCAACGTTAAAAATACATGAAAAAATTCTCAGCGTATTAGTTTTGTTCTTTAGAACATTTTTTATTTAACATTGGACATCTTTTATGCACGTGTTTCTAATGAAGGAGGAATTAGTTCTTCTGCATATTTTTACACATTCAGCTATAGTTATAATGTACTGTATGGGTCGAGTTCACGAGCTCTCCAGGTCCCTATAGCAGTTAATAACAGTGCAACCTTTTCTCTTCGTTCCAAGTGAAGTCTGCGCTACAAGTTTGGTAGGTGTTTAAGTGATAACTCTGGGTTGCTCAGGTATTCAGGTATTTTACTTCGTCCCTCTCATGGCTGTAGTATTCAAAGAGAGTAATCTAGGAAGGTGTTGCCGGAGATAGGAAAAACGGTGGAGAGAGGCAACAAGAGTTGACGTATTTGTTCGACCCAAACAGAAGAACAAACCAACGTGCGTGCACGTACACGCCTGGTCACTTCGCCTCATGGTCGGACCTGGGCTGTGGTTTTCATTTAACAATTACGAGGTACGACATATAAATACACCATACACTTTGTATATATTTTACATAATTATTTTACAATACAAGAAAATAAAGACTGACAGATGAAATGAAGACCAATACAGAAACGAACATACAAGATTTACATGAAGATATTAAGAAAAACGCAAAGGAAGATACTTGGGGTGCGTTAACTTTATATGACAGTAGACATAGAGAGATTATTTATATGTTTAATGGAAGGTTTAGGATATTGGATGGCATGGTACTTTTCATGGAGTAGAAAGAAAATGTTGAGAGAAAAGTTGGTGTTTCGTGTTGAGACAGAGAGCGATCCGGCTTGGCCGGGTGGTTAAAGTACTCGACTCGTAATCCGAGAGGTCGCGGGCTCGAATCGCCGTCACACTAAAACATGCTCGGCCTTTCAGGCGTGAGGGCTTTATAATGTGACGGTCAGTCCCACTATTCGTTGGTAAAAGAATTGGCGATGAGTGATGATGACTAGCTGCCTTCCTTCTAGTTTTACATTACTAAATTAGGGACAGCTAGCGCAGTTATCCCTCTAGTAGATTTGCGGAAAATTCAAAACAAAGCAAACGACTGATACGGAGAGATTTTAGGAGGAAGAGGTCAAAGAGAACATGACCCTCCAGGGTGCGTACATATACCCAAATCCAGAGAGAGGGGAGGTTTTACCTAATGGAAGTACAAATAACACGCGAAAGATGCGAAGTTGTACGGTTTATATTGGAGATCATATGGAAATAGTTCATTTAGATGATTTGTTCCGGTAGTCTGGCAGGTACGTTATCGGTGCCAAGTCGGGGATCTGATCGGAGGTAAATGTTAAATATTCAATATTTGTGTTAATGTTTTGAATGCTTAATAAGAGGAGGTGTATTTCTCCAGAGTTCCAGAAAGCTTGGTGAATTTTGTTGAGAGATTGCTCCTTCAGGTGTTCATGCTTTTATTATAATATGATCTGGCTAAGTCAGTGAGTTTGTTTATTGACTGTTGTTAATTTGCTGGTTTTGTGCAGATGTGATGATGGGGTATAAAATGGTAGACAGTGGTATATTCCAACTGCTTTTATTTGTAAGGATTGGACTGTGTTAACGTGTTGTGGTATGTTGAAGATGATTGGATTGCTGTATCCAGTTGCTGGTCTTGTATATTTTTTATAGATGAAGTTAAGTAATTGGGTATCGCACCCTTTTGCATAGCTTTCTATATATTTTTATGTTTTGAGAGAGTTAATTCTTTGGTTGGCTTTTTTGTGTGTTCCACGTTCACCTGTTTACGACTTTAATTTGATGTTGAATGTTAGGCCCAGGAAAGTGATAGTGTCAGTGAACTTGATTTGGTAATGGTTTAGTAGAACATTGTTTATTATTGTCTGGTTTCTTCTTAAAACTTTTTTAACAAGTTGGCTCTTACATGACCCCCTGGTGAGTCGTGCTCTAGTTACTTTTTAAAGAGCTACCTTTAGGCTGAGACATCAGAACTACATATGCGCTCTTCCTAAAAAAAGGTAATTGTAAAATGACAAGTGGACCCTGCAAATTATTGGAAAAATAGACTTGGGAGCCAACGTGTTAAAGTGATTGCTTCTGTTGCATCATGTGGTCACTGGATGTGCTCCATATGCGACATCGTACGCGTACTGAGAATCGTGTGTGTGAGAGAAGTTAATGTAAAGAAGAGGTTCAAAGCCAAACCTTGTGGGGACTCCTGCTTGTTTTTAATTTTGGTTGTTCTGTGGGTGAGGTAACTAAATCTACAGTACGAAGATATCTGGGATGTTAAATTTAGCTTGTTTCTAATGTAGCCCTTTATTTCAGACGCGAATCAAACGCTTTTCGAATGTCAAGGGAAGTAGCTAATGTAGCGTCATTGAGGCTGAATCCGCGGTAGACAGATACGATCAGCCTCACCACGTGATCCGTCTTTAGGCAGAGAAAGAAAGAGAACGTGGCAGAAGTTTCGGTTTAAAGTTATCTGTCCTCGATCTGAAGCTCATTCCGGGGGCGCTCAGAAATTTTCTTTCTCTTCGCCCCCGTTCTTGGTGGTTATCTTTTGGCAACCCGAATATTTAGAACTCGTGAAAAAGCTAAACTTTGAAAAACAAATCTAAATAAAAAAAAAAAGAAACTTGTGTACTACGTTCTCAATACCATATTTGGTTAAATTGCATTCAATTTGTGTAGGTAAACAAGCAGCAACAGAAAAACCGACGACAGGCACCGACCAGTGAGAATTACAAAAATCAGTGGCTGGTATGGGACTTAGGGTCCTTCAGGGCGGCGGGGAATCCATCAATCCTTTGCCAAGATTTTGATGTGGGAGATAAACCTCGAGAAAACCCCCTTTTACTCCCTGGGCTCTGATTATTATAAGGAGTGCTTGAGCTGTGTGCGTGAAGTGGAGATCTGGAAACATTCCTTGTGTTGTATGTCGTTTAGCATGTTGTTGGCCTGGCATGGCCAAGCGCGTAAGGCGTGCGACTCGTAATCCGAGGGTCGCGCTAAACATGCTCGCCCTCCCAGCCGTGGGGGTGTATAATGTGACGGTCAATCCCACTATTCGTTGGTAAAAGAGTAGCCCAAGAGTTGGCGGTGGGTGGTGATGACTAGCTGCCTTCCGTCTAGTCTTACACTGCTAAATTAGGGACGGCTAGCACAGATAGCTCTCGAGTAGCTTTGTGCGAAATTCCAAAACAAACAAACAAACAAGCATGTTGTTGGTTTAGAGATGGTAAAAGAGTCGCACTGTGATGATTTTTCTACAAATTTTCGAGACATTTAAACTAATTGGTCTATAGTTTGAGGGGTGTGTGGGACAGTAATCGGGGCTTAGTGATAATTTGTAGAAGTGTTTGAGTAGTGCGAGACGTTTTTTAGAATAATGTTTACTGGCTTCGTCTCCGCCCGGCGAGGAATACTTTCATTTTTTTAAGTTCATTTTTATTTTTCCATATGAATTGGTTATGTCTAAGTTATTATTCCTGGGTGGTGAAGGAAACAGGAATATTTAGTGCGTGAGTAACTTTGTTTTAATTTGTGTGTTAATGGGCTTGTCCGAATGTTTGTCTCTGACGTGGTGAAGACTCTAATATTCACTGAATATGTTTGCTTCTTTGTGGACCATTGTGCCAGATTTATTGTTGTGTTTTTTATTTGATGTAGAGTATTTGCATCTCGATTTAATTTTTCGACAAAATTGTGTGTGGTTTATTGTTGTCATGTGTTTGACAGAAGTTCTTTGACTGGTGCTTTCAATGAAAGTTTTTCTTTGAATGACGTTTTTTTAGTCATTGTCAAGCATCAGAGTTTGTTAAGAATTTCGCGCAAAGTCATGCGAAGGTTATCTGCGCTAGCCGTCCCTAATTTAGCATTCCAAACTAACAGAGAAGGCAGCTAGTCATCATCATCCACTACCAACACTTGGGCTACTCTTTTTGCCAATGAATGGTGGGATTGATCGCTCCTACGGCTGAAAGAGCGAACATGTTTTGTAGAACGGGGATTCAAATCCACGATTCAATCGCCTTAATCACTTGGACATTCATCCGGGAGTTTATGGAAGATAAATTTTCCAGTGGTTTTTGTGCTTGCTTGGATAGCGATTATTAAGTAGTTTTAATTGCGTTAGTTATGAATGTAGTTGTCGAATTCAGTGCTATTACTTGCCGAGGTTAAAATAACTGGTAATCTGATTTATAGATCGTAGTTGAAATTGATCTAGTTGACTTTTATGAAATTGAGTATGAGGGGTGTGGTTAGAATTCGGGTATTGCGTATTAATGTTTAAGTGAATTTATATCAAGTCATGGCCTCTACCTATGTCTGGATGTACGTATTGGAAAGTTGTTTTTATGTTTTAAAACGGGTTTGATATTACAAAATCTAGTTACTATTGGGAGGCATTGTGGAAGTTGTTTGATCATTTATTACCATTATGTTATTGCTCTTGATGAGAAAGTGAAAGATGTTGCTGTTAATGTTTGTGGTCAGGCTGTTGAAGTCAGTGTGTGGTAAGTGTTGTCTTCAATGAGCTGTTGGAAGATGTTTTTATCAAACTATTTGAAAAATGATACTACGCTGTTAGTGGTGTTATTTTGTTGGAATTGGGCAAGTAGATACGATAACAGACATGAATTAATTGGTAGAGATAATGTCTGAAATCGGGAAAGTTATTCTTAGGTCGTTTTTGTGTAATCGCTATTTTTGCATATTTGTGGTTGTTTATTTTAGTGCCTGATGTTGTCTGTGTTTGTAGCGTTTTCATCAGAGTGTAGTGTCTGATTTGCACATTTTGATATTCGTGGTTGACGTCTGGCTGTTTGTACGGTTCTGTCTGGTAAGCTGCCTGTTTTGGAGAGACTGACAACTTTGATAACTTGATGATATTTCGTGCAGCCTCTATAGGAGACTGGATGTTGTCCTCAGTAATTCAAACATGTGATATCTTGTCGGTATGTGGGACACTCACTCACGCGGTATTATTCGCCACAGCACACTTATTTTGCCTTTGAAGTGCACATTGCCTGTGTTTAACCGAACTTTTGCAATTGGAGCATTGTAATAGTGGTGGATATTTTGATTTCGTTAGTTCCACAGTGTGGTGAACATATTGCAAGTTGATGTCGTTTTTAACTAAGTGGTCAACCTCTGTTTATTTATTTTTTTCGATTATAGAGTAATTTTCTTTAGTAGGAATCATACTTTCCTGGCTGATTTTATTCAGTCTTTTGGTTTTGATAGCAGAAAGGTCTTGTAGCTCTTGCATGACTTCATTTGATTGGATGGCTAATGGACCCTCATGTATGACAACGAAATAATGCTTTTCACATCTGTATTTGGGGGGTGCGTATACGCTTATTTTTCCAACGAGAAATGGGAAGTCAGACCATAGTCTTAGGGGCGTCAAATATTCCTTAAGGTGTTTTATTTTTATGATTGTGCCATTTTTAGGTAGGAGTCTTACATTAGAAAATTCGATTTTTGGGATTAGGCGCCTGAGTTAAGAGGCAACTTAGTGTTGTCTCGTGGAGAGCGGTACCTCCCTCTACTACAGTGACTAGTGATGGGGTGGTTTAGAGTTTGGGATGTAGTTGGATGTGTAGCAGGTATGGATTGTTCATTGCCTGATGGCAATGGCTGCGGTTTGGTTAGTTTTGGTAGAGCAGACATGGTTGGTGTTTTTGGAGATGTTTGCTGGATGCTTTGCTGGACTAATGAAGGCGTATCTTCGGAAACCGACTTCCTACTTGAAACAATGTTAGCATTAACAGAAAGTGATTGATAATAAATTGTAGTCGATTCATTTCTATACAGTTTATGATTACATAATGATTTTCAGCAATCTGTCCATCATTGTAAAAGATTCCTAAACTGTAAAAGAGAGAAAGAGATGGAAAATGTAACATAAAACTGTTGAATTCTTGAACCTACGTGTTTTCCTAATATGGAAAATATTATTAATTTGCATTGCATAATGATAATAATTATTATTATTTACATATAATTGACCCACACTTTTTTGTTTTTGTTTTTTTATTTTCCACCAGATTTTACTGTCAATACGTAGAATAATAATCAAAGTATTAAGAACGATGGAAGGATATCGCCGTAAAAAACATATTTTAAAGGAGTGTTCGTACTGCTTTAATGTACTTAATTATGTTTGTATAAGATATATAACATAGTTGAAGTACGTTATACAGTTCCGTGTTTTATTATGAACAAGTGTTGTGCTGATCTAATTGTTTGGGTTTATATAACCTAGTGTATTTGTACAATAGTGTAGGGTTGTGTGATAGATGTTTCAATAAAACTGACTGATTTGTCTTTCATGAAGTTATCCATTGTATATTAATATCCTATACTTCAAGTGCTTAAAAGATACGAGATAAAAAAAACGAGAAAGTATTAGTTCTATAGTGATGTGAACTTTAATATTGTATTCACATTAATGTCGTGTGCTCTTGTTAGAATCTACTAAGTTAAGAAAATCGATAATCTGTGTGATGCCTTTCTTTAAAATATTTGTGTTGTTAGTACATACTGTCGAATAGAGCTTGAAGCCCAGGAACCAAAATATGTTACTTTCATAATATCTATGGCATTTAATCTATATATTTTACTACTGAGTTTAAAATGAGAATAAAAAATGTAATTACACGTACTATTGCACTTAATACAATTGACATGTAATTGGGATCTGTTATTAAATAACACCATGCAGTCGTGCTCCTGTCAATTTCAATAATTTTGTTTTTTCATTCAAGTTTAATACTTTTTATCCTCGATTTATTAAAGTTGGCTATAAATTCACAAGAAAATATTTCTCGGACCTATTCAATTGTGTTTCTCGACATCACTGATAGTTGTATATGATTTTGAGCTGATAGAGTAGACGGAAGACTTTGAGTAGTAAATTACTTTTTTGAGTAAAAAGTCAAATTTTTAAACAGATTTATTTAGACTATTTTATACTAGTTAAAATATTAAAAATGACTTTTTATGACATTTTTATCGTAATTTAGTGAGATACTACTAAAATGCTAAGCCTGACTGTTTCTTCTTTGAACTTGTTCTTCCTACTTTTATATTACTGAACACATAAAAAAGATCAGTAAATTTGCTTCAACATTTATTTCAAACATTATCACAAAGCTCCACAAGGGATATTTTAATTAGCTGTCTCTGATTTTTAACTCATAGATTAACGCTTGGACCAGTATTTCTTGACTTTGCTTTTAAAACACACTACGACCTTAAAATGTAATCATGCTGTCAGGGCATGAACAGTAAACCCTCTGTTTCACAATTCAACCATGTTATTCACTAGGCTGTAACCTGCTTTGTTATAAAACCTGTGAATCAGCTGTAGTTTATTTTGATATTTTCAATGCTTGGATATTTTTAACAAAAGTGTTAGTGTGGTTGGAGAATACTTTCGAATTGTTTTACCAATTTCCAAACACTCATGTTTACCTCATATTACCGCTTTTAATTATTCTAGGATTTTATATTTCCAGCTTTTAAAGATGCGTTGGAGAAAGCTACTGTAATGAAATATTGATAAAGTATAGTTATTTAGCTACGTCAACGAAATTAGTATTATAAAAATTATAATTAAAATTTATTCTTACCAAAAGATGGCAGAAGGAATGTATGTAAATACTTATAAGAGATTTTTCAGTGTTGACAGGAGAATTTCATAACAAATTTTAAAATAGCTTTTTATAATAAATTTTTATGTAATTTTATGAGATATTAGGAGATTAATAAATCTGATATCAACGTTACGCCCTTGATATTGCTGAAAACATATAAAAATGTCAGTATATTGGCATGAATTCTGATACTAAAAGTTAAACTCAAAAATTTGTTTCAACTATTGGCACAAAGCTGTGATTGAGATATTTATTTTCTCGGAATGTGAAAAACGTAACTGAGAGCAGAAGAAATTCAAGATTGCATTACTAAGGTCTTAAATATCACAAGTTACAGGTTTACAGCAAGCAAGAATAATCTTCAGAACAGGTATGATGTTTTAAAACTGGTGCGATCATTCTCAAGTATGCAAGTTTTAACGGTAAGAAGGTTTTTGTATTCAAACCAAAGTTCAACAACCGAAGATGTATTTAAATAATAGTAAAATATGTAAAACACAAAGATGAATGACGATAATCATTATGCTTTTCTTGCGCACTACCATTACATTTTGAAAGAATAATTTTCTTTTAAAAGTAAGTCCATTCTTCGCGATATTTACCATTTTCGAAACTAGTATTAAGCTTATGGCATGCGCTCTTTTATATCAAAAAGAAGCAATTTCTTCGAAAGTTAACATAGCTGAATAGTATGCAAATGTATGTTTTTTTCTTATAGCAAAGCCACATCGGGCTATGTGCTGAGTCCACCGAGGGGAATCGAACCCCTGTTTTAACGTTGTAAATCCGTAGACTTATCACTGTATCAGCGGAGGACATTTTTCGGTAGTTGAACAGAAAAAAAATTAAAACTAAATCGTTCTTAATTTGTACTTCTGCAAACGGCAAAGTTGAAAGTTTGCGTTCGAGGTCTTTTCTGATTGCTGTGTATATTGGTTTGAAATGCAACGATGTGTAACTCGCTTATTTGCATATTGTGTTTTGTTTATGACTTTTAATGCAAAGACAAGGAAATTTAATAATCAGTTTTTTTCTGAAATACCTAAAAATTATAAAATATTTGAGCTTATTTTTGAACCTCATTTTACATTTTTTTATATTTTTGTCTCTTTCATTGGTCGAGGGCCCGGTGTGGCCAGGTATTTAGAGCGCTCTACTCGCAAACTGAGGGTTGTGGGTTCGAATTTTCGTCACATTAAAATGCTTGGCTTTCAGCCGTAGCTGCGTTATTATGTTTATGTCAATCCCATTATTCGTTGATACCTTTGAGAATTATAAAGAAAAAGTGTTCGTTTACATGTATTGGTAGCTGTAAAACATATTTAACGTGTCCCAACAGAAAATGTGTATTGTTACAAATAGTGATTTAATATAAACAGATATATTATTATTTAATAGCCAATTGAGTTTTGTCTGTTTCGAATTTTGTACAAAGTCACACGAAGGTTATCTGTGCTAACCATTCTTAATTTAGGGGTTGTTAGACTAAACAGAAGGCAAATAGGCCTCACAATCCACCGCCCACTCTTGCTCTTCTCTTTCACCAACAATAGCGGGACTGACACTCACGTTGTAATGCCTCTATGTCTGAAAGGGTGATCATGTTTGGTGTGACAAGGATTCGAACCTCATATTATGAGTCAAGTGCTTTAACCACCTGACCATGCTTGTTTGATTTGAGCCTTTTGAAATAAACACACAAATTCACATAAATGTATTGTAGATAAGCATAATGGAAATACAATGAAAAAAAAACACATTAAGATGCGTATGTTGGTCATACAGATATTTCCATCAAAATGTACAACCTTCGCCAGGGTCAAAAGCTATTAGATAAAGAAATGTATGTAGGTTAAGATTGTTTAATTGGTAAATGGCGTTTTATATTTTGAGATCAAATAATGCATACTTATGACAATGTAACAAAAGACAAAGAATCAAAGAATATTTTGTGTTTAGCACTGACATATATGAATGATTTCATTAGCTGCTGGGGTTTTATAATAGATAAACTGTTCTGATAAAATAAGTAACTGAAATGCAGTCCGAGGCACCGTGATAGAAAGCTCGCCAGTCGTCTTATGTATACTGCGAAGCAATGAGACGTTTGATCGAATTTGTTGGTCTAATGAGAATGATTCATCAGGCGTATTTTTAACTAAACGAGGCCTCTGAAATGTCAAAGTTTTCTGATAGGTCAATGAAATGGTCAAGTAGAGCACCTTCGCATCCTTTAGTCATACTTCGACGACTAATCCCTGGTGTGTTGACAAGCTAACAGTGTTATTCCTTGCTCAAGCTGTATATGGTGGTATTGTGCTATTAGTGATAACTTCAACTTTTGTTGCTATGTTACCTCGACCACTTTCATTATATTCCGTATCAAAATCAAAGACAAAAAAAGTTCCGCCCTACCTTACACTGTTCATGACTTTTTTTTCTTTATCCTGACAATTAGTTAAAGATGTTTGCCGTTGCTATTTTTGCTTGGCAAATAGTTGGATCAAATAGATCTTTATTTCAGGCGCTGATTGAAGTTTGTAGTCGTGAGGTTGACCTGCCTTTAACTGTATGAGTGCCTGCTCAGCTGAAAGTTCGTGGTATGTATCAGCTATGCCATAATCAAATCACGCTTTTATTTCCGCTTTTTAAGGATCTAGTACTTTCGGACCATACTCCAGCTCATCCAAGTGCAAATTCACCTTTACTGTCATTGTTCGAAATGTCAGTCATGCTTCACAATTCAATATCCTGTTCCTGGCGTGACACCTAGGAAGCTGGTGACATACATTTACACGATAATGGCCTTTAGTTCTCCATATTATTTATTTTTATATGCATGTCTCGTATTATTTCTTAAAACCCGTAATACATGTTTGAGCCGAAATCAATCGGCATAAAGACAGAAAACGTATTTGTTGTGTACCTGTACAATACTGTAACCAGTTTTCCGGTAACCAGGGGCGAGGATAAATCCAAAGAAAGGGATGAGGTTTTTATTTGTTTCGAATTTCGCCAAAAGCTACAAGAGGGCTATCTGCACTAGCCGTCCTTAATTTAGCAGTGTAAGACTAATGAAAACGGAGCTAGATATCAACATCCACGGCCAACTCTTGGGCTACTTTTTTTATCTGCTCCCCAGTGGCTCAGCGGTATATCTGCGGACTTACACGCTAAAATCCGGGTTTCGATACCCGTGGTGGGCAGAGCACAGATAGCCCATTGTGTAGCTTTGTGATTAATTCAAAACAAAAACAAAAACTTTTTTACCAATGAATAGCGGGATTGACTGTAACGTTATAACGCCCCAACGGCTGAAAGAACGAGCATGTTTGATGGGATGGGGATTCGAACCTACGATATAGTGAGTCAAGCATCCTGATCACCTGGTCTTACCAGGCCTAAGAATAATATTTAGCTGTCCAGAATTAAATGTAGTTTTTGAACTGCGAAGTTTGGAAAAGTATAAACGAGTGTTATAAAACATGCTTTAATCAAAGTAAGCACCACTTGCCTCAACTCACTTTTGTCAACTTTTAATGATACTGTTTTTGCCCCTGCTGTAGAAATCAAAGTTTCTATAAACAATGAACTCCCTGAAAGCTTTTTTTTGTAGCTACCTGGTTTTGAAAGCGTTTATTGTTCAAAAAGTTGTCAAAGTACTTGAAAAAATGAAAATATGTAGATAAAAGGTTTGAAGAATAAGACGGATGAGGCAGAACCTCGATTCCTAGTTCGTTCAATTTTTGGATTGTCCACCTTGACAGGTCTCATAACGCCGATTTTGTTGATCTTCAGTCAACTCATGCGGAACCCATATATCCACCTTTTCGTTTTTTTCAATTTCACTCAGTTGTCAATGCATGATTTGCTTGTGCCTAGCTTTTCTGCGAGCTCACTTACTATTGTGTGAGGGCCTGTCTCAACTGTTTCTCTTAATGTGTTTTCATCTAAGGATGGCTTCCTTCCATGACATATATGGTCTTCAAAACTTTCATACTCATGTCGAAACCTTTGGAACCAACTCTGAACTATACTCCAGTAACAGATCCATGGCCGAATCCCTGATTGCTGTTCAATGTAGTTTTGGTAGCTTTTCGTCCAAGTTTGAAGTCGTAGAGGAAAATCAAACGAATGTCCTTCTTGTCCATGCTGTCTTGGGGGCTGAAACAGCAGACAATTAAGATACCTTGTCATCGTGAGAATTCCGACATTTATTTCTGGACAGACTAATAATTTCTCAGAAATAAAAGTTAAAAAAAGGTGAAGTTTATATAATAAAAGGTTTTTAAATTTTGAGATAAGACTGCCTGAATATGTCAATGAAATATAACTTACCGCTGTATATAAACGGAAAAAAATATCTTTTATTGATGACCACAATATGAAATCAAGGGTTAATGTTTCATGTTGTCATTTTCTTAAATTTCTTATAACGAAAAAGGAATGTCATATACGAATTCCATTCAGTTGTGTCTGGATTGTTGCTACACTTGTATTTTATTACTTAAATAAAACAATTAAATATTTTCTAGAATTAAAATGGGCTTCTGATTTGATAACTTCATTATTTCATGAGAAAATTTGATATATAAAAAATGAATTGTACAATCAACATGAGTTGGCTATAGTAAACTTGTTTCTCTTTCACACTTTAAATATGATGTAATGTGTAATTTTTCACTCCTAACAAAGCTCGAGTTCGAATAACCATCGCACCAAAACATGGTCACCCTTTTAGCCGTGGCTACGTTATAATTTGACCATGAATCCCACTATTCGTTGGTAAAAGAGTAGCCCAAGAGTTGGCGGTGGGTGGTGCGGACTAGTTGCCTTCCATCTAGTGTCACACTACTAAATTAGGGACGGCTAGCGCAGATAACACTTGAGTAGTTTCGCGCGAAATTCAAAACAAACAAAACAAACACTTCTAGCATAAATTCAGTATTGTTACAAAAGTTTTGTTTGTTTTAGTTTTTTTGAATTTCGCACAAAGCTACACGAGAGCTATCTGTGCTAGCCTTCCCTAATTTAGCAGTGTAAGACTAGATGAAATGCAGCTAGTCATCACCACCCACAGCCAACTCTTGGGCTACTCTTTTACCAACGAATAGTAGGATTAGCCGTCACATTATAACGCCCCCACGGCTGAAAGGGCGAGCATATTTGGCGCGACGAGGATGCGAACCCGCGACCCTCAGATTACGAGTCGCACGCCTTAACACGCTTGGCCATATTACAAAAGCGAGTAAGAAGTTTCCACACGTAGAATAAATAAGTAGAAAACATCAAGCAGTTTTGTCACCTGCCAGTTTTTTAAACCATGTCAATGCTTCAAATGCCATTCAATTTTTAATAAAATCTTCTTCGTTTTGAGGACTTTCTTTTGAATGACATGTTAGTCTTCTTCAGCTGTTGAGGTGATTTAATCAAACACAAAGTGTGTTCTACGAAAACGGAAATCTAAGTAGTAGAAAAAAATATTTGAGGCAAATCAGATTTCTGTTTTTTTTTTCGCAGAAAAAAGGAGGAAAAGGTAAATATAACCTTTCCTTTCTTTCTCATGTGAGCTGGAAACATCAAGATGAAAAATTTCTAACAAAACGTCAGATCTGTGGTTGACTGCTTTTGATAACAATTTTAGAAGTTCAGTGAAGAAATCCTGCCAAATTCCAAAAAGTGATGTTGTATCCTATCATCAAACTCTCGCCGACTGAAACGTATAGAATAAAAAGACATGAGTTAGATTAGAAGTTGAAGAAATGAAGCTAAAGCGACTTCTGCTTGAGTGAGTGTAAAAACATATGAAGAAACAATGTTTTAGTTTTGGTTTCAATTATATTATCCTATATCTTACTACCTTCAACAGTCAAAATATATTAGGTCATCTATATGGTAATATTTTATGTTATTTAGAGCTTAATTGCTTAATTTTAAGTTATTAACCTAGCTAATTTAATTGTTTAATAGCTACAATATTTTTTAAAAACAGCCAGGTAATTTGTTTGTTTAAGAATTATGCTCAGCTTATTTCGGGATATTATTGTGTGGTTATGTTAGTTGAAAGGTGGTTATGTAAACCGGGTACAATTACATCGATATACAAAACAAAAGTTGTATATTAAGTTTGTAATATCTAACATTCCAAGTCTGATTTTACTACGTTTTAGCTTATTTTAATGAAACAATGATGTAGCGCTATTGTGGTATTGTGTATATTTGTTCTTAATCACAAAGTACAGTGGACAACAACAGTAGTTCATGATAAGGCCTAGCATGGCCAAGTGTATTAAGGCTTTCGGCTCCTAATCCGAGGGTCGCAGGTTCGAATCCCGGTCGCACCAAACATGCTTGCATTTTCAGCCGTGAGCGTTATAATGTGCTGTCAATCCCACTATTCGTTGGTAAAAGAGTAGCATAAGAGTTGGCGGTGAGGGTGGTGATGACTAGCTAGCTGCCTTTCCTCTAGTCTTACACTACTTAATTAGGGACGGCTAGTGCAGATAGCTCTCGAGTAGCTTTGTGCGAAATTAACAAAACAAAACAGTTCATGATGAGGATTGCAAAGAATTGCTTAAAACACAAATAAAATACTTGGGCAAAAATTACCTTAAATAGTAAAGAGTCAGTTCAAACAACACCATTGACTGCTAAAGCTGTACACGTATACAATTTACAAGAAACGAGATATTGAAAAGTGAATTTGTTTCTTCTGTATTTTACATAACATGAATATATTATTTCTCCCTTGAAGTTAGCTTTTTTACAAAATTCCGATGTTTCTTTAACAAAGCCTAAGTCCAGTGTGAAACAAGAATTACCAGTCAGAAATCGATTGGTATTAGATCACTTTAACACGTGGGTATTCAATACTTTGTGCTCTATACAATCGGTGTATTTAGGGTGCCGACTTCTATATTATGTATGAAGCGAAGGAGTTAAAAAAAAAGTCAGTACACATATTATTAAATTTTGTTAGACACATTCGTAGAATAATTACTTTAAAACACACGAAAGTTTATTTAAAGCGATGTTTTATACTTATATGATATATTTGAAAGGGCTGCTTTTCTACTGGTAAAATTTTATAAGCGCTTATTTTGGGTTGTGTCTTAATCTAAGTATATATTTACCCATTGCTATTTATTATGTACAGAAAATTTAGATATACAGAAGCTATAAATGCTCACCATATTATAAACATTTCCTTGTAAATCTCTAGCTGCAGCTCAACATTTTACAGGGAGTTTTGTAAAAAAAACAAACTAACACCACTGTGCCATTAACAAACCTATTGAAGGAAAATCAAAAGTTCAAATGATCTGAAACATGTCAATCTGATTTTGAAAAGGTCAAACTTTCATGTTGCACTTTCTGATGACACCTGATTTTCGTAAGCCTTTCGCATTAGCTACTGATGCCAGCGATTGTGGTGCTTATGCCATTCTATTACAATCACACTACAGAAGTATTGAAACACCCTGTTTGTTATTTTTCTAAAAAAAAATACAGTTGCCAAAAAATTGTTTTACTATGGAAAAAAACAGAAACAGTGGCTTTAGTATCAGTTTTAGAACATTTCATGATCATAATCCACTGACATTTTGAACCAAATGATGAACAAAAACAGACTGTTAAATTGGAGGTTATCATTACAAGAGTATGATTTGAGTATAATCTATGTCAAGGGGGTTGGATAACACAAGTGCTGATACACTTTCACGTGCTATGTAATTCTATGACCATAAGGTTATTTGTATTGATTATGTTATGTACTTTCATGTACCTATACCGTTAAATGTGTATTGTGAAATTTCTGTTTATCCATTCAAGTTGTATAAGATTCTTGAGTGTAAGAATCAACAATAGTGTATCGTCAGTATTGTTGTGCAGGCTGGAATTTTTAGAAACTATCCTCACACCAATAAATGTAACCAATGCGATAGGCCAAAAGACAGCACATGTTATTGGTTTGCTATAGTTGGTATACTATAAATGTCGGAAGCTACAACTGTGATTAACGCTTATTAATCGGAAACTTCAAATATCTGACCAAGAACATTTTGAACTTTACAAACCAATTAACTTCAGAGAATTCACATTGGACATTAATATCTTTATGAAGATATTATATGACTTCATAAGTGACAAAAAACAAACCCGACCTGTGATCAACGATGAGTGCAAAGTTAGTTATCCCCCTGTTAAATGAATTGTACTTATATCAACTTGATATTAATTCGTTCTTCGCAAGCCCTCGATAAGACATCAAAATAGTTTCAGACCGGAAAGAAGACTTGATCTTGTTTATAAATTAATAAAACCTTTGAACATAGATCATTATTTGTAATAACTTTTGTTGTACACTGTGTTGTTGTTTGTATATTAAAATATCTTTGTATTAAAAAAGAAACTATGTTTATTAATCTTGTTGGGAAGTATCACAAATTAAATATATATTGACTTTTATTTACCTTCTAAATCTAAGTAACAGTTTAACCCAGTTTTAGACTATTTAAAATCATAATGTGTAATATATATGTATAATATACATATACATTGCTGGCCAAAATATTAAGGCCAATGAACATAAAAACAAAATATGCATTTTGTGTTGTTAAACTCAACCAATGGCTGGCTGCTAGTAGAATGTAATACGAATATAATGTTTTTGCACAATTCTACTGGCTAATCATTTGATTATTCAACAACTTTTTCTAAAACAAAATGCACACACCACAGAAATATATATTTTTGTAAATAAAGGTTATCGTTTAGGCCACTGAAAGATGTTATCTCCGTACACGAATTGTTTTATGTTATGGTATTAGTTCACACACAAAGTATTTCCAATGCGCTCTGTTCAGCATTGTCGCATTTTAAATAAAATAGCACTTCTTTTCGACGAGTGTTAGACGATCCATTCTTCATTTTTATTCGAAGTACCAGAAGAATATGACAATTTAGTTTCCACTCATATCGTTTCTTGAAAACCAAGAAAAATAAGCTGCATGGTTTTAACTAAAGTAATTAAGATGATAACAGTTTTGGCACATGTGCAATATTCAGTCATGGTTTTGAAACCTTTTTAAAGTACTTTGCAAGATACATACTTCAAGAAACCATAAATTACACTGTGCAATATTTTCCGTTTATGTTTTAGTTACTTCTCTGTATAAAAATATAAAAGAGCTTCAAGTTTTATATTCAAGTAATTTTGAACTCAAAAGAAAAGAGTCGAAGTTTCATTCCATTTACAGTAAACGTGTAATTTTTTTAAAAACAAATGCTGGTAAAACTCTACCGTTTCCTGACAAAGCGTATTAGAATTCTGTTAAAATACAGTATCTAAACTCACTCGAGATTTCTTAGTAAAAAGTTTGTTCTAGCATTTTCTTTTTCATGTTGTTATTTAAAGCTACTTTTTCTCGGAGGAAAGTGATCGATTACCTGTCTTAGGTTTCCACAGGGAAATGCAAATCCTAAAGTTGTTGCATGAATTATTCGAGGATCTGGTTAAACTTTCAACTCTTAGCACAACTCCTCAATCAATCGAATTTTCAAAGTTTTCGGTCTACATTAATCTATTTTAGCACTCCACCAATTATTATAACTCTATACGGAGTAACCAATACAATTTAGGGACTTTCAATGTGAATGAGTGAAATAGGCAAGTTATAAAAATTAAATGAAATTATATAAGTTTTTTTAAACTTCTCAGAAAGTGTCTACGAAACGAGTATTTCTTTTTTCTTAATTCATTATTACATACCACTTCCCATTTCTCTTGTCACAAATGTTTATGCAACGTATCAATTGGATCAAACATTTCCACTAGTTTACCTATTTCTTCTTACTCAGCACATTTTTCAAACTGTACATTTCAACCCGTTTCCAGTATTAAATAAAATCATTAGTTTGGGTTAATCTATGTGCATGTGTGAGGGCTTAAGCATGTGTGCATGATTTTACTTTGTAAAAAGTGTCATTCAACAAGCTATTATACAATTGACGTCAAAGTTATCAAAACTTCCTGTTACTCTACATTGGTAATTTTGGAATAGTTTGTGTTAGAGTAGGGAAAATGGTAGACACTGAAGAAACCACAAAAAACTTTAGATAGGTACTTAGAATGTTGTAGAGATTATTCAAATACAATTTTCAAATTGTGCAATAGCCCGGCAGAGATAGGTGGTTAAGGCACTCTACTCGTAATTCGGAAGTTGCAGATTCGAATCCCCGAGCATGCTCGTCCTTTGAGTCATTAGGATGTTATATGTGAAGGTCAATCCCACTATTCGTTGGTAAAAGAGTAGCTCAAGAATTGGTGGTGGGTGGTGATGACTAGCTATCTTATACTGCTAATTTAGGGACGGCTAGCGCAGTAAGCCCTAGAGTGGTTTAGCGCGAAATTCATAACGAATCAAACTGCAACTGACAAAAGTATTTTTATTCTTCACATGAACACTATCTTGTACTCCGATTTCTCGGACGTCGACATTTACTTTACATATATTTCAGTATAAGAACTTTAGTGTGTGTGTTCTTATAGCACAGTCATATCGGGCTATCTGCTGTGTCCAACGGGGGAAATCGAACTTCTAATTTTAGCATTGTAAATCCAAAGGCTTACCGCTGTACCATTCTTTGATAGTTGAACAGTAAAAAGACTTCAGTATCACTTCTAATGTTTTATGTACACTGTCGAATAAACGATTTCCACATTTTCTGAGGACACACTTCACAAAGAATTATAGTCAACATTATATATCACATTCAGTTAAAGTGTTTTATTTTATAAATACAACCTTTTCAAGCACAAAGTAAAAATTGCATCTTCTCGTTGTCAACACTTCAAATTATAGAAACTAGTTTGGTTAGAAATATTCTTTGATGTTGTGGATATGAACAAGTTTTATTGCAGTAACAGTTTTTTATTTGTGTAGAATACATTTTGTCTTTGAATCTCGATGCAATCATAAACTGAAACATGTTTAATTTGTAAGTTTATAATGCTCACATATTATAAAAGCAAAAATTAGATGTAGGTGAAAATTTTCAAACAGCAGTAGTCGACCAGCTTTCAAAATTACATATTTTATAAAACCATCATCCATTTGTGAGTTAGCGGTAGATGTACAGGTTTATAATTCTAAAATCTTGAGTGCGATTCAATAGACAGGGTGCAGATAGCATATTGTGTAGCTTTGCACTGAGAAAACAACAAAAATATTTACATGACTTCTAGTGCAGCAATGTGTAAAATATCGTATATGTCTGATATTGAAGGATGTGCCTTCTGTTTAACTCCCATTGGGACAAGGCGAAAATTAAAAGAAGTTATACGTACGTATATGCTGGTACCCGGATTTCCAATTAGGATAAAATACCTTGAACGTATAATCTAATTTAACAAGGTAGATTACTTTAGCGAGTATTACCAAGCTCTTGATTTATCTTACAGCTGGTAAATTCCCAGTTTTTCCGTAGAATGTTGGCTGCGATTATATTAAATGATCGATATAACAACTTCTGTGATAAAAACATGTAGTAAATCCATCGAACGTGCAAAGAGCTTAAAAGTCATCTCAAAGTAATGAATAAACGAATAACGGTTTTGAAACACAAGAATAATAAGCAAGTGTTAGAAATTCAAATGAATGGAAAATAAGTTTAGTATATTTCAGAATATTATTTTATCAAGTATTTTTCACTGTTTAACTTTATGCTTAACAAACAAACAAACATCAGTTCACGCCATATGTTTAATCAATTTATGTGCGCTTAAGAACGACATAAACTGAGTGTTGAATTAGATACAAAATAATGTTTTTGGGAATATAATTTTAATCGTATTATAATGTTTTGCATCACATCTTAATATTATCTGATTTTATGATAATTGTGGCATGATAACCTTTGAAACCGATGACCTCTTTTTATAAGGTTAATAATTTTTATGGTAATACAATAGTTTATGTTGTTTTTTAATTTCGCGCAAATCTGTCTGCGCAAGCCATCCCTAATTTAGCAATGTAAGACTGGAGAGAAGGCGGTAAGTCATCACCACCCATTGCCAACTCTTGGTCTACTCTTTCATCAACGAATAGTGGAATTGACTGTAAATGTATAACGCCCCCAGCACTGAAAAGGTGTGCATATTTGGTGTAACGTGAATTCGAAACTGTGATCATCAGATTATGATTCGAGCGCCCTGCTATGGCGGGCCACTATATATAATAGATTTTTGGAGGAAAAGTGCATATCTTAAAATCAATAAAAATAATTAAATTTCACACTAATACACCTCTAAAGATTCTGATGGGCGTTCAGTGCAAAGCCGTCTTTGATACTTAACAAGTAATTTAGAAAAAAGCAGTTCACAAAAAAACACTGACCGCCAACTTCTAGATGACCCTTGAAGACTCTTGTTTGAGTTGACCGTCATTTTTATAATGCACTCTTGACGAGTTTTTGTGGTAATGGATAGTGAATCTTAAATCATCAGATACACAAAAAAGTCCAGGCCTGTTTCTTGGTAATATAAGAACAATTGCTAAACATAAAGTGTTTGTTTGAATTAAGCATAAGCTACACAATGTGCTTTGCCTATCATGGGTATCGAAACCCTGTTTCTAGCAGCGCGAGCCCGCAGACATATCGATGTGCCACTGGAGGGAAAATATAAAGGGATAATTCTTACAACTAATGTTTGAAATTTATATTTGACAACAGTCATAACTTTTTTTTTGTTTATCTAAGCCAGTACAAAAAGATTCGTTTTGCACACAAGATGCGAGTCATGGTCAACTGAAGTTGGTCAAATAACTTAAGCTTTTCAAACTCTGTGTTGCACTTATCTACAAACTAATAAAATTTGCTATAAACTTTTCAAGAAAAATATCAGTGAAAGTTATAAACTCGTATTCCACAGTTTGTATTTCATAAAGCTAGTTAACTTCAACAACAAATGATGGATTATATTACTTTCTAGAGCAAAGAAAAAAGTATCAACGCATCAAAGACTGTTTGTACATTTACAGTTAAGTTATTAGTTAATTTTTGTAATGTAATTATGTAATGCATGGTTGCACACGCCACTCATATACTGAGCTTTCTCATCGAATGAGCAAACAATGTCAATTTTAATATTTATATACAATATATATCAACATTTAGTAGCAGTAGTATCACTGCGTATTCCTATTTTGTTTTCCGTGTTATTCCAGTAAAACAAATATGTGAACACATACAAATTTAACAATTAACAGTAATAACTAAATTTGGAAATTAGAACTGAAGACACATTCATTTAATCTTATTCATTTTGTTTCATTGATTGGAATCTTACGTTTGATAGTGCGTATATGTTTCATCGTCTTATGACTCATATTCAGGGTTTATCATGCTTTCTGAAAACGATGGTCCTTGTTTCATTATACAACTAATCTATTTTACTCATCTTTAAGCCCCCCGCTAGTACAGCGGTATGTCTTCGGATTTACAACGCTAAAATCAGGGATTCGATTTCCCTCGGTGGGCTCAGCAGATAGCCCTTTGTGGCTTTGCTATAAGAAAAACACACTCATCTTAATTTAAACGTGCTTATATTCGCGACAGGTTTTCGAGGAAAACTTTAGCGTACGTGTATGAATGTAATAATAGTTAATGTGTGAAAACGAGGAATTTTAAACACTAATTTAAAGTTAACCACAAAGCTTTACAACGAACTAGGCATATTATGGTACGATCGGTATCGAAATCTGGATTGTAGCACTGTAAGTCCGAAGACGTCCGGCATAGCCAGGTGAATAATGTACTCGGCTCGTAATCTGAGGATCGCGGGCTCGAATTCCCGTCATACCAAACATGCTCGTCCTTTCAGCCGTGTGGGTGTTATGATTTGACGGTCAATCCTATTATTTGTTTATAAAAGTGTAACCCAAGGGTTGGCGGTGGGTGGTGATAATTAGCTGCCTTTCTTAAAGTCTTACACTGCAAAATAGGGACGGCAAGCGCAGATAGGTCTAGAGTAGCTTTGCACGAAATTCAAAACAAACCAAACCAAACGAAGTCCGCAAACATACTGCTATGCCAATGGAAGGATTTTTTAAATACATGAAATTTGCTGTAAATGAGGAATTACTGATGTCATAAATATATTTACACAAGTAACTAATGAAAACGTTGTACGATCACAACAATTCCCTCTTATTTCACTAGTTATTTCGCTTGTTTACACTCAAACAAATAGAATATTTACCCTGTGATCCGTGATGACGAGAAAACCCACTTGTTGAGAAAAACATATATATGTAAAAACGGCTGGTATGGGTTATTCTCCCCTCTACATAAAATATTTTCCACCCCTGCCAGCCGTTTTTACACATATATCTAGGACATTTACCCTCTATTTTTCTTTAATCTCTCATTTCCTTTTATTAGTAAGTTACAATCATCATAACCACTGTATTTCTAATCAGTTATTATTTTCGTGTAGCACGAGCTGCAAAAGGCTTTTAATGTAGGATATTTCGTAAATAGACGCTATCTTACAGTTAAACACATCTCAACAGGAAAGTAGTGATAAGGCTAAATAAGTCGGTGTAATATACAAATATTATGACCGTAGTTTCTTCATTCAAATATGTCCATATCGAATTCAACTAATCGTATTGTTAACCTTGTTGCACATACAACATTCAATCTGAGACCATACTTATCTTCCCTTTGAACATCTATTGTAGTTAACTTATTGAGTTGGTCTTAAATAATCTGGTTAAGATAGCTGACGAACAGGAAGATAGGTATGTTCGAGAACCCTAGTCTCTCGTTTCCTATTAATGTGTTTACCCATTAATGATAAGAGTTTGGGACTAAATATACTTTCACACGAAATTAGTTCCTTTTTCCTTCTTAGCCTCTTGACATTTGCAGTACGAAGATCCCCCTTTCCCAGTGACACAGCGGCATTTCTGTGGACTCACACCGTTAGAAACCGGGTTTCAATACTCATGGAGGGCAGAGCACAGCTAGCTCATTGTGTAGTTTTGTGCTTAATAGAGAAAAAAAGTAATACGAAGAAAACAGGACTTGAGAAATAGACGATTTTACTTGTAGCTTCTTTTCTTTTTTCGTGAACACAGAAATAAAATAATGTAAATAAATTATTATATTCTCTTGTCACTGCAGTTTTAATACAAGCCTGTTGGTTTGATTGTATCTGGGGTAGATACGACATATTTAAAGAAGACACAAGTAAACAAAGTTTGAAGAGAAATGAAAAAAATTAAATGAGAATGTACTGGCTTCGTCATTTAAATAAACTTAATACGGAGATTAATTCTTAACAGTTCTTGTGATATAAGCTTTAAAAAAATGCCACGATAATGTAAGGATGTACTCATTTGTGTCATAAAACTAATAATTTTATGCCACTGAAAATTGAGGAGTTGGTGTCCAGGTGTGTATAGGGTTATGTGGGTTTTGATGATGCTACTGAAATCAATAGAACGCCTGCTACATCAGGATCTGTTCCTATATAACACTGAAATGCATGCTAAAAAGAAAAATAGACTGACAGAAGGACAGCATTTTCGATAAGAGCGAAAACTCTGTGAAAAATCTGATACTGTTGAAGTGCAAAAAATTTAATGTAGAACAGTATCATGAAGCACAATCTATGGAATTCTTAATTCTCATTGCTTTTGGGCCACTTTTTCTAAAATTCAAAAGCCATTCTTGGATAAATATTTCTCATTTCTGCTATCCTTGTATAAGCCAAGATTTGTTTTTTGTTTTAATTTCGTGCAAAGTTACACGAGGGCAATCTGCGCTGGCCGTCCCTAACTTAGCAGTGTAAGACGAGAAGGAAGGCAGATAGTCATCACCACCCACCGCCAACTCTTGGGCTACTATTTTACCAACGTATAATGGGATTGAATGTCACATATAACGTCCCCACAGCTGAAAAGGCGAGCATGGTTGGTGCGACATGGATTCGAGCCCGCGACCCTCAACTTATGAGTCGTGTGCCTTTACTATCTATCCATGCTAGGCTTACAAACCAACATCTGACAAGAAGTAAATTAGTAAATAAACGTAAAAAATGAAAGTAAGATGAATTTTTTTGAGGAAACGTTCAAAAATAGAGTAAAACTGATAGACATCAGTGTTGAAACTAAAAGTTCTCTTTCAGATGATCCATTTGCTTAGTATTCGGCACTTTTGATATAATTCAAACCAATTAAGTTGGATTAATTCAGGTAAAATTAAATCAAAGTTCACTGTTCAGGTACTTCGTTTAATTAACATCACCGTCGATAAACGAATGACTTGGAAATTTTGTTTGGAAGTTTTTAAAAGAGATAAAAGAAAAGGATACAAGTAATAGAGATACTGCTGTAGATCGTAATTACGAATAATGTAATTACATTGAATAATGCTACATCAGTAAAAACAACAGAAAAGGAAACCAGTCTTTTGTAACAATGTTAAATTAAACAGGGGATACTATTGTATCTGTTCATGGTTGATTTGTGTTTTATTTTTACTTAGTAGAATTCCCTTGATTCTTTTCGTTTCTTATAATTATTTTAGTATAAATAGCAGTTTTATTAATGTTTCTATGACTGAATTTTATAGAATGTTCAATTGCATGTGAAAACAAACGATAGTGCTCTTTCAGTCTTACAGAAAACTTCATTAGAGTCTAGTTTCACCTATAGAAAAATCACAATCTCAACGTGAAGCTTTATAATCACATTAAATGGGTGTCCAGTAATGATACATTTATGACAACAACGAAGACGACAGACTTAGTTCCGGGGTTAATACACATATGTCATTCAACTCAAACTTTTCTCTTATTCCGCATAAAGAAAGTCGGGATTTTAAATAACTATTTGAAATAAATAACTAAAATGTTATTTGTTTTAAATATTGTCGGGTAGCAGTAGGTAACATTATACTTCTTACAATGAAGACAACTGTGTCCTCTTATGTTTAAAAGCCTAGTGGTTAGCATATTGTACTGTGTAAAGGATCTGACGTTCGAGACACGATAGTTCTGAACATGTTTGACACCTGAAGGTATAAAAGTGTTATAAGAGTGGCATTCAATCTCGTTATTTAGTTCGAGAAACATAGTTCCTTTTTCGAGTGAATATTGTTGGTTAGCTGTTTTTATATTCAGTCTGTAATGATTAGGTACTGTATTGCTCAGTATGTGGGGATGGGACGGGACACAAATGGCAGCCGCCTATTATGTATTGTTCATCATTGTCACAAATATCACTTATAACAATTGAAGAGACTTTCACAAACACCATCTTGGTGTTCAAAAGCTATTATGATCATTGTAAAAAGAAATGTAATGATTAAATATTATGCTAAATGTTGAGATACTGGTGTCAGAAAGACTTGCTCATCAAAGCTTGAAGTTGTTGAGATTATTTATAGATCAAAATGTTGCATTTTAACTTCGGAGTTGCAGAAGTATACCACTGCCATTCATTAATATTGATAAGTATAGTTTTAAAAAAGACGATGTTAACACCAAAATGTATAGAAACATGGTGAGGATGAATACAAAAAAACCATACAAATAGTATAGAAACATGGTAAGGAGGAATAAAGGAACCATACAAAAAGTACAGAAATATTGTAGGGATTAATAAAAAAACATACAAAAAATATAAAAACACGGTATGAATGAATAAACAAACCATACAAAAAGTATAGAAACATGGTAATAATGAATAAAAATATCATAAAAAAAGAATAGAAACATGGTAAAGATTAATAAACAAATCATACAAAAAATACAGAAACATGGTATGAATGAATAAATAAATCGTACAAAAAGTACAGAAACTTGGTAATGATGAATAGATAAACCATACAAAAACGTACAGAAATATTGTAGGGATGAGTAAACAAACCATACAAAAAATACAGAAACATGGTAAGGATGAATAAAGAAACCATACAAAAAGTACAAAAACTTGGTATGAATGAACACACAAAACCATACAAAAATCTCAAAGTATGTAGCCTCTAAGTTAGTGTTACCAGTTTGCAAGAAGTTATTCATTATAATACCTTACAACATTATTCAGCTTAAATACTTTTATTTAAACCTGAATTCATGGATGTCGAAGGAATTTAACATTTAGTTAAAATAGTTAGTTAATAGTTTTTTTTGTAAAGGTTTTCGACTTCTTATACAGTATTTTTTATGTTATTTGTATTAATTTCTATCTTTTTTCCGTATGTTTTGGCATTACTGTCTGTTTATAATTTTTAATTTTTCAATAATTTTTTTATTATTATTTCTTAAAACAAAACACGTCCATGCCTAAGTCCTAAAGCAGCCTCACCAAGCCGTTCCTCGTGTACACAAGGTTCAGTTCAGGTTTAAAACATTCTAACTATTTTTAGTTTAAAAAATTTCCTAGTGCGTTCGGTGTTAAAGTTAAGGTAATGATCCACGAGCTTGAAACTCCTACTTAACCACAGAGCCTCATCAGGACTATTACAACAAACTTTAAAGTTACTTTAAATGGGCCCCCCAGTGGCTCAGCGGTATGTCTGCGGACTTACACGCTAAAATCCGGGTTTCGATACCCGCGGTGGGCAGAGCACAGATAGACCATTGTGTAGCTTTGTGCCTAATTCAAAACAACAACTTTAAATGAAATTAGCTTCCCTTGTCATGTGCTGGGTCTCAATACGTTTAGACTCATCGTATACAGTGTTAATGAAATTGACATGTCACTTTCTAAATTCAGAAATATTGCTGGTATTTTCTCGCTTACACGATTTATTGAACTACACAATACGATATTATTGACTTAAGAAGAAACATAGCTGTTCAACTTCTCGTAAAAATGTCATGAGCGTATCATAGACAGTACAACTAAGCATAAAGGAACATATCTAGAGTGTTATCTTTGGAATTTTAATCAACCTATAAACATTTTCCAACATAATGCTGACAGGACTACATATGCTCATGTTTTAAAAAGCTTGCCAATTTCGTAACGCACGCGTTGTAGTTGCGTTTTCTCCTGGGAGTAGAATTACGTTGTTCTCAATACTCTTACCATTTTTATTCTATGTCGCTTCCAAATTTTACTATTATACTGGTGCAAATAATCGCAAGAGAGACTTCACAGGTTATTGCTATGCTACTATTGTAACCGCCCTTGCGTCACACGCGAACTTACATCAATGTTTTAGACAGAAAAAAAACCCATGGAAACTAAATTAAGACCTATTAATTTTTAATTTTAGCTTCTTATAGTAACTGGCTGTAATATACTTGTATACCAAAGGTAAACCACTCTTATTTTCCTTCACAGAAAATTAATATTTTAAAATATGTGCTAAACGTATATACGAAACTAATATAGACGTTTCACACTTAAGCATGTGTTGTAACGTAACGAATACACCATCTCTGTGCTTGGGAATAAAAAAAATGATAACAAGTAACCGTTCTTTATAAACGCTACGAGAATGAAAATAGTTCGGAAAGAGATATAAAGAGAAAAAAGAAAACGAATGATATTTATAGTTTGACGCAGTCTCATCTATAAGAGAGTTCCCTTGATAGTTATAGGTATGCCATTCCCTTTGAGAATGACACAAGACATACATATTAGAACCCCTTACTGACATGTTTTTAAACTTGTAAGGAAAAGAAAATGTACGAAATTAAAAAAAAAGTTTATATATACGAATAAAACAAGGTTATCTCAAATAATATGAATAAATTGTATTGTAATATTGTTTAGTTAACAAATGCGACTTTGGCTAATTGAAGAAGGCTTCTATTTAAAATATTTTCTCAACCCAAACGAGCCGTTGTAGCATATGAAAAGATATAATTGGAATTAAATCCTTATTATCGTGAATCAGGTTTTAAGTCTGGCCTGTTAATAATATTTTGGGAGAGTGTTATAAACAAGCAATACAATTTCTTGTGACATAGGTACTAACGACCCACCGACTTATCATTCTAATAATATATTAGATTACTTTGGTTGCAACCGGGACTGTGAATCATCGAAAATCTTAAACTGATTTAGATTCTTAGAACAAACCATGAATTTCAAGACGGCTGGTATGGGTATAAAAACTTTTATTAAACTAAAGTAGGGAACAACGTTTCGACCTTTTGAGGCCATCTTCAGGTTAACAAAGAGAGTTTGCATCTGTATCTCAGAACGGCTGGTATGGGTATTAACACTTTTACTGATAAGGAGAAATAAACGTTTCGACCTTCTTAGGTCATCTTTAGGTTAAGAGACAAGATTATAAACGGGTACAGGAATGTAGGGGGCGTTAGGTTATTAATTAGTTATAAGTATAAAGGTTGTGGTTGTTTTGAATTAAGCACAAAGTTACACAATGAGCTATTTGTGCTCTGCCCACCATGCGTATCGAAACTTGGTTTTTAGCGTTGTAAGTCCGCAGACATACCGCTGTGCCATTGGGGGCATGTATAAAGGTATTCATTTATACTGATTTAATTTTGGTTTGGGTTGTTGCATAAGTAAGGCTTCTTTGATTTTGCGCCTTTTTGTGTTTGTTTTCCATCTTAGCATCTGGGCGTTTTCTATGGTCAGTTGCACGTTTTTGTCAATTTCAAGATGATCAAAGAAAGATGGCCCGGCATGGTCAGGTGGTTAAGGCGCCCGACTTGAAATCTGAGGGTTGCGGTTCGAATCTCCGTCGCACCAAATATGCTCGCCCTTTGGTTATGGTGGCGTTATAATATGACGCTCAATTCCACTATTCGTTGGTAAAAGAGTTGACGGTGGGTAATGATGACTAGCTGCCTTCCTTCTAGTCTTACACTGCAAAATTAGAGGCGGCTAGCGCAGATAGCCCTAGTGTAGTTTTACACAAAATTCTAAAACAAATAAACAAACACTCTAAGAATGTCGAAACGTAGTTTTCTACTATATTGTAATAAAAATTTTAATACCCATAACAGTGGTCTTCAGACACAATTTCACTTCAAGCGGGGTTCTCATCACTACGAAAAACAAACAAACGTGTTTCCTGAATGGCTATGTTTGCTTTTAAGTATGAAGAATAAGTTCCATGAAGAATTCTATGATTTTATTGTCTTTAATAAACATACGTCCAAATCTAAAGAGCATATATGTTACTATATCAGCATTTAACCCGAGTAGCTTATGTGAAACACAAGAAAGTTTATAGGTTACCACTACAAAGTTAAATCTCTTTCACTGGTAATGACTTAACCATAATAAATATTTCCAATGCTTCATGTGAAGACCGTCAGACAGAAAATAAATCAACTTTAATAGCAGTAGTTAAGGGTATTAGCTGCTTGTTAATGTAACATATTTCAACCTTTCAAAATTATCATCTAATAATGTATATTAATACGAGGAAATTTGCTAGAATTTTATTTTTTAATATTTCGTTGGAAGTTTCAGAATACGGTGAATTCATATCATGTTATGAAACATTTACATATGAGCTGTAGTTCAATATAATTAATAAAACATTTGTTGACGAAAAAGGATATTTATATTGCCAGAAACATGTGTACAATCGATTTTGCTCTTGCTTTTGTTGTCTTAGTGACATATTATTAAAATATATGTTATAATTAAACGCGTTAGATGTTGGTGACAATTTATCCTCGCTATGCCAAATCAATAACTCTTAATTTACAACAGAAAAGTCTTTCAGTTTTGCAAAAATAATGCCTTAAATGGCTGTGATTGAATTTCTTTAGAACAGATCTTTTTATTATCAACTTATCAGATCTATTTTACTTTTTATTAATTTATGTTATAAAAATATATATATTACATGTAATACATTCTTAACTTACCTAAATTGGCAGATGGTTTTTAATAAGTTATTGTATTAGAATAACAGTAAATTCCTGAAGTTTTTGGGAGTAATATAAAGTAAATTCAATTTAAATATTTCATGACCAGTTGGATATTTCATAAAATATTTTCAGCTATTTGCTGATCCATTTTTTTATTTCAGTATAAAGAGTACACAAAGATTTTCTTTCATTTAAACCATACTTTTGTATTGTAAAAGTACAGTAGATTTTCAACATTATAAATATAATACGACTGCTCTATCTGTAGTATAGAATTTTTTATGAACGATATTATACGAACGTCATACTTTTTTCTTAGCATATATATTTTGACATATAAGGTATTATAAGTAAACCGATATGTAATATTATTTTTTAATTTCATTTCGAGTAGGCAAACTGCTATAATCGGAAACTCATATGAATTACTAATACTATCTTCCTATATTAACGTTGTAGTGAAACTACCGTTAGAAAGTTGATCGAAACTAATTGATCAGACAAAGAAAGATTAAAAAAATATCTGAGCTTCCTTTCTAATCATAGAATGGTGTCAGGCCTTTACCACTATGATCTTTATAGAATCAGTAAACATTTTGCACCTATCAAATGCCCTCCAGTAGCTCAGCGGTATGTCTGCGGACTTACACGCTAGAATCCGGGTTTCAATACCCGTGGTGGGCAGAGCACAGATAGCCCATTGGGCAGCTTTGTGCTTAATTCTAAACAACAAGGAAACAACAGCACCTATCAATAACGTGACTGAAAACTTTCGTGTTCTCATGTCTAACCATTCACCTTCTTGGATTTATTTAAACTTGTTGTTACTGAAAACTTATTCCTAGTAGCAAACTAAAAACTGTAACCGTAAAAATATAAACAGAATGGGATCTACAAGAACATTGAACAGTGGTAACAAATACAAAGCTATATGCATTGTTTTTTAGTTGAGAAGTGGTTGTGAAGCCAATGTGCTCAAAGACACCATCTCCTTTCAGAAGCTGGAAGCATCCAACATTCACAGAAACACATAACTCCTCCACCTCGTTACCAGAGAAATTTATTTTGATCCTGTTCTTTCGTCCGTCTTTTCTTTCCTTGATAAAATAAAACCTCCAGACTGCCTCAAGTAATATCAGAAAACTGCTAATCGTTTTAAAACCCAAGTTGCCACAAGAGTAACCAATATCTCTACAATATGCATGCTTCCCCACCTAACGGTGAGATAAACTTGTATTGTTGATTTCATTCTCCAGTAGCATCTCCAATTCCCTTCTAGTTATTATTGGCAAGAATAAGTAAATGTCATTAAAAATATTGTTTGTCATTAAACTCTAGATCGTATGTGATTTTTATTATCGTATAAACCACTATATATTTAATTCTCCAGTATACTGAAGGCATAGTTAGACAAATTTCATAGTCTTTTCAGCTGCTGAAATGATCTTGGGTTTAGGCTAATCTCCATGGTTCAGGTACCAGACTGGATATCTCTAAATGTGTCTTCAGGTTTGAAAAGAAAACCCTACAAAATTTCTCTGAGCACATCAGTGGTCTTTCTTATGTAGCTACACACTCTCTCTTAATATTTCCATTAGTTCCCTGCAGGGGTGACGAAGGTAGTGTAATCAGGCCCATGTACGTGTATTTGTATGTGTTTCCGTACTTCTCGAAAACCAAGAGACCGATGCACATGAAACTTTTACATAAGATGAAAAGTCGCTATAGAATAATCCTCCATTAATTTGGTATGGATCAAAACCTCTGGATTCGGACGCTGGTTCATTTTGGAGCATTTTTTATAGTTAGGAGATAAGTTATTTTCACTGTTTTGAGTTAGGTAATAACTCTATAAAGTATGATCGAATTCCTACCAAGTTTTATTTGCATATTAAAATTGAGATTCATCATCATAGTACAAAACAATATTCGAATCATTGATCATTTTGTATATGAGAATGATTTTCTGAGTTTTCGAAGACGAAGCCTAACGTTATCCAATATAAATGCGTGCAATCTAGAAAATGAACAATTTCACTGATTTTTTTCCGTGTGACACAACGGTATGTCTGTGGATTCACGCAGCTAAAAACCGAGTTTGGGTAAACGTGGTGGGCAGAGGAGAAATAGCCCATTGTTTAGCTTTGCACTCAATTACAAACAAAGAAACTCACAGATTACTCTTGTTATCTTTGGAATCATGTTCCCAGTTGCACGGATTTCAGATCTGTATGAGCAAATGGAGCACAAAGTATCTTATCAGGGTTAAACTCCACAAGACCAATTTCTCGCTCTGAGAAAAATAACTTAGATGAGCTTAGAAGAATTATAAATAAGCTAGAATCAACCAATATGTATATATAAGAGATTTTTTCATGGATAAAATCATTTAATAATAAATTAAAATAAATATAGTATCACTCTATATTAAAACTTATATTAAATATATGTTACGTTTATCGTAAATGAGACATTCCCAAAATAATTCAAGCTAATACGATCATAGATTTTTTTAATTTTAGAAACTCTAGAAAACATATTATACACTTGAAATCTGTAAGTGGTTGTACTATCTCCGTCACGCTGAACATTAAATTAAAACATTAAAGTAAAAAGGTAACACATGTTGCCGAAACATTGTTTCAAACTCTTTGCTTTTGAAAAAAATGAAAAATTACATTTTACAAGTGTAAAACATCAAAATATGATCATCAGTGAAAATTTATTTATCATAACATATGATTGGAAACTTGTTAATACTTATAATTCATTAACGTTTGTTTGTTTATTTAGATATTGATTTTTTGCATCCTTTATTACGTTTATATGATATAATGACTTGTTATAAGTGACATGTGACCACTCAGTGGTACAACTGTATATCTGTGGATTCGCACACTGCTAGAAACTGCGTTTTGATCCTCATGGTAAGCAGAGCCCAGATAGCTCATTGCGTAGCTTAGTGCTTGATTAAGAATAAGCAAGTCCCGGCTTAGCCAAACGTGTTAAGGCGTGCGACTCGTAATCTGAGAGTCGCTGGTTAGTATCCCCGTCGCGCCAAACATAATCGCCCTTTCAGGCGTGGGTGCGTTATGATGTGAAGCTCAAACCTACTATTCGTTGGTAAAAGAGTAGCCCAAGAGTTGGCGGTGGGTGAAGATGACTAACTGCCTTCCCTTTAGCCTTACACTGCTAAATTAGGGATGGCTAGCACAGATAACCCTCGAGAGCTTTGTGCGAAATTCAAAACATACAAACAAGAATACAAACTTGATTTTTGTATAAAAAATGCTTTTTTTTGTAAAGTATGATTTTAATAATTGAATAACAAATTGCTCCTAGTCATTTATAAATTAGGTACATCTGATAAGAATATCATATTTGTCAATAATTATTTAAGTATATTTATGATTGAAAGTGTCATGCCTTTAGTCTAGTATATATTATTTTCATTTAATAATATATATATTTATATTTGCGTCAATGCTTGTGCGTGTCACAGACCTTTCTAACTCACAATTGTGTTGATAGCTAATTTCAATGTTATTAGTCCTATATTGTACCAGTTTTAAGAGAGAACTGATTGTTTGGCTACAAGAGTCTTGCTATATGTTCAATGACTCATTTTGTGTTAAGTCTTTAGACTATCAGTAATCTTGAAGTGTTAAAATTTAGATATACTGATTGGGGTTGTAGTCTGAGGCGAATTTACGAGAAATGGAAAGAATGACCTATCTGTACTAAGCTTCCATTTATCGTGAAGGTAAGAATATCACTTATTGAGCTAAGTGTGTCAAGTTACAAACAAGCAGAAAACAAGCTTTAGACAAGGTTTATAAAAATATTTGAAGAAAGATAGGAATAGTAGTTATCAAACATAACTATTTACGTATATCCTATAAATTTGATAGAATAAATCAACTCATAAAGCTAAAGATGAAAATTAAATTATTTAGATATTTAAATAAGCGTTCTTTTCAGGGTGCTATTCAATGTATTAATTATAGAAGTTAATTATCAATAAGTGTCTGCAATATAAAATATCAATAAATGTAAAAATATGTCATGCAAATAAATTGTAGAAGCAAAAGTTGTAATACCAATGAATAAGTGAAGGATTTTATACATAAAGCATTGTTTGTTTTGGAATTTCGCACAAAGCTACTCGAGGGCTATCCGTGCTAGCCTAATTTAGCAGTGTAAGACTAGAGGGAAGGCAGCTAGTCATCACCATCCACCACCAACTCTTGGGCTACTCTTTTACCAACAAATAGTGGGATTGACCTATACATAAAGCAATGTATAATTGTAAAAGTATCTAAATTTTTTGTTATAATATTTTCTTTTGTAAGACACATGTAATGTGTATGTGAAAACCATAAAGTAACTATTAAAATGTGTAAAATGAAGTATATTGTCTATAATAATTTACTGTTACATACTCGTACATTACAACAAAAAATTATAGTTATTCTTGTGTAAAGTAAAACATTAATAATGTAAGTTAAATTATTGCATGATATTTAGAGATTTTATCGCAAAAAATCCATCTTTTTTCAGGCAGATATATAGCAAAATATGCTAAACATATAGGGCAAACTGCTATTGTTTAATCAATCATCTAAAGCAGCCTTTTGTGATCTGGTTGCAAATTATCTGTGAAATCATCACACCAATATACTCTCTGGTATAACTTTGTGGAACTAAACGTAATCATCTCATGTACGTGAAACTATGAAGTCATTTCATCTGCAGTGTGCTCTGTCGGAAGTACAGGCTTAACTACTCATGGTAGTTAAGATTGTGTATAAGATTGTTCCAAAATGATACAAAAAGACTTCATAAGTTTGCTGTTATTCTTAACCAGCATATAAAGTTTATGACTGACTGAAGCTGCAGCAGGTATCATTGTCCAATGTAGTGTTCTTTAATTTTGATAACATCCAACAGAAGGCACTTATATTATTCAGATTATCACGTATAATAGAAGCTTGACTCGCAATCCGTCAGCCGAGAATCCTTGTCATCAAACGTACTAAATTTTTCACTCGTGGTGGCGTTGTCTGACAGGTATCTATATATACTTTTGAAGTCAGGCTGGAAAGAAACTCATATGAATTTTTTTTTCTGATATATACTACATTATAAATATTATAGTACAACGTCGTATCACTTTGGTTTTCTCATACTTTATTCATTCTGACGTGTTAGTAATCGTGAACTACAAGGCTAAAAGATTAAAACATTACTACTAATTAAAAACGGAACTATTTTTTAAAACTCCTATTCGTCTGTTTAGCACTCAATATTTCAAAACAGAAAATAATATCATTATTATTTCTTATGTTTATAAAAATGTTTTGTTTCATCTTACTCCTTGAATTATTTGACACATTTAACCAACGTGAAAGCGCTGGTAAGTAATTACATGTTACTTGTAAACTCATTACTTTAGTTAACTTAAAAAAAATAAATCTGTTCTCGGCTCAACTGTCATACTCCAACTCGTGAGAAAAAGTAATTGAGTAAAAGTAACATGGAATATCAATAAAGTGTAGGGTATAATCGCACTGTAACAGTAAATAGTTATTACCATTTGAACTTAAAACTTTGTCTAGTTAATGAACGTTACCTAAAAGACAAAAATACATATTTATTTATAGTCTAAAAATGCTCAAGTTCATATAATAGAGCTTGTAAGTATGATTGTCCGCTACACCAGTATGACCATGGTTAAACTATCGGAATTCAGTTAAATTAAACAAAAGCAACCGAATACTTGAACATTTACTTTAATTAGATGAGCAGTAATTAATTCGACTGAACTTAAATAATAAAACTTTGAATGCAGAGCACTCTCAGTTTACCAAAATATTCTACTGTCAATCAACCTTTTTCACAAAAGTAATAAAGTTATGGTTAATTGGTTATTGATCAAATGGAAATCTTTAAGTATTTCCAACGTAGCTGCCAGCAAATGACGCTGAAACTTTAAAAGATAATCTTGATCCTGAAAAATTAAACATTATGAAATTCTTAAATCGAAAATTTATTAGTACAAAAACTATATACGATAAATAAATAGACATTTTTAAACAGCATACTGTATACAGTGCAGGTAACTTAAACATCAATGCATTCATATCTCATTAAAAATCAATGTGTTCGACAGAAATCAATGAAAAAGTTCGTCTACAGTTCAGTAAGGTTGTTCCAAAGACTGTGCCAACGAGTCTTTTCTTGTCACTCGATAATTCGTTGGACAGACTTTTTTTTACTCAATATAAACCCAAAAAGAAAATGAATCAAAACTTAGCAAAGAAAATCGTGCATAATATATTTTTTTACCATTTCTACTTACCAATAGATTAATCAATGTGATAGCGTGACAATGTGCAATATGGAGCAAACGTTTGTTTCTATTAATACAAAAACATGAGAATTTGTTGAAAGGAATCAATGTTGTTTTAAACAGTTTTTTATTAGAAAGTGCTACAAGGTGCTATTTAAATTTAACTTTAAAAGTAATGTTAGCCAAAAATCGAGGTACTGATGTCACTACATGTGACAGGACAATTGCTTCACGGCACGCAACATTGAAACATTATCCCGCTCATGAAATCGTCAACAAGAAAAGAATTATTACTATCGTTTTTAAAGACATTTCAAGGAGCGTTGTCGTTCCATCAAATGACATTTCATTAATGATCCTATTGATGTTAAAAAACCCACAAAACACAGACTTTGTTCTTGCTTTCTGTGTACATTACTTTTATGCTTGCTATTACTGCATTTGGCATCGGTCATGCAAACCAGTCATTAATTGGCTTATTATGCCGTTTTCATCATCTTGGTCAGCAGCCTGTGGGGTTATCAATCACAGGTTTAATAGGGAGAAAAACTATTTTTTATAGTATGATGCTCAATTATTTTCGCCGCCTAGTGGCGCAGTGACATGTCTGCAGACTTATATGGCATGAAACGGATTTTCGATACCCGTGGTAAACAGAGCACAGATAACCCATTGTGAGCTCTATGTTTAACTTCAAGCAAACACTCGTTTGTTTTCACGAAGACTTTATTGCACGCTTTAGTATGGAAAGAAAAAATAATGTGATTCAAGAAATTAATTCGTTATTTCAGAGTTGTTTATTTTATTTTTAAATGCAAAGGCTTCGCCGAAAACTGAAACACGAGGCTTGTGTCACAAATCTCAGTTTGTGTTTTGAAAAATCGGAAAAGAAATTATACTCTCGATTCTCATAAATAAAAATTTGTTAAAAACAACGCTACGGCAGAGAAAACGGAGTAGAACAAATGTGTCACATCAAAAATGTAGTTTATCAGGTGATTTGTAGTATATGTGGATTCATATATGTAAGAGAATCTGAAAGATCTTTGCACACGGATATCTCATAACACACTATCTATATATATCTGAAGTGTGAAGGTTTGTTTTTCTAAACCTTCTTACCAAAATATAATTTAAGTATTTTGTTTGTATTTTTCTAGAGAAACGATACAAATTATTGTTTTAACTCTAGTCATAGTGTTTATTTCATTGTTCAACAGAAGTATTTTGGAAATAAACCTATTTTACGAACAATCATTGTTAATGAATAATGAATTTATTTTAAAATTTAGACCTTTCTTTTTTCGAGTTTATTTGAAAATATTGCTACGCTTGTATATCCCCGCTAGTACAGCGGTATGTCTTCGAATTTACAACTCTAACAACAGGGTTTCGATTCCACTCGGTGGAATCAGTAGATAACCCTATGTAGCTTTGCTATACGAAAACACACAAACACACGCTATGCTTGTAATATAAACATAATTACAAAATAAAACGGCGAAGGTTTGAAAGAAATGAAGTCTGAATTGAAACTAGTAATATATATCGTCACAATTTTTATAAAACATAAAAAGACTTAACAAAATATAATATACAAATATGTATTATGCGATTCTTTTTTAACACAGTTTTATTGTGTATATAAATGTATACCTAGTGTTTCTTTATCTGGAATGTCGAAAACTAATCATGCTTTGAAAACAATAACAAGGTTAAGAGTAGTTGTTTGAATTCCTTGTAGTGTCAAAAAATAATAAATTACATTTTAACTACGTTACAATATCATATTTCAAGCGTGTTATATATAACATTAGAGCATTGCCTACATGAGAAATTTTACAATCCTTTTTTATTGACCTGTCATGGACGGAATATCTCACATTTGTTTTATGCACTGAACTATAACGTAAAGTCGCCACGCGTTTTATCATTTTTACTTGTTCATATGATAAGCTTTATATATATTTTATTTACTTTTGTATCCAAAACGTTTTATATCTAAATCCTTTCATTATGAAATTTAAAATACATTTTATCCTTATTTTTTATTGACATAGCGTATTTATAAGTATCTCTTAAATTATAGCTTTTAATAATTTAATTCAAGTTTTATTCACGTACGATACAAGAAATAGATTTGTTTTGATCTCACGTACTTCTACCTTAGCAGTGAAAGGCCACCACCACGCACCGCCGAGTCTTGGACTTCTATTTTGCCAACGAATAGTGGAATTGACTGTAAAATTATAACGCCCTTACGATCGAAATGTCAAGGATGTTTGAGGGATTGCGATCCAAACTCGCAACCCGCAGATTGTTAGTCAATCTAAAGACCTGGACATGCTGGACAACAACAACAAAAATGGCTTATGCAAAGTGATTATTTTTATGCTTGTTGTTAATTGCAAAGCAACACAATAGACTATTTGTACTGAACTCACAAGAATAAAACAAAATATTAATTAAATTAAAACAATAATAACATAATATAACAGTTACTACTAACTGACAATATTATCCTATATTTTCAAGTAAATTCACAAATAACAAATATTTTGTATTAATAAGTATTTTTATCGTGAATACCTTTTTAAAATATCATACTTATATAATTTATTGTGCACTAACCTCTAGATTTGTCTTCAAAAAGTGGCATGTGCAAATCAACATGAACTCTTGTGTCATGAATTCGAATTTCCTTGTTATTTTAAAACAATATTTTGAAGACTGTATTATATTAATTAATTATTTTTTTATCTTAAACATACAATTACTTTACTATTTTGTTTTCTGAAATAACTGATGCACCTGATTCTTATAGTTTAAACCCAAACTTATTTTCATAATTTTTTTGAAGTAAAAAAACAAATATTTATTTCATATCCTAATGAATCACTTCATTTCGTCTTCTACGATAACGACAAACAAACAAATGTATTTCGACTTGGTCTAGTTAAAACTATCAAGCTCTTCTAATTCTTAGATGTATAATAGACATATCTGCATTCTGAAAAAAACAAAATCCACTAAAGTCTATATGTTATTGTGTTGTATTATAATCGCTAACAAGGTTTCATTTTTAAATTGAATTCGTCATATGATTTGATTACAAGTTATCTTGTTGTAAGCTATTCATGCTAATTACGTTTAGCGTATGTTAAAACAATGTCGTGCTTTTCCTTTATGTTATGTTGTATACTGTATCATATCGATCACGCATAAGTGCTCTTACTGTAGAATCGCATTTTTGCGTTAGAGAAGAATAAAGCATAACATCTCTTTTATACTTGAAAAGTAATTAGGTTTAGTTCTAGTTTAAATTTCCCATAATCGTTTAATTTATAGCTACGAAGAAATGGCAATTTAAAAATATATATATTATGCATAAGATAGAATTTGTACATACGTATAAGTGAATCTATGCAAAATTAATGTATGCAGTTTTAAATCAGAACATTATTCAAGCTGTCAATGATGTCCCAGTTTATCCAGGTCAGATGTCAAAGCGTTCTTAAAGCGACAACAGTCTGTATTGAATCAACTATACTGCTGGAACATTGTGTTCGTTGAGCCTTGATAAACCACTTATGAAAAACATACTTCCTATAAACAGTAAAATGTTATAAAATATGTCCAAAATGTATATAGTGCGCAAGGTATGCAACATTTAAAAAATATGACTGTTGTGAACTATACAGATACTTACATATCGAACTCTAAAATGTTATTGAAGACTGTTATTATTGACTCAACTTCAAGTTCTTTGACAGAGTTATGCCATAAATAACAGTAAAATATTCCGTTATTCAGAACTTTTAACCTCTAGAGTAGAGAGACCAAACTTTATGTTTCACTAGAGAAGAAATTGTTACCAATAGTCTTTTCTTTCTTTCTTTGATGTTTTAAGGTTTCTACTGCTGGAACATGTTGCAATGTGATGAAGTAATTAAATCAGTTTTTCAAAAAATAAATATTTTTATAATTTTATCGTATGTTCAACGTTTGATGCGAATAATTTCTGTCTCGTTTTAAGTATTAAAACGATAAATAAATAAACATTTTATTACTAAACATTGCAATGAAAAGTGTAAAATCAAATTACAATTACATAACCAAGAAAGCAGTAATACATTTGCAATTAATAATAGGAGAGTATAAAAAAATTACATTTGGACGTAATAATAATTAGTCCTAAGAGGAAAGTTTTAAAATAAAATGTTGATGTCATATTCTAACTCTGATTTGTAACGTATTTTGTTGTAGTTTTGAATTGCATATTTTTTCTAAATTAAATTACAATGCTAATTATTTAGTAATTAGTAATGAAACCAGAATAGAAATACTTCCTGTTTGAGTAAATTAAGATAATGACTAAAATACTTGCTGTTTCAGAGTAATATTAAGATAATGACAACACTTTTACGTAAGTGGCAAATAAACAATTTTAAGCTTTTATGAAATGGCAATGCTCATCAGAAAAACAATTAGAAAGGTAATGTTTGTTTCATGAAAGTAATTTTAACAAGGTTTATTTTACCGGCTGGATTTATAAAGAAACCATAGATGCAACGGTAAAATGAATTTACTTCTCTAATTAGAACAAAAAAATACTAAAAATAACCTATGTAAATATATATTTAAAAACTAAATATAACACTTACTTATAGCAAATTTAAGTTCTAGACACAAATACTAGACTGACCAAACAACATCATATATGGGTTTTCCTGTTGTTAGAAAAACTCCCCTCTCGGAATGGCTGAGCGACCAGCCAGAGGACTTATCACTGTAGAAATAAGGTTTCGATACCAGTCAAATAGACAATCTGTTTTGAATCAGTGCCTCTTCAACATAATATTACTGATATATATGTAAAGTTTTCATGTAGATGCCAACACTCTTAATTTTATGATTTATTTCAAGTTTCTCTACTTTTTGTTTCGAATCAAAATCCCTCTAAAAGAGCAGCTTTGACATTTTAGTCGGTAAAACGATGCCACGTATTTTAAACGGACTTATTGTTTGCCTTTTTTGTTCTTTTAAGTTTGTTTGAAGTTAAGCACGCGCTATACAATGGGCTATTTGCTTTTTGCACATCATGGGTACCGAAACCCATAGATATTCTGCTGTATTATGTATTATAATTTATCTTGAACGAGACTTCAATTTATTATATTACGTATTACCATATCATATATCTTGAAACTGAATTAAATTTTAATTTAGAAGTTAATTAGATGTAGAGATGCTTTAATGTTATTATGTTTGCCAACAACATTGATACACACTATTTGTTTTTTTAGTACAAATATATTTTAATATACAATCAATAATACAATTTACAATAACAGTTATTGCATAAAACGATTTATATTAAAATATTTTACAAATTTACAATCAATATTGACTCTTTTATCTAATCCGGAACTTCTCTGATATTTTATCGAAGGTTCACAACGAGCGAATTAATTGTGAGTTGATATAGATATAATTCACTTAACGAGAAGCAAGCTAGCTCTTCACACGTAAGTTTTTCATAGCTGAAGTTAAACGGATTTTAATTGTCGAAATTTATAAACGTTCCTAATCAAATATCTGTAGTTTTCCAATCAATAAGTGTTAATCGCAGTTATAGCTTCCGAGGTTTATAGTGTACCAACTGTAGCAAACCAGCAATAAATGCTGTCTTTTCGCGTTGCGTTAGCTATCTGTTATAAGCTAGAGAGAAGAATTTCTAGAAATTTCAGTTGAGGCAACAATATTGGCAATCACTATTATTTACATACACATATGGTACATTGTTGTTTCTTACACTGGAGAATCTTTTGCAACTTGAGTGAACAGGAGGAATTTCGCAATACATATTTAACAATATAAGCAACACGCATTTCTAAATATATATATAAAGTGAAAAAAAACATTAATATTAAAATAAATATGTAATAGTAAATCAGCTACAGAGTGTCACTGAGAGCGTTCTGTTAAAAAAAACGAACTCTCATATGTTTTGCTATGCATGTTTTGCAACCTAATAATTCGATAATGAATGTTCCTTATTTTTATTTTCTTGAAGCACGTTCATAAGTACAAAATCATACGGCAATTACTCCAGTTTCAAACAAAAATATGTATTTTTACTTACCATACGTATCTTAGTTCTAAATTTCATAGCTCTAATTGAAATCATTGACGACCATCAACTGTTGGCATAGGAAACAAATATAAAGTGATACAAAACATGAATTAAAGAAAGCACTTCAGCCCCTCTCCATCAAGTCAAATACGATTCAGGATGGAAACACGATTATATTCTCAGTGCGTAATGTTCAACTACAGGTAGATATTGTAATCAGCGAGTAAAGTCAGGAGAAATGCAATATAACTATCAGCAATTTCTGGTCATGTATCATAAACGGATTTTTATTGATTGTCCATAGTATTTTCAGTTAATTAGTTCATGGAGTACATTTAATCGTGGTTAAGAGCAAATTGTTTAGAGTCATTTCAGTGCCTACTCCCGAAGACAGGAATGAAGATTCTCAAGAACTTTTGTCTTAACATGCTCAATATTATAAATCGGTTACAAGTTCACATCATAGCTCTTGAATTTTATACGACTCTTCTACACCGATATTTTTTATACATCATGAAAACATTGCCTCGAAATACTTAGCTCAACCTCTTGTCATGCGTTCTTTTTTTCTTTCAAATAAATTTCAGGAAATCACGTTTTCACGAAGATAACATTTTATAGTTGTAGTTTTATTTCTTCGTACGGGTCCTTCCTCGCGTTTGTTTGTGACAACGTTTCAGGCTTCATTCCGTGTCGTCCTTCTTTACCAACAGCAAAAAGTAGCAGCTGTACTTACACACAAATAAAAACAACTCTTCCAAGTGCCAAATGTAGATAACACTACCTAAAAATACCATTAAAAAACAATAATAATTAATTTGTAAAAGTATGTTCAACTTGAAACATTAATGTCAAGAAAACTGTTGGCCATTTTTCATGTAATATTAAGTTGTTTTTTTTGCTGATAGTCGCCATAGTTTTGAATGAAAAACGATCGTTGGTATACTTGAGTGCACACATTATAGAAGATCGTTAAAAACATATGGTAGTAGTCATACGTGTACAAAACAAAAAAAATGAGTTTACTTTTTTGTGCATAAATACTTTAATATTCTCACACCAGGCCTCCCAGAGCTTTCTACATCTTGATTATTCAATTTTTGATTCTTAGCATCCTTATAAAATGCATATATTAAACCATCTTATGCAGTTAACACTTGATGAAACCCGGTTTCTTTACACAGTCACTGCCAAAGGGATTATAAACTCTTGTTATAATACGAGACATCGATCTTTACATAACCAGATGAAGCGTGGTTTATATTAGAACAAAGTCGTCTTAGGTTCGCTTCTGTACATGTCGCGGAGAAACGAGTAGCGAATTTTAACTTCCTAACTTCTTAAACTTGCCGCTGTCTATCGAGGGATATTGTAGTTGGTTGAAAAAGAGCTTAACTTAATATCTCTGTAGGTTGCAGTATAGTGTTCTGTAGAAGTACCACAGCCACAATCACAATGAAATATATCTTGTCAAACAAATCTTAGGGATGAAAAAAACGCAATTAAATCGAAACTGAGGGCCGATAAAATTTCACAACAAATATCCATTCAACACTTAGCAAAACCCATTTTATTAAAATTGGGGCATGAGTATTACACCATACACAGCCTAACTAACTAATGAATTAATACTTGCTGTAAAAATATTATCCATACTGTAAGTGTATTGTTACGTATTTTTTATGTTTTAAGTTCTTCGTAGATTAAACGCAACAGAAAAACACAGATAACAGCCTGTATAATTTATTACACTAAACTATTAACAAATATAACAGATATGGCATAAATTGTATAATAACAGTAACAGATATTAAGTTACAACATTCGAAATTAATTACAAAACAAAATAATATTAGTTTCAAACTTCAGAATAAATCACAATACAAAACGGTACTGGCATGTATCTAATGTAATGATCTAAAATCAAAGTCTCAAATTCCAGTCTAGGGTGTGAATTTGGTCCCACGAAGAAATTCCGAAACAGTTCACAGTTCAATAAATTCGCCGTCTCTCAGCACAAGCAGTAATTCAGATGTATCGTAGAGATTGACGGAATAAAATCACAGCTTCCGTAGATCTAACTTCAATCACAAAACCAAGTTGAATATTCACAGCAAACACTTAATCTTTCTCAAATAACTAACTCTCTTCTTTTGAAATAAAAACTGATGACTGAATCTCTCACTTGTTCTTCGAATAAAACTAATGACTGACTCTCCCTCTTCTTCTTATCTCCGTCTGTTTATATATATTATTAAGACTCTTTTTCTCGAACATTCACCGGAAATTCGACAGAGTAATCTGCGCATGTATGTTTTTGCACGAGACTCTACGTCTAGACGCTAGGCCAAACATTTCCATTTATAGTCATATATTTGACCTACCTAATTCTAGAAAATTCTAAAATGTTACCCTAAATAAATAACAAAATATTAGTTTAAACTTCGAAACAATAATATCAATATGGAAAAATTAATAATAGAAATGAAAATTTAAACACAACACGACATGTTGTCGTTTACAAAATATTTACACATATACATAACAGTATGCGCAAATTTTTCTGTCAATTTTGATTTCATTCCTACAAATCGTGCGCTCAATTTTTTGAGGAACGACACCTTTTTTCACACTTCAGATGTTATTAATTAGATATCGTGACATTTTGTCAATATAAAACAACAAACCACAGCAAGTAAGAAAGTAGCACTCGATAGTAGCAATATTAGCTTTCAGATCGCAACCCTGTTATTACGAAGAGACCTATACCTTACAAGACTAACTAAATTCCTTAAAATATGTGGTGATTGTTTGTTACTCACCAAAACAGTGTCAGAACTTACTTTATAGTAATGCCTTGAAATCTAGTTTAACATTTTCTTGTCACAATACGCTAATTGTTTAAACGTTGACATTGAATAATCAGTATTAACTGTGAATACATATGATTGTTTTGAAAATATTAGTTGTTGTTGTTGTTGTTTTGAATTAAGCACAAAGCTACACAATGGGCTATCTGTGCTCTGCCCACCGCGGGTATCGAAACCCGGATTTTAGCGTGTAAGTCCGCAGACATACCGCTGAGCCACTGGGGGGCAGAAAATATTAGCCAGATGCAGGGTTCGGCATGGCCAGGTGCTGAATGCACTCGGCTCGTAATCCAAGGGTCGCGGGTTCGTATTCCCGTCACACCAGACATACTCGTCCTCTCATCCGTTGGGGCATTATAATATAACGCTCAAGCCCCCTATTCGTTGGTAAAAGAGTAGCCCAAGAGTTTACGATAGGTGGTGATGATTAGCTGCCTTCTCTCTAGTCTTACACTGTTAAATTTGGGACGGGTGGCACAGATAGCCCTCGAGTAGCTTTGATCGAAATTCAAAACAAACAAATAAGTATCCTGCAGGTTGTTTTGGCCACTTGACATATATCCTGTGTCTTGATTTTATTTTGCATTTTACAGAAAATGTTATTACATTTATTTCATACTCAGTTTGGATTGCTAGTCCATTTTACGAGGCTATGAAAAATAATTAATTGGTGTAATTTTGCACATTTTAAAAATATATTTTAGCGGTTAATTTAGTTACCAGTTCGGAGTAGAATCGGTTGGGCACCGTTGAAAGTGTTCACCCACTGTAAATAGAAGTTTCCTTAAACAACTGAGGGTCTGGGTTCGAATCTCTGTCACACCAAATATTCTCGATATTTCTGCCGTGAGGGCGTTATGATGTGAAGGTTAGTCTTGCTATTCGTTGTTTAAAAAAGTAGACCAAGAGTTAGCAGTAGGCGGTGATGACTAGCTGACTTCCCTCTAATCTTACACTGATAAATTAGGAATTGCTAGCGCAGATAGTTCTCGTGCAGCTTTGCGCGAAATTAAAACAAACAAACCTTCGAACGATCAAATATTCCAATAATTGAGAAATGTTTAAATCTTTTTAAAATGACATGCACTGTTTAGTCTAACTTTAAACTTGTTTTTTGTCATGACTGGTATATGCGATGTAACGTTTTTAATGTTATTGTAATATATATAATATATCAAAACGTGTAGGTTGTATTTTTTGGTGTGATGTAACACAAAACAAATGTGTAAGTTTATCAAACACTGGTTTGTGGGGTAGAAATGCAACAAACGAAATACTGCTAAATTATTTGTTTCAACAATCTGAACAAAGTTGAAAAAAAAGGATTTAAACTTTGTAAAACATTTAAAGATGTAAGAAAATGAGCTTACTTAATTTATTAAAAGGATAATATAACATTTTTTTACGTTTATTCGTATGTATTTTAGGACAAATTATTATCTAATTGAACTACAGAAGGTGCGTTACCTAGGCGATCTCGCGGAACAACTAAATGAAAACAGCAAAAAATAATTATAATATTTGCTTTTTGTTCTTAACAATTTATTAACCTTCTTTTTAAATATAATAATAAGGATAAGAAAGAGAGAAAAAAAGACTTACTAAAAAAACGCATAAGGTTATAGGTCGTTCTCATGCTCAACATTTAGCATATGTCAAGAAGTCCAGGTACTTCACTATTATTTCCTTAACGGTCTCTCGGTAAAACAATAGTAAGTTTACAGACTTACAACGCTAAAATATATGGTTCGAATCCCGCGGTGAGCAAAGCAGACAGCCCCATGTGGCTTTACACTGAAAAAAACAAACGATTTTTCTAACGGCTTGTTCTTTTCGATGTATTCATCTTTGAACATAATTTGTCCACTAAGAAAAGCAGATTTTGTTTGTTGTTACTGATAAAGATATACAATGGGCTATCTATGCCGTGCCTACCACGGATATTATAAACCAGTAGCATTACCACTCTGCCGCTGAAGTGGGGGGGGGGAATATTGTGAAAATTTTAGAATAACCAATTTTGATTATATTGATATTTGAATAGTAACTGTCCACATAATCGAGTTCCGATATGAAACAACAGCTAATCACATCAGATTAATGCTCAGTGGCCCAGTTCTGATATAGTGATGCGTTATATTTAATGAAACAAAATATATAAGAAGTATACTTTATTGAAGCAATAGTTGAGTTACTATAGGGTGTTCACAGTTTAAACGAATAAAAATAGGCTTATAGCCTTATTTACATCAGAAGAGTTATGGTTGACAACCGCAACCCTGAATGATTAATACATATAATAAGGTATGAATAAAACCTTAACCGGTAGATAACTGTTTTTCATTTCCTCATATTAACGATACATAAAAGATATACTCTATGTAAAACACTTTCCGCAGCTATTTATTAAAACGAAATCGTTCTCTTGAAATACAATTTCCCTCTTTTGTTCCAGTTAATAAATTATTTCGCATAATGCATGTATTTTCCTGTTTCATGCAATACCTTATTTTATATTATTAATTTATAAATTAGTTTTCTTCTTAATTTTCGGTGCATTTACAGGTATGCATGAGAAAAAATTTTGTAGAGAAAGAAAAAAAAGAAAAGGATTTTACAATTAAATTTTGATCAAGCATGTTGTTCATGAAGAACACATATCTTTAAAATATAAATATTTCTAGTGATAATAAATGACTGGGCTTGGCATCGCATGGTGGTTAGGGCAATCGATCCGCAAATTAGCAATCTGCGGATCTCGGAATCAGACAACGTTACCGAACGTACTCGCCCTTTCAGCCAAGGAGATGTTCTAATGTGACACTTAATCCTGATATTCCTTTGTAAGAAGGAGAAGCCCAAGATTTGGAGTGGATGGTGTTCACTAGCATCTTTATTGTTAGAGTATCATTTCAACAACAAAGGCAACTGGCTCATGAGCATCTTTGAGCAAAATTCAACTAACAAACAAAAAGAAAACGACTGTTGGTATTCATTTAAAATTCGTACCCTCGTAGTTCAGCCGTAAATTTGTAGGCGTGTCGTTGTTTGAGGTTAAGCACAAAGCTTAACAATGGGTTATCTGTTTTCTGCTCATCACAGACGTCGAAATCCGGTTTCTAGTGTTGTAAGTCCAAAGATTTTCCGTTGCGCTACCGGTTGGCGTCTGTAAGCTTATAATGCTACAAATTAGATTTCGGCACGGCATAAACAGACCCATTGTGAAGCTTTCTGCTTAAAAATCAAAACAAATAGGTTAAACTGATATGAATAATTAAATCACCGAAATATGTTTTAACTGCTGAGATAAAACAAGTGAACTTTTAAGGACAACAGTATTGCAACTTGTTTTAAAAAAGTTTTAGACTGGCTACTTACTGAGTATATGAATAGAAAATAATATTCATCAACCTGCAGTACTTTAAAACCAACAATTCGATTGGTTTCTAAATACTCACACCTTCAAATTACAATTGGAGAATGAACCACGATATACACCCAAAATGAAAATAGCACTTAGTTTCATACGAAACTTTCTAGAAATTTCCTTCTCATGTTACAATAATGGAAAGGTTATTTAAAAAAATATCACTTTACCTTTATCTTTCTATTTAAAAAAAAATCTGGAAAACTGTTGTTGGAAATGCTTAGTAATGAAGAAAAGTTATTATTTGCTCACTGTGAGCACAAACGTTTAATCTGTAATAATCTGAGATCCCAGTATCATTCGAAATATTTCGTAAACAAAACTGATAAACAGTAACTTAAATAGTCAAAAATAAAAACTGGCCACTTGTTAGGGTCTCACGCCTTTATAACATTTTTCTAAAACACTTCACTTACTTACGTATGTAAAATTTATGTCAGGTGCTTACGTTTCAGAACTGTAAATACAGTGACGTAATTAGTACGTAAGACAACCTGGATACTTGAAAAGTGTAACAGATGTCACACTGTATTCAAACTGGCACTCCTCTGACGGTGACCAGGATTTCTAATTAAACCATGCATAGGATATAATACAAACGTACAGTAGTTAGGAATAGGTCCGAAACTGTTGAACAAGAAAAAAGGTACGACTTCGGTGGTGATTAGAGTAAATACTGAGGCTTAGGAATGACTGAAAGGGTATGTAAAGTGCAGTCATGAGCTACATTTCACGCTTTCAAGCACAGACATTAAAGTAAGAATTTGTAAAAAGAAAACTACATGGCACATTTCTCCCCGCTTGTGTTTAGACAACGTTGTAAGCCACTATAACGATATAGTCATGTTTACGCGCGCAGTTAAGCTATTTAATTCACTCGCGCGTGAAAGCTAATCATGTTCATTATATTATGTTGCATTTCTGTCCTTATGATAAAGATATTTCTAGAAAAAGTATTTCAAAACTGTTGTTTGAAAAGCTTGGCAGTAGTTTTGGTCATTACACTGTTTGACACAATCGCCGAATATTAAACATCGAGATGAATCCGAACCCCGCGTCGTCATCGCAGCTTTTAACCAAAACAAACAGTTTGGGCTATAATAGAAAAAGGCATCTGCTCTTCATTCTACCGTTGAACAAAATTTGTATCACAACAAAATAAGTTCAAGTCAGTTAGGAGTCCTATTAAAATGCTCATTCAGTGTGTTTGTAAACTAATAATCTATCTCTATTCTAAATTTTTGTGCTATTTAATAGATTACTGAATAATAACTGATGACGTAATTTTCTGTATAGAGGGTTGATGTTTTTTTTGGAATTTCGCACAAAGTTACTCGAGGGCTATCTGTGCTAGCCGTTCCTAATTTAGCAGTGTAAGACTAGAGGGAAGACAGTTAGTCATCACTACCCACTGCTAAATCTTGGGCTACTCTTTTACCAACGAATAGTGGTATTGACCGGAACATTATAACGTTCCCCCACGGTTGGGAGGGGGAGCATGTTTGGCGCAACTCGGGCGCGAACCCGCGACCCTGAGATTACGAAGCGCACGCCTTAACGCGCTAGGTCATGCCAGCCCTATGTACAGAGGGTTGAGTACGTTATATTAAAACGATTATGAATGAACAAATCAGCATTCCACGTGACGAATGTAGCAGATATAAAATACCAGTTAAAACAGTATGTATCAGAACAAAATTTTATATGTTGTTTTATAAGCAGAGTGATGTTACCATAAACTTATTACTTTTGTATGTAACTGCTTTTTCCAAAGCAAAATATTGATACATTCAAACCATATTGATGTGTTCAGATCGGGAGCTTCATGAAAAACAGGAATATCCTTTATATTTAATGGTACTGAAAAAATCAAAGGTGTATTGATCAAGATAGGAGAAAGGTACCTTCTGGAAAGAGATCTCCTATAAGTCGTACTTTAATCCTTGTAATAAAAGTGTGGCGTTTTGAAATGGATAAGAATCCAAAAACACAAAAGTTGATGAGAAAACCGCCCAAGCTCACTAGACATCAGTACTTTTTTTATGATTCTATGACATATTCCTTTAACTATCGCATGTGGAGAGTAAAATGAGTAACCGTGCTGTTCTATACAAAAACACCAGATACAGTGCTAGTGAATTTATGTGTGATCAGACATTAAGAAACTGTTATTTCCTTACTCTAGCTAGACTATGGAAAGTCACAGGCAGGAGTGGTGTAGCTTGTACATGATATATTTACCGTGGAGCCTGCAATAGAAACTACTGTTCAACTATTACCAAACCGTATTTATCAGACAGAAAATGACAGATAGTATTTGTGTGCTGTTAAGCAAAAGCTATGCAATGGGTTATCTATGCTCTCCCTTCACGGGTATCGAAACCTGGTTCTAGCATTATAAGTCCACAGACATGCCACTCTGCTACTTGGGGGATACTGAACATAGCAACATTGGTTGTAATGACGTTCTGACGGTTCAAATAGTTTAAGTATAGCGTACTGAACCTTTATATTCTGTTTCTCTCCGCTATTTTCAGAAACCATTCTTTATTTGATTTGGATAATAGAATAACCACACACATTTGAAAAATAAGAAAATAATTTAGTCGAAAGTTCTATTCGGACAAAACAAAAAGAGCACAGAACATGTTACCAAGCCTGAAGAATTGATCAAAGTGAAGAATTATATACAGTGTGAAGAAGAGACGACAAGCCAGTTAATAAACTTTTTCTGCCTTTCTTAACATACGTGAGAAATGTTCAAATTTTATAAGTATGTTCATAAAATGTTTTCTACATAATTCAAATTAGAGGAAACGTTATAGCGATTAAAGTACGGTGGCTTTTAAGAGTATAATTCTAGCAAAAGTAATTAGGAAAAGGTGTCACTTCTTGTCTTTTTAAAAGTAATGGCCCCACAATTAAATCGAAGTAGAAGAGGTCTGATGAACAACACAGAAAAGCACTCAGTAGAAATCAAGAAGGTATGGCTAAAGTTTGATAGGATTAGAGATTACTGTTTTTTATTAGCTTGTAAAATCCCAGCTCAATTTACTTAAGAAATAAGATTAGCTATAAATATTGTATGGAAATACTATTACATTTTACTGTTTTTAACAGCAAACCGTATAACATCCACATTATCGTTATCTAATTATGGGAATTACAACACATTTAACGAGAAATTTAAACTGTAACGATTGCCAACCTGTTTCAATATGCATAATGCGATCTTTGATAAGTTATAATAAAATTCCTTTAAAAAGAGTTATTGATGTATTTATAATAGATCATTAATTATATTACACTATTACCATTTGTGCTGATACATTTGAAATTTGGAAAAGCATATGATTAAGTACATATCGTATGGAACAACAATATACGATCAAAGTAACAACAGGCCGAGAAAACATAATTCATTTCTTTCGCTAAAATTGATGATTTTGAAAACACTGGTTCTGAACGTAATTTTATCTGTGAGAAAGATTTATTTTCCCTTTGCTTTATTTAGTTTTTACTTCGTTTCAGTTTTCATCGATAACAAATAAAATGTGGCGAAAAACGAACAAATGACAAAATGCAATTAGTAAATTTCTGAGGTAGCAATATCGTGTTATCAAACAACACATATTTTAATAATGTTATTGTTGAACATTTAGCGGATTTTGAGTTGTTATAAGAAGCATATAAACAATACATGTTGCGTATTACAATTTCAAATCGACTGAAATTAAGTTATATTGTAATTTAGATTTAGAAGTTAAATAAATATAGAGATGCATCAAATTTATGACACTTGTTAACAAGATTGAAATGCAATTTAAATGGAAATATATTATCATATACAATCATTGATATAATTTACAATAACATTCATTTCAGACATTGCTCTCTATATAAAAAAATAACAAACTTACAAATAATATCGAGACTTCTTTCTGTTCTTGAGGTTCTCTGATGTTTTATCGATGTCTCATTATGAGCGAGTAACTCTCTAGTTCCGTACATACAATTCACTTAACATGGAACTAGCTAACTCTATGGTCTTCGCTGGTACACCGATTACAGATCGAGTTTTTCATCGCTGAAGTTATAGAATGTCTTCGTAAAAAACTAATGTTCATGTGAATCCGCTAATTTTAATCGATTCCTAACATTTTGGAATCTATAAATATTTTTGGTGTAATATCTGAAGTTTCTAATTAATAACCGTGAATCACAGTTTTAGCTTCCGAGGTTTATGGTACACCAACTAAAGAAAGCCAATAATATTTAATGTTTCTGGGCGAGGTCCCACGCTGGTACAGCGGTAAGTCTACAGATTTACAATGCTAAAAACAGGGGTTCGATTCCATTCGGTAAATTCAGCAGATAATTCGATGTGGCTTTGCTATAAGAAAACACAAGCTGTTGGTGCGTCGCGTGATTATATTTATAGGCATGTGTAGAGTTTCTAGAAATTTCAGCCTGCACAACAACACTAATGATACACTAGTGTTCACACATATACGTATAATGTTGATTCTTACACAACAGAATCTTCTATAACTCTGGGGAATAGGCGGGAATTTAGCAATACAGATTTAATGGTAAAAGTTATGTACATTTCTAAATATGAATTTAACAAAGATCGATATTAAAACAGATACACAAGAGTAAATCCGTCACGATATTTTCTGTTTGTGTAATTTTGTTCATAACAAGAGAGTTAGAAATAATTATTTTAAAGTAACTAGAATAACAAGTTTAGTTCCGTAACTTGGTAAATATCGTATGTTATGTTTATAACTCATTATTGTCGAGATTATAGAACTTCGCATGACATTGACATTTATTAATATCGAGGATATAGTGAGCATACGATTAAGTAACAAACATATAATTAGTGTGTTTATTATCTAAACATAACACATTAGTTTGCTTTTGAATTTCGCGAAAATCTACATTATGGTTTCTGTGCTAGCCATGTCTAATTTAGTAGTGAAATACTAGAGGCAACGCAGCTAGTCATTACCACCCATTACCAACTCTCGGGCTACTCTTTTAATAATAAATAACGGAATTGGTTATCACATTAAAATGCCCCCACGGTTGAAAGGACGAGCTTGTTTTGGTGGGACAAGGATTCGAACACGCGAGCATCATATTGAGAGTGGACTATCCTTACTACTTGGCCATAATGAACCGAGGATGAAATGCGTAGAAAATAGTAGACAGACGAAGACAGAGCAGACGAGAAACAATGTAAATTTACTTGAAATAGTTCATCGAAAAAATGTAAAACGCGAATTTAATCGTCGTTGAAGTGGAAGGCGTAATGATCAATACAGGCTTAATGATTGATATATATTAGAGTAAGACTAACAGTATTGAAAGAGATAAAAGGAATAATTTATTTCGTGAAAGAAGTTTCTAAAGTGATTAAAGTACTCTATGTGTACACTGAATAAAAGTAAACAATTATTTGGAAGTAGGCTTATATGCGAAAAAGAAGCAGATGATTTTAGAAGTTCTTAGATACAACCGTGGTAATTTAACGAAATGTGACTATGCTCGGATAGTTTGACATTAGTAATAGAGAAAAATAGTTTTGCTTGTCAATTGAACTTTCAAGACAATTGGCTAGGTCTATGTATACTTTTGACAAGAAGAAACGAACTATACAGTGTTTATGATATACACATAACCATTTATAGCATAAATAATATATTAAACAATCGCTTAAGTAGTTTGGAATGTACGTATTACTTTGAAAACAAGAGAAGTAAGTGCTGTTCGTTTTTTATTATTTTTTTACTTTATCGCCAAAAAGACAGATACATACTACACAAGAATTCTAAGGTCAAAAATAGCACACAGTATATATTTATATTCACTATATAAGTACAAGCAAAAGCCTTTAATTAAAAATTGGCTAATATAACTAAACAATTGTAAAATATACACAGTATGTGGATAATTTTTAGTCTTTTTAAAATTAAAATTGTACTATATCTTTTACAGATGGTTCGTTATTAATGACGGAGGTAGGTACAAATAAAAGATAGGGTATTTTGTTTTACATTTAACAAACAAACAAACTTATTCGGCTCTAATACTATATTTGTCTATCTGCGTTTGATGTTGTTCTTTTCTTTGAATTACAATGTTTATTTTTAAACATCAATATATTTTGTTTCTTCTGGATATGACTTTACAGTACTTTACAGCAGGGAAATAGTAATTGAGCACTCTAATATAATTAAATGATCAAGTCATTCTAATTGTAATAGATAATTTTGGATAACATATTTTGATTGTAACAATGACAAATATTTTATTCAATAACTATGATGACCTGCAAGATTAAGTCTTATTTAAGTTCTTTATCAGGTGACCTTATATAATTTATTTTTCGTATACGCCAAGTGATGATTATATATTTTATCGTTTTCAAGTTGAATATAAGATGTTTTTGTGTGTAATCAGTGATATGATTACAGATGGACACTCGAGACGAGTTTATTCTCACAAAGTAAATTTTTACGTTATTGAAAAATAGCTCACAAAGTCTGAGAAACAGTCTGTAGAGTATGAGACCTTTATCAATCCATAAACATGGGAGCATTCCTTTCAATTATTTAATTATAGAACAAAAAACAAAGCATTTGAGTATTAATAAACATTTTAATATTTCTATTTTTTAACAAGTGTGATAATGTTTGACATTGTGGTACCGTGATTTAATTCTACATTTATTTATATGAATGTTTAATTTATAATCTCTGTGATTTAATAATAGCATTTCTCGTATTTAATTAAAACATAAGTTATTCAAACTCTATAAATCTTACACATCACACGATTTGAAATTAATATTATTAAGTAGTCCAAACAAAGATAAATTATTGTGTGCTCATCCAATATAGTAGTTACATTTCATAAGATTTTCATTATAAAGGAATACTCTTTGTATCATTAAACTATCTTTAGTTTAGTTTACATCTAAGTTATCAAACTCTATTTGTCTTTTCACTCTGGCTGACAGTAATAATAACAAGCTCGTCGAAAAATTATTAATGATAAAATCTATCCATTTTTAACATATAATCGTATTAAATAAATCGAAAACGTATGCAGTATTTACCCTTTAACGTTCTGTCAATCGATAAATAAAATATGCATTTGAATATCTTGCAAATCAAGGAACCTTCATATCTGAGAATTCCACTAAGTTGGTAGAAAGAATTAAAATGCTTTGCATTGAAGTATTGCTTTTTATTTTTAATAGATAAAATTTTACAGATTTTACTTAAGTCTTCATATAAGGTTCTCAAAAGGGACTAAAGTAACTTTTTGTTATGAAATGAAATCGACCCTGTGATATATGGTATAAAAATCGAGCTAAATATTCATTCGTGTATACTGTGTCATCACTCTCTTTAAATGTAAATCACGTGAAACAATTTTACAATTTCCATTAATCATCTTTATATAATGTAAACCAGACGAAAGAATTTTACAATTTCCGTTAAACGTCTTTATGCAATACAAAATAGGTTAAATAATTTTACAAGTTATGTTAAACTTCTTTATGCAGCACAAAATAGGTTAAATAATTCAAGAATTTCCCGTTAATTACTTTTAGGCACATGAAATATTTATATGAGATTTCTTTGCTATATGGTAGACTCATGTTGTACATAAACCAAAATCAAACATTATGATAACATACTATAGCTTTCTTGCAATAACAAAGTGCTTTAAGTTTCGTCGTTGCAAAATGTTCTTTTGTTAGTAAATTCATGAAGTCTTATCCTAAAAATACATTATAAAAATTAAAATACCAGGAGCTTTACAGATCTTTGTATTGTAAAATAACTTTTGTAAACAAAAGTTTTTTGGTAAATTTCATAACCAGCTGATGCAGAAATAATATGGTTCTATAATACTGCTGTTGTTACTTGGCCGGTATAATTTTGATAAAAGAAAGAATTGTTTTAAAATTTATTACCAGCACTGCCATTGACACATGTCAAACTTTAGATATATGATACAATGACGATGATGAATACATTAATTTACTAATCGTGTTCTTAATTACCAAAGTGTCCTACTCAGTTTTTTTAAAACAAGGTTATTCTTGTTGCTGATGTATTTTATAAAGTTTGGTAAGAATGGCTAACAACAGTTTTGAAAAAGAACAAGACATTCCAACTTTTACTTCATGATGTCTGTTATGTAAGAGTCATGTAGCAGACAATGTAATATTTAACGTTGAAGGTAAACTGTTTCAGACTTCTTTCTTCATCAGGAAAACGTACCCAGCTCGAGCGTGTAAATGTTTTGCGTCAAGAATGTGTTCTTTTGAATGTATTTAAGTATTTTTTGAATCTTTAAAGGAAATAGTCTTTGCCATGAGGCGACGGATGAAACCAGATACGGCGTTTCTAGAGCCGATATATTTGTGAACTCTCCTACTAGACCAAGTAACATACGTGTGTGAATAACATAATAAAATCAAACAGTAACTATCAGCAATATCAAATTAGAGAAAATAAGTACTATTTCAAAATGAGAAAAGGATAAACAGTGAAATTTCCTGCTCCTTTTCAATCAAAAAGTAAGTGCCTAGTTCTTTGAGTGAAGTTAAATATTCATATTTGTTATTTAACCTACGCGTTCTGTTTGCTAAAGATAGCCTTAGAATGCGTTGAGCCAAAAATACAGAAAGACTAGCTACCTCAGTTATATTATATCTATTTCGACACGCAAAAACGTGTTAGCTGTCATACGTGAGTATATATATTTGTTGATGTAATTGGGAGCGTATTTGTATAGATGGAATCTAGAGTGTATTTAACTTTTTTTAATCGAAGTGAAAGCAGTTATTTTTTATATTTTTCAATAGTAGCACTTATTGGTCTAAACATTTTAGTTTTTATTTATGTTGTGTACGGCTGTTATAAAAAATAAATATCATCTTCGGGGTACAAGTTTTATCACAATTGGTTTTGTTTGTTTTGTTTCGAATTTAGCGCAAAGCTACACGAGGGCTATCTGCGTTAGGCATTCTTAATTTAACAGTGTAAGACTAGAGAGAAGGCAGCTGGTTATCACCACTCACCGTCAGCTCTTGGGCTACTCTTTTACCAACGAATAGTGGGATTGACCGTAACATTATAACGTCACCACGGATGAAAGGGAAGGCATGTGGTTTGACAGGGACTCAAACCTGCGACTCTCGAACTACAAGTCGAGTACTTTAACCAACGAGCCATGCTGGGCCTTAATCTAGTTGTACTAACATTTCGTGGTTCTATTCTATTTCTATTTTTTTATTCTTCATCTGCTTCATACAAGTTTTGTTTCCTAATTTTCTTTTACTTTTTTGTCATTTTTCCAAAAAATTATGTGTGGGCACTTGAATTTCATATTTGATCCTAATTGTTACTTATTTATCCAGTTAATTAATATTTTGCATCTAATTTTATATCAGATATGAACTTGTGTTTGTTTTAATTTAGATTCATAATCACAGAGACTTAACGCTGAGTCTATTGGAGACATGAAATTGTTGATTGAAGATAAAGTGTGTCTGTAATATTGTGCATGCTCTGTTTTGTGGATAGGTGACATATTAAGATAAATTTTATCCTTTCAAGATTGGAATTATATCTCAATTTTATTTTCTCTCAATTGTTTGCAGTGTTGTTTGTTTTTTGGTTTAGTTGAACACAAAACTGTTTATTCAATGCATATTTATTTATTTATAGAAATATATCTCTACATTTGGTGTTGTAGATACATCTAAAAAATCGATTATAAAGGAATAAAAATTGAAAACAAAGTATTAGAACTTTCAGAGGCAAAAAGTAAACCAGTATATATTTGAAGGACAAGGAGGTAGTTCTACTAGAGACATAAATTTACATCTGACTGAAGGTTTACAAAGGGAAAAAGACCGAGAGGTAGACAGAGACGCATTAGACAATAGATCGGAGATAAATAACATGAAGGCTGACGTAGGCAGCGTGGAATAAAACACAATTATGGATAACTAGAGTCGTCGACTGTCGAAGAGGGCACCGATACAAACTAATAGACACTATAAATATACAAACAGTAAGGGATAATATAGAATTCATTTGATTATTTTAGCAGAACATGTGCTTTGTTCAGTACTATTAACACCTTTGTAAACAATATAAAATGCGTAATCTAGGAAACATAGAACTTCAATTTGTTGTTCAAATCACAACCTAATAAATGTTTTGATGTAAGGGGTATTACAAGAATGTTTAAGTTTAGTTCATTTTGAATTTCGCGCAAAGCTACACGACAGCTATTTACCTATCTGTTCCTAATTTAGTAGTCTAAGACTAGATGGAAAGTAGCTATCATTACGACCCACTGCAAACTCTTGGGCTACTCTTTTACCAGCGAATAGTAGGATTGAGTGTCACATTATAACGCCTTAACGACTGAGAGAGCCACTTGCAAAATGATTGCTCTAACCACCAGGCTATGTTAGGCCAGAATGTTTCAACTACTCATGTCATAAAAATATGTTATGGGAACATAAAAGTTTTACGAGACAAAAATGTGTCATTGATAAAAGAAAGTGTTATTTACAAGTTAATAATTCATTATCTATTCTAGTATTTGAGTGTTTTATCTTCAAGGAAAAATTTGTAAGATATTTTGATTTTTAATTGGTTTGGAAAAATTAAATAACTGTTTGTCACTTAGCAAATGAAACGTTCTCCACATATTTCAAAAGTAAGGGATCTTAATTTTGTATTTTACTACTTCTCCGTTACCTAGAGAGTCCATGATAAGTTCACAGTCTTACAATGCCAAAGTTCGGAGTTTGATTCCACGTGATGCAAATAGCTCACTGTGTGGTTTCGCACTAAAAAGAATACATACTATTTTGAACAGTTGGATTATTTTATTACTTTGCAATGATTTTTAAGCTATTGGAGACAGAATCTTACAGTAGAGACCTTTTGATAAACATTCTGTAAAAATGTGCTTTGAATAACCAAATATTTTTTACGTTTCTTTAGTTGCGTATAATATAAATGGAAATTTTAATTTTGGTAGGTAGTATGACACTTCTCTACGTTTAGAGGACAGAACGTATTACTATAACATGATTTTCTGTGATGAAAATGTTATTAAAACAAATGGCGTCCCCTGGTGGGACAGCGGTAAGTCTTCGAATTTAAAACACTAAAATTAGGTGTTCGACTCCTCTTAGTGGACATAACAAATAGCCAGATGTGGCTTTGCTTTAAGAAAACAAACAAACAAAATAAATGGTGTGTCTTTTGTGTGTGGACGTCTCTTTTGCTAGCATATGTTGTAATCATGTTATCGTTTGTTCCCTGTTTCTATTTCTATATATTTCATGTACGATATATTTCTCTTCTATTCTTAATTTTATTGTTTATGATTATATATAAAATGTGCTTGTAAAGTCACAAATATTCCAGGGTCTAACATTTTACACCTCAACTTGATATATCTTTTGTTTGTTACAATATGTTCACTACGTTTACGCGTAAAAATGTAAGGTTCAGCCTGTGTATTCAGATAATGTTTAAGGGAAAACACTGTCTTCGTATGCATTGAATGTAAATCCATTATCGCAAACGAAGTCAATAAATTGTATCTGTATTTTACTTAAACGTACAATTGAATAAAACGGTTTTGTGTAAATGCTAGTATTGTTTTTCATTCAAAATGCAGCGGAAAAAAAAATCAATATCCAATACATTATGAAAAACATTATTTTTGCTGCAGCACTAATGATTTTGTGACATTATTCGACTTAAAGCCAAAGCGTTTTCAAAGTCAATAACACGTATAAATTTATTTTTCATTATTTTCATTTCGGGTTAATCGATGTGATTTTTAAAATTGAAAAACTGGGCGCATTAAATCGAAAAGATGTTAGAGTCTCAACACGTTGTTACAGTTTAAGTCACGACATCCTGTCATACTCTGTCTCACAAACTTGTGTCTTGACACCAGCTCTGTTGCAATGTTTCCATTGCAAAATGGTCAGTCGGGAAACTGTCGTGTGTAACTGACGCCACGCTTTCTACTTTGTGAGGAAGGCGTTTTTACCCGCGACCGTTTCAACAATCTAATCGCACAAAAATCCATGGCCCAGCATGGCCAGGTGGGTTAAGACGTTCGACTCGTAATCTGAGGGTCACGGGTTCGCGCCCGAGTCGTGCCAAATATGCTCGCCCTCCCAGTCAAAGGGGCGTTATAATGTGACGGTCAATTCCACTATTCGTTGGTAAAAGAGTAGCCCAAGAGTTGACGGTGGGTGATGATGACTAGCTGCCTTCCCTCTAGTCTTACACTGCTAAATTAGGGACGGCTAGCACAGATAGCCCTCGAGTAGCTTTGTACGAAATTCGAAAACAAAAAACAAAACAGAAATCCATGCGCGTTAAGTTCGCCAAATTGACTGGTATTTCTTCTTCAGAGATAGCAGGTCTATCTGTTTTATTCTATAGCCGCTTGTGGTTTGAACGACTGAACAGTCAACTTATACCTTGTTGGCCTCGTTTTTAAACATACGTCCGTCTTGAATATGATATTTGCCACTGATTTTGGTGCCCATGAATTTCCACCTGTTATAAAACATCGACATTATTAAGATATAACTTAATGCAAAGCTGTTTATTTACGGTTATGGTGGCTCAAATTGATCCATATTTACAATGCCATTAAAGTGCAAGAGACACCCTCTTCTTGAAAATTTCAAATACGTGATCTGTACACATCTTTACGACCAAAATGTAAGAACATATTGCATCACAAAAGAACTATAATATGCTCTTTTCAAATGCTGTCAGCTTTCGGCGGTGTCACATTACCTTCACAACGCCATTAATTTTAAAATGTAGTAAAATCGTCACCCTCACTTTACTTTCTTGTGATTGTCACGTGACTCGTTACTTTTCATAAGTAAAATCTTTTTAACATACTTAAGTAAATTTGTTTGATATTAAATGTTTTTATTTCTTTTTTACATGAAAAGGCCCTCAGTGGCACAGCAGTTTGCCTACAGACGTAAACGCAAAAAAATGAGTTTCGATACCCGTGGTGGGCAGAACACACAATCATATAGCATTGTGCTTAATTTTCAAACAATCAACAATTTACACGAAAATAAATAGCTGAGTATATAAAATAAAATAGTCAGTCATTAAATTACACAATGCGAAAGGAAACTGAAACCTTTCTGAAATACTTGTAGAAATTTAGAAATCAAAGCAATTCTCTCTATTTTTTCATATTATAAAAAAATCGATGTGAGGTAAACTTGCCCATTTTACGTTACAAATCACTAAACGTCATAATAAATAGAAGGAAATTGTCGACTTTCAATGAATATCTTTAAAAGCTAAGAACATGAATAATTTATTGAAAATTCATGAATCACTGTGTTTGATTTCACGCAAAATAATGAAAAATAAAAGTGGATAATTTGTTGATATAATACGAATATCACTACAAATACGTGTATATATAGATAAATATATCTACTGGAAATTTAAGAACGTTAACAATATACTTCAACATGAATCAGAAACATACGATGTGGAAACAATAACAGATAATTGTTTCACCCATGTAGCATTTCATAATTCATACTTTTATTCTTCAGTTCGTATTTTTCTTTTGAACCAGTGCCACATGCCTACGTTATTCGGCGAAGAGTTGACGTTACAGTTTGGATATTACAATATTCCTGACTGCAGGTGAATTCCAGACACTGGCATCAATCATAAAGCTGCTTCAACATGAAGAATAGTTGTGGCGAGAGAAAGGACTTAGTGGCTTAAGAGATTGTTCGGCATCAGTATCAGTGGATGATTGTAAGAACCCTAGCCACTACGGTCGTTTGTCTTGTTTCTGTCGGTTCTATCAACTCACCCTGCCCCTTTATTCAGTTCAAACACCTTTTCTTAATCTATCTCAGAATATAATCAACAAAGAATATTGATTTTTAACTGTACTGACGTGAACCGCAAGGTCAATATTGATATAATATTACATCTCAACAGGCAATGTTTCTTTTCACGAATAAAAGAAATGCTGTCGGCACAAATATAACGAGATAAAACACTAATACTATACGATTGCCGACAGGGTCAGCCTCCTTGGTGTAAAAATTCTTGGTTTATAAAATTACCGCCCGACCTCAGACTAGTTCGATCGAAGGTCCTTAAGGATTTGTATTTTGTTTTGAATTTCGCGCAAAGTTACACGACGGCTATCTGCGCTAGCCATCCCTAATTTAACAGTGTAAGACTAGTGGGTAAGTTGCTACTTATCACTGCCCACCGCCAACTTTTGGGCTACTCTTTTACCAATGAACAGTGGGATTAGCCATCACATTACGACTAGGGTTCAAACCAGCAACCCTCAGATTTCGAGTTGCGTGCCTTAACCATCTGCCCATACCGGGCCGGTCCTCAAGGATGGTAAAAGCAGTATCATCATACATTAAAAAAAATTTGAAAAAAAAAGTTTTCAAAGCTTGCATGAATTTTTCGACCTAGAATGCGAACTAAAATGAGACCCTCATTATATTATTGAGATAATTTCTATTTCAAATACGTTTTATTCCAGATGTTATAAACCTAGATATTTATAAATTATAAAAATGGTTTTAGTACTATTTTTATTATCACTGACCTTTGAGAAAGCAAGATACCTATACAATCAAGAAAATAAATAAACGTTTTCCTCATGTTAAGACTGATTTTTTGGACATTTAGTAACATGATCTAAACAGTATCTGCTTTGAGAATCGAAATAAAATATATATACTGATATTATTGTTGTTTTTTGTTAATTTTTTTTGCTGGCTACATCGAAACCGTTTTTGGTGATAAAAACAAACGCAATGTTGTATGAGTTCAAAAAAAAAGTATTTCCATCCATTTACCAAAATGTCTTTTATTTACTTCAAAGAAAGAATAAAGCGTTCGATAAATACAGGTTGTCAAGTTTTTATATATCCTGAGATTTATCTTTCCAGTTAAAGAAATTATAATAGTTTAAGGCCTAGGAAGTCTCTTTGTAGGCTTAGTACTTAGTATACGTAGTTCATATTCAGTAAAGTAAGCGAATAACGATCAATACGAGATAGTCACAAAAACCAAGTTTTTCAAACATCAATCGTCAAAACGCATTACGAGGGAAAATTGAAAAAAAAAGACATTTAAAGTTGGTTATCTACGAAATAGCCAAGAGCTCTTTTGTAATTAATTTCTTGGGAACCGCAGTACTCAAGTTATTCAACTAAGCTATCTCTAATAAAACTTTCTGAGACTATGTTACTAAATCAAAATGTATGCTCTTTAAAACATATGAATGGAAGCTGTTTTAAGTAATAGGGTTTTGCAAGCTTAAACTTTACTCGTACTTCAAACGAATAGTTATCTAATGAGATGTTAAAACTAAAAATATTCACTGTAAACAACGAAAAGACATATCTGATGCGATATACTGTATATTAATAGATAGGGCACTTCATTTTTCGGCGTTTTGTCTGGAATAAAACGCGCTACAACAGAGATCGAAGCGAGTACTTCATTATTTAAGCATAGATTGTTATATCCTATATTTTCCTTTATTTATAACTACTTTATTTATAATTTAAAATAAAGGATTGGAGAACGTAACTAAAAAAGTAAATGAAAAATGTTGCTATTTAGGTGGTTTCTTTGTGATACATGCACATTGTACTTGGTATCTCTGGTTGGTTCCATTTGGAAGAACTTCACAAATCGTTTCACTTAAAAATAACTTCCTTTTTATTTTCAATTTAAATATGAGTTAAAACTGCTGGGAAAGAAACAATCAGGAGTACGTTGCACTCTAGATATGACGGAAACTTTGTCTTGCTTGTTAGTAGAGATATATTAAGATTAAATGAGGTTTGTCAATTGACTGCATTAAATCTTATAGCAAGTACAGTGTGATTTATTTAAACTGTTTCAAGCCAGATACTACTGGCTGATTGCAATATCAAGATATTTGGTTACTTAGTTTGTTTTATATTAATGTTTCATGACGGAATGAAATAAACAAAAATAACTGTATATTTCGTCAATAGAAGCGGCATGAATGAGTCAACGACTGAATTGCAACATACAGACTCGTATCTATAGAAATGAGAAAGGCGACATATTTACAGTATTGGAAAATGTTTGAGTAACACACTCTCGAGGTCCTTTGGAAAGCTTTGAAATATTTGTCCGATTAAAATACTTTGGGAGGTGTTCGAAGCAAGAGTTTTTTTGTTTCTTTTATTGGTGCATGAATGTTTTGGTTCGTCGATGAAGAAGCTTTATGTTAAAAGAGGTTTAATTTATTTACGACAGAAAGGTTTCTGTCACTGGTTTCTGCTTATAAAATGCCTAAAAAGTTCAATTTAACTCCACTCATTTAATGGTCAGCAGGGAGAAATATGTAAGAGTTTATTACTACGTAGAACGAAACCTAACTCGTTGACATTTTCTGAAGTTTTCTAATAAGAGCCTGTGAACATTGTTTGTAGTTTCAGGAATGTATAGTTTTGTAGTGTGTTTTAATCATTTTTTCTTTCATTCTTGTTTTTGTTTTTATAAGGTTTGGACATTTTCAAAGCATATTGATTATTCTGCCTTATCAAAATGGGTATAACACACAGCAGTAAATAAAATTCAAAGTGAGAATAACAGAAAATCTAACATACGACTTGAAATACAAAGAACACGATAAAAATTTAAAAACAAGCCTATAATACGTAATATTTGGCATGAAATTATTCATATGTTCAACATTGTTTTATTCAGTAGATATACTTTATATACAGTCTTATTGGTGTATTCCCTAACAGTATCATATTGTGAGTTCAATACCCGTTTCTTAGAAAATATATTTTACAATGATTGTCTTAGGTCTAATTTTAACACAGTATAACATTTTAAAATAGATTATTCTGAAATATACAATCTGGCTCCAGCAATATGTGCAACTGAATGTGTCTTCAAGACATGCTTGTTTGTTTGTTTTGGAATTTCGCACAAAGCAACTCGAGGGCTATCTGTGCTAGCCGTCCCTAATTTAGCAGTGTAAGACTAGAGGGAAGGCAGCTAGTCATCACCACCCACCGCCAACTCCTGGGCTATTGTTATACCAACGAATAGTGGGATTGACCGTCACATTATACACCCTCATGGCTGGGAGGGCGAGCATGTTTAGCGCGACGCGGGCGCGAACCCGCGACCCTCGGATTACGAGTGCACGCCTTAACGCGCTCGGCCATGCTCAAGACATGCCAACCAGCATATGAAATGACAGAAATCTTATTTTAATTGATACACCTTGTCGTATGTGTCAGTGATATTTCAGAGGTTTTCTAATGAAGAAACATAGCTTTAAGAAATTCATCCTGCGATCAGGTGAAATCTACTCTGTGTTAAAATAATGAACGATATTATGAAACATTACCAGAGACATTTACGTTCATCTATAGGCCCCTCACAAAGTTTGATATTCCCTTCCTGCATAAAGGTATCTCAAGATACCAGATTTCTAAATCTACTGTAGGTATAATAAATCAAATACCTTATTTAAAAAGGAAAATTGTTCTGTTTATTCAATCATGCTGTTATAAATATGATTGTAGTCAAACTAATTTTGGGGTAAAATTTAAGAAACTGTGATTGAACCTAATGTAAAAGTGAAATTGATTATTTATTTGTTTTTGAATTTCGCGCATATCTACACGCAAAGCTATCTGCGCTAGCCGTTTCGAATTTAGCAGTATAAGACTAGAGAGAAAGCAGTTAGTCATCACTACCCACCGCTAACTTTTGTACTACTCTTTTACTAACGAACAGTGAGATGGACCACACATTATAACATTTTCATTAGCATGTTTGCTGTGATATGGATAGTGAAACTGAAGAGGACATAACTGAACTCAAACTAATGTAGGAGTGAAAGTGAAGGAGATATTAGTAAACCTAAGCGAATATAGGGATGAAACACATTAGGGATTTACTGGATTAAAGCACTTTTTCGTGTCCAACTGTACAATGTTTCTATCATTTATATATATATATGCTGATATTCGTACCATATCATAGAGGCCTATTTCTTAAGATTTGTAACACACAAGAATACCGGGCTTAACCTTCATTATGCTGTTACATAACATATGGAGCAATTATAGATTATTCTGGCAATTAAAGGCCTAAAATAAGTTAATGGAAACTTATCTTGTATATGTAGCAAAAGTAAATAATATGAAGCAAACACATGTATTTCAGTCATTTTAGTAACATCTTTTACGAGTCGATGTAGCCAAGTGTTTGTTCAAATGAGAGGCACTTAAGTACAACAGCTAGTACAGAGATTATTATTTTTCTAAAGAAAAAGACGTAGCTGATTAAGTTACCCATAAAAAAAGAGGCAACTGATCGAAATTAGTTGTCGCCTAAGATGGCTGCATTTAATCGAATAGCGGGAATAACTGTCATGCTTATAACATATCCGCACCTAAAATAATGAAATGTGTTTGGTAACACCATCTTCCAAATGTGATACCTTTGGATATCCAGTCTAACTAGCTAACCGATAGGTCACGCTCGAAAGCATTGTCAAATGAAAGTTGTTGATGATTTGGAGTCATTAAAGCCATTTAACAGTTATTTGTTTTTTCAAAATACATGATAGCTGTTTATTCAAAAACCATAAATGACTGACATTTTTTCTTTGGAAACTAAGTTCTGTGCTTACGTAACGAATGTACTTTCAACAGCTTCAGGTCACCAAATAAATTTTGTTTTTGTTTTTTTTCGAATTTTGCGCAAAGCTACTCGAGGGCTAACTGCGCTAGTCGTCCCTAATTTAGCAGTGTAAGACTAGAGGGAAGGCAGCTTGTCATCACCACCTACCGCCAACTCTTGGGTTACTCTTTTACCAACGAATAGTGGGATTGTCCGTTACATTATAACGCCCTCATGGCTTAAAGGGCGAGCATGTTTGGTGTGACGGGGATTCGACCCCGAGATCCTCAGATTACGAGTCGAGTGCCTTAACCACCTGGCCATGCCGGGTCCACCAGCTAAAATAACGATAAATCTACGGATTTACAACGCTAAAACCAGGGGGTTTGATCCTCTTGGTGGACACAGCCGATATTCTGATGTGTCTTTGCTATAAAAATACGCACAAGAGCTTCAGACATGCATGTTTTTAATACATTTAAGTACTTAAAAATTACTAGAAATATCCATAATATTTTCATTAACAAAAAAACTATTTATTTTGTTCTAAAAACAACTCTAAAAAAAGAAGAGTGGCACACATAGAGAGTAAGCTTCCACCAGCATCCTGTCCATTTAAAGTCTTCAAATGCTAGAATAACTTATTCTACTTACACGCACACATCACGTAACTTTGAGCTATAAATTAAGCCCAAGAAACGTAAACACTGAGTACCAAATGTAATTTCGTAAATCCCAGCTAGAGACGCGGATTTCAACGCAATGTTTCATTAACTTTAGGAGTGCTATAAAATTACTCAGAGCTCATAGTATTAAACGATAAAACGCTAATGAAACTATGCGAGCGGGCGGATAAGCTGAGCATCAATCCTATCGTGACATTGTTCTTAGGCTGATTAGGGAAACTTTTGTTTAGTTGCGTCTAGAGAAAGGGGTTAATTAGTGTTTAGAATTTGAGCAGAGGAAATTTAACCTCTAATGACCCGTGTATAATAGCTATCTTTACTCCTTTACAATGCCATCAGCTCACTTTTCATTCTACATTTTCATAATGATGTTTATGTATGTTTTTTGTTTGATATATATATATATATATGTTTTACTTTAATACTCATTCCTAAATAAATGTAGTTATCTTTTGAAATGTTTTTGTGCGGATAACGGAATAAGGAAGAATCCGGAGATCGTTTGATGCTAGTCCTATCTAGAAAATCGACAATTTTTACGGTAGCAGCTGTCATACTTAGATAACCAATAAAGACATTTAAAGTGCTCATTTTGAATGTTGCTAATAACTACAAAGCGACTATGTTGAGTATTAGGAAAATTGTAAAACGACTTTCAACACCGAAAGCATTAATTGAAGTGTAGTTGATTGGAAAAAAGAAAAACTGTACCATCCATGTAAAACTAAGCTACACCTAAGAGTTATAACTGTACTTTCCTAGACAATAAACAAGCAGTGGAACGGCTGCCAGTTGGATTTCGTTTTATACAGCTATTTGAAATAACCTCTTCACGTGTCTAACCAGTCATGAAAAAAATATATATATTTCAAAGTCCGTTGGAAAGCGTCGTAGCAGTTATAGATGTAGTAAAAGTTAAACAATGTAAAACTAGTTTATTTTAGAACATTAGTACATTGTTAATAAATATAAGAGCACATTTTCAAGCACAAATAATGCATTAAATGTGTTTGGTACATGGTAAATAAGACTAAATAATACGCTAATGCAGTTTGTTTTGTTTTTTATTAAGCACAAAGCTACACAAAGGGGCTATCTGTGCTCTGCCCACCACAGGTATCAAAACCCGGATTTTAGCGTGTAAGTCCGCAGACATACCGCTGAGCTACTGGGGGCATGATAATGCAACGCAAAAATGATAATTCAAGTTAATGGATATACCTGAAAGAAAATCTAAAAATAAATAAATTATTTACTTTAATATTAAAATAAAAAGTAGTTTGTAAATACTTATAAGTGTCTCTCAAAATTATAGAGCAAATAATATCACACAAGCTACTATATTGAGAATCCTCCATTGGCACAACGGTATGTTTACAAACTCACTCCATAAGAAATCGGGTTTCAATACATGTGGTGGGCAAAAAAATAGAAAGCCCTTTGTGTAGCTTTGTGCTTACTTCTAAACAAACGAAATTTACTGAGTGATCAAATAGTGTCAATAGTCAGCAGCGAATGTTGTTCTTTTAAAGAATTAGAAAAATGTATATAATGTGTTTAGGTCAGTGGTTCTTAACCTGAGTTCAATCGAACCCCAGAGGCTCAGTGAGTTAGGGTTCGGCGGAGGTCAAACCACACACCATTGGTGAAGCACTCGAAAAATCAGCTACGTTGAAAATGGCGAATATCATGCTGGGAAAAGGTGCTGATAATAAGTTATCCTAAATTCCACTTTCAAATGATACCATCAGCAGCAGAATAGGTGACATCTTGGCTCAAGTAGTTGAAGATCTGATTTCAAGCCCTGCAAAATTCAGCTTTCAACTCGACGAGACCACCGACGTTTCCAATCTAAGTCAGCTAGATCGTGCGCTATGTGAAGAACAAGATAAAAGAAGATTTTTTTTTATTTTGTAAACCTCTTACATAACAACTAAGGCAGTCGACGTGAAGAAACTTGTGGATGAGTTCTTCAGAGACAACAATCTTTCGTGGAATATAGTTTCTGCAGTTTGTTCGGACGGAGCTCTAGTCATGCTGGGACGAAACTCTGGTTTTGGTGCGCTAGTGAAAACCGATGCACCACACACATCATTGTAACACATCGCGTTCTGCACAGGCATGCGTTGGCAACAAAAAACTTGCCTTCAAAACTGGCAGAAGTATGGAAAATTATAGTGGAATGTCAGAACTTTGTGCAAAATAGTGCCCTGAAGCACCGCATCTTCAAAGAGCTCTGTAATGAAATGGGCTCTGAATTCGAGGTACTTCTGTACCATTCTAACGTTCGGTAGTTATCCCGAGGAAAGATGCTGGATCGTGGTTTTGTCATGGGTGTGGAACTAGCCCTTTTTTGCGAGAGCACCAATATTGTCATGCAGATTGCTTCGAAAATTCTGAGTTCATTCTCATTTTTGCGTACATGGCCGGTATCTTCAATGCTCTTAATCATCTCAATCAACAGATGCATAGCGGTGGAGTCAACATCATCGAAGCGGAAGAAAACCTGAAAGCTTTTCAAAAAAAGCTACCGTTATGGAAACGATGAACAGAAACTGATAACTTCGCAAACTTCCCCTGCTGGACGACTGTGTAAGTAAGATGGAAGATGTGTCTCAAATTGGAGATATTTCTGTACCCGGGGAACTGAAGCAAGCAATTTCCATGCACTTAAATGAGCTCGCAAAGTTTCTCGACGGATACTTCCCCACTAGAGAGTCATATCCAGTATGGGTGAGACAGCCGTTCACCTTTAATGTTGTGGCAGCAGATGTCAATAATGAATACCTCGACAGAATCATTGAACTTCAGCAAAGCCAGGTTCAACTGCAACTTTTCAGAACAACAACGATCTCAACGTTTTGGTGTCACTAAATCGTAGCGTACCCTCTATTTGCTAAGAAAGCCCTTGAGATACACATACCGTTTGTTACAACGTATCTTAGCGAGCAATCCTTTTCGAGGATGGTAAACATAAAAAGGAAGAAAAGGAACAGTTTGTTGCAAAAATGAAATGAGAGTGGCACTTGCCAAGATGAAGCAGCGCTTTTCTGAACTTGTCTCTGAAAGGCAACAGCAAAAGTCACATTGATTTGCAGTAAATATTCATTGAGTTATGTTTTTGTGTGAAATTCATGTTTTGTGTTTCAAACACGGTGATGTTGTGTGCAACTGATGCATGGTTCATTTTGTGCATTAACAAAATATCTATTTATGTTTTGAATTTGAAAAAAAAATATATATTTTATTTTTCCAATTACGAATGATTCAATAAATGTAAGTACGAAACTTCCGGGTCTCAGTACCTTCAACAAGGTTAAGAACCACTGGTTTAGGTTCTTTAAATTTGTATTATTATTTAGGATGATGTAGTAATTCATACTATTTTTGTTAACAGTTCTTATGATCATAATACCATATGAGCAATAAGAAAACTTAGCTATCACTATTTGTTCATTTTGAGTTTAATATAATCCATATCAGTGACTTTTCAGGTTTGTTTGTTTGAATTAAGCACAAAGCTACACAATGGCAGAGATGCCAACTATTACGATTTGAGCGTAATCATTAGGATTTTGGTGTGCAAATTACGACTATATGCTCATACAGACAAATATTACTTGTTGCAACTTCAAAATTATTATGTATTATACAGGCTTATACAATAAAGTTATAAATTGTTTCTCAAGGCTTTGAAAGGGGTGAAAAGACAGTTTCTCGTGAGATACAAATAAATTTTGATAATAAATAAAAGACATAGTCCAAATGGCTACTTGCAATAGTTATGTTTGTGCTTGAAATAATAAAAATATTTGTACCTCCGACGTTTACCAATAGTTTGATTGCGGTGCTTCTCCATACTGGGTACGTGTTGGAATACATAGTTATGTCATAAGTGCTTGTCAGCGAATCAGCGCTCGCGTAGATAGTTATTTTTCATTTTTTAAGCAGCATAGAAACACCAATGCGATCGTTCACCAACTGGAAAAAAAGAGGCCTCGTTCACTAGATTCTAGCAAGTCTAAAAGGACTAAAGCTGTAAATCAAAAGTTTAGAAAAGAGTATAGTACAAAATATCCGGTCATTGCATCAAAAGTCAGTGGCAGTCATGCGTTTTGTACAGTTTGTCACATCGATTTCTCTGTGGCGTATGGTGGGATAAACGATTGTTTCAGACATACAAAATTGTCATCTCACCAACAAAAGGCTGAGACGAGACAAAAAAGATGCAGATAACGACATTTATGAGTACGAATTCAAAATATGAAAAAGAATATCAAAATAATTTTTTTTAATTCATGTATTTAAATACATAAAACACAGCCATAAATGAGTAATTTATAGCAGAAATAAATAATAATAGTTATTATAATAGTATAAAAATAAACAGCTTAGAGACATTGGTCACGCCTAGTAGCTGCAAATGATAAGTCTGCAATCATTACACTCAGTCATTTGAAATAGTTGGCATTTTTGCAATAGGCTATCTGTGCTCTTCTTATCATGGGTGTCGAAACCCGGCTTATATTGGTGTGAGTCCGCAGATATACCCGTTGAGCCACTGGGGAGCTTTTATTAGGGATAAAAGTCTATGAAAAACAATTATAACCTATTTTTTTTTACCAGAATTGTCTTATGATTATATGATTTTTATTAAAGATAATATAATTGTGGTTATATCCTTTGCGACAAATATATATAACAGCTACGTTATTAGTCCTAACACGTTGTGTTCCACACAATCCACCGGTGGGTGGTGATAGCCTCCCAGTAAGACCCACTGGTGAGTCTTGCTCTATTTTCTTTTTAAAGGGTCACTTATTGGCTGGGACACAACTGGTACATATACACTCTTCCTTAAAAGTAATTGTAAAATGATTGGTGGGACCCTGGGAAGTATCAAGAAAATAGGCTTAGGAGCTAACATGTTAAAACTGTATATTTTACATTTGAATTTTTGATAGGATGATTATATTATGTTATAATTGTGAACAACTGTGTAATTTATGTTAAATAAAATGTTCAAAACCAACCATAAATTTTATTTTGTAGAACAGTTGATTTTCGTATTCATTTCTTTATTCGTGTGAATAATTGTCGACTACTCAATATTGTATTAAAATTTTTTAAAAATCAGCCGTATTTTGAAATATTCGTAATGCATTTTTTAAAAAGAAATAGAACTTTTGGATTATAATTATGTATTTATTTTGAGAATACGTTTTATCAACATAGAAAAATGTACGATAAAAATCTAGGTAAATCAGTGATATGAAATATTTATTACAGGTGACTTATCTAGATATATCATGTAATAATTTATTACAAGAGTAGCATACGTTACATACATCTGATGTAGTTATCGCAGCTTACTGACTTTTTGATAAAAGGCGGTCTGAACGAATTTTAAAATACGTCAAGTTAACAGATGATATGTTTTCAATATAATTATTACTCATTAAAATGCTGTTTTGAATGCATTTATAATTTTTCTTACTTTGTAATACAGTGTTCCCTCGCCACTTCGCGGATCCTCTTTTGCGGCTTCACCACTTCGCGGGCTCGGCCGACCCCCACATATATATATATATATAAATATATATAAAATAATAAACATTAAATCTAAAATATAGCATTAAATACCATTAAAATATTAAAAATAAATATAATTAATTGTGTAAAGAAAAAAAAAACAGGTATATTTTGAGATATAAACATATATTTGAGTTTATAACAGCGTAAAAATGGAAACAGAACCAATTGGAAAGGCTATAGATGTACGCATTGTGCGTCTGCGAAGGCTACGCAAGATCAGCTTCATGGCGTAGCGATGTGCAAAACGGGCTATGATTGGTGCAGAAATGAAAGACGGCCAATGACAGCTACCCATTTTGATTGTCTTTCACCATTGCTACATGTCTTCAAAATGTTCATAAGGCATTGCAAGAGATGAAGCCCTGCACCGTTAATGCAAGCTGGAAGAAGTTGTAGCCTGAGGTTGTGCACGACGACAAGGGATTTACGCCTGAAGAAATCCAACACTCGGCTGTTCAAAAAGCTGTGCAATTAGCTTTGTTAATTAAAGGTGAAGGATTTGCCGATATGACGAAGGAAGACGTAGATGAACTGATTGACTTAGAATCCGAACCACTCGCCGACCAAAAGTTAGAAGCACTGACGAAGTCTGCTGCCGAGGAAGACGACAAAGAGGAAACACCGAAAGAAGCCAAGGAAACAATCGAACAAAGTGGATGGTCGTTAGAGCGGTTAGGTAAACTAATGAAACTAATTAACGAAGTGAAGGAGAGCTCACAGGAATGGGACAACAATATGGTTCGATCAGTACAATTTTGCAATAAAATAGAAGAACTGATGACTCCTTATCGAATGATTTTCGATAGGCTAAAGAGGCAGAGAAAACAACTGCCAATAACAATCTTTTTCCAGCCGAGCAAGAAAGAAAGGGTACCGGTGGCAAGTACTGTTCCTGAAGTTGTAATGACCGACGAAGAAATTGCCGATTCACCTTCCACAGAAGAGGAAGTGGTGTCCCCCGAAAAGACATCACCTGCTGAAGATATGTAATTTTTAATTTTAAGGCTTAATATTTTAATAATTGTTTTTATTATTTCAGCAATAATGAACAGTATTGTAATGGGAGGGTTAAATAGTTGTACAGGGAGGATTTTGAAAGTCTAAATGCACATAAATATATGTGCCGTAAAAATCGGTGATCCCACTTTGCGGAAAATCTCCTTTCACGGGGGATTTTGGAACGCATCTACCGCGATACACGAGGGAACACTGTAATAAAATTTAATTTATAAATCTTAGTCGCTTAATTTAATTAATTTGCTGTTTCCTCATTGGGGTAGAAATCAATCAAGCGCCTAGAAACTTTAATATTTGCAGTTAATCTATTTAAACAAAATGCAAGCTTGGATTGTGTTGGCATACTTAAGAAATATATAAATTACCATCTCATATGTAAATATGTAATACCTATCACAAAATCCTTTTTATCCTTTATTTTCCTTTCTTATTTTTAAAGTACGGTTTGTTTATTTAAGTGGTTCAAAACAAATGTAAATATGTTAAATATTCTTTGATCATATTTTATCATCGGACACGAAGTTTTATTTCTTTGTATAATTATGGCAAATGATTTTTTATTTTAATAAGTTATAGAAATGTTGCGTTCTAAGTGATTCATACATAACATTTCTGTTTCATCAACTTTGGATTTAATTTACAAAACTTCCTGTGCATTAAGTGTAATCAGCGATGACAACTTCAATATACAATAGAATGTTTTCACACATAAAGATACGATATAAGTAAAAAATTACATGTTTTATGATATATATAATATATGATGATTTTTTTAAAGTTTCAGATTGCGTTCAATATTACGTTGATTAAATCTAAGGTCTCTAACATGATAAACCTAGAAGCCATTACTACTGCATATATAAGTTATACTTTAGTAGGGTTTTCAGGAGTTATGTTAATACCTATTATATACTAACTGGCCATGGAGTACCCGTTCCCCGGATGAAAGCTATGTAAATTCATAATCAATGTAAGGTTATCTTAAGACTTGATGTGCTGCGTTATTCAAACATTCTACAGTGGCAATCATCTGGTCAGTCAGCGGTAATTTTATGGTCTTACAATGGTAAACTGTGGAACTCAATTCCTTTCGAACAGAGTGGATGTAGTTCGTGCATTTGATTTAGAGCATAACTACATAAAGTGTCAAAACAGGTGAATTGATGACAATTATAAAATTCTAAAGAAATTTTAGTTGGTGTGTCGGCCCTAATCCAACTGTACAAACATTAGTAAGACCACTAACGTATTAATACGTACATCAAAGGTAAATTAGGCCTGACATGGCTTGGTGGTTAGGGTACTCGACTCGCAATTTTAGGGTGGTCATCCTCATGTACGATTGTCAACTAAGCCAGCCAACTGGGAGTAAAAGGTTTTGTCTTATAAAAATATTGAATGATCCCAAACTTATTGAAATAAAGGCCGTAAAAGGAAGAATGATAAATTAGAACGCAAAATTTATAGTAACAAATTCTTTGGTATTTAGTCTAATTTTGACTATTTTGTACCGAAAATATATTAAGAAGATTTTGATAATACTTCGTTTTTGCATAAAAACTTAATGATGTCAGTTGTTCTCAGGGAGATAATTTTCTTCCTGCTTTCATAAGTAGCATTATAGAAACTACCTGCATAATCAGACCATTTCCAGCAGCTAAATTATGATGTTCCTAAACAATTTTTATCTGTAATATTACCATGCATAAACCAACAAACACAAAGAATAAGAAAAAGAGAACATAGGTTTTCCTCACACCTAATCAAAATTTATTTCAAACTCCAGATGTAGATTATAGCAGTCTTTAGAAACTAAACTTAGAGCATTGTTCCTGACACATGTTAATGTATTGTCTTTTAAAATTTACTTTTTTGCATGTTATATTGTTTTTACTAGAAGACTGCTTTAACTTCGAGCATATCAGCATGCTAATATCCAGGCAAGCACTAATCCGTTTTTATTGAAGTTCGTCTTAAGGGTGTGACGTAGTAATCCTTTTATTTTGTAAGATCCTTTAACTAGGTCCAATGACGAACGTAAAAGATAAACTGCAGGCACATAAAGAGTTTACGTGATTTTAATTATAAATTTTAGGCTAATTGATTTTTAATGTTTCACCAGTTTTCAGCTTTAAGCCTTAAACATTTCATTAGCTTAATAAAGAATATCATTTGAAAAATCTGGAAAATTCAGAACTGGATAAACTCAACATAAATGAAAAGAATTAAGAGAATGTTTGTATAATATTATCTTCGTATTCTGCTTAGACATAAAGAGTCAGATAATTGTTCTTAAAAAACGTTTTTCTTAAAAATACAAAACAAGAGAACAGCCTTTAAAGGCTATTAACACACATGAGAACATGTTACATAATTGAGAAAATACAGACGCAGTTTTATGTATAATTCGTATGAGATAAATAATCAGCTAAACTGCTGAGAAAATAATTTTCGGTAAGTTGTTATATTAAACTGTGGATCCAATAGCAAATAGGTTCCTAAATTATAATAATAGGTTATTATAAAATAGTACTGATAATACTGTATTCATAAAAAAGATTGTGAGCCATATTCCAATATACAACTTAACTTCTAGAAATCTCACAACAATGAGAAGGTTGACAGCAAAGTACAATGTAAACAAACAGCTCGGAAGTGTCAATGTCCCTTTTTCAAAATATTTAACAATGGGAAAAATTATATGTAAAAAAAGAGATCTGTTGGTCCTATAATAGTAAAGTACAAAATTGTCTAGAAAAGTGTATTGAGCTTTCATGTTAACAATAAAGACAATATACACTATGATACTGATGAAATTTAAGGTATATACTTAAATTTATAGAATCTGAAAAGTTTGAACAATATCTGAACTGCGTTATAAATACAGAAACAAAAATAAAGTAACCAAATAAAGAGCGTTGCTGAAACGTTTCTCTAAACAATGGAGCATGACTGTTAAATATCATATATTTCAAACAACGGTTTCAAAATTTAGTACACACAAACTTTCCAAGTTGAAGCTAACATTACCTAAAGTATCACTCAGCTGTTGGTCGTTTTGAAACTATTTTCAAGAATTCATGAAAAGTATTACCTTTGCATCAGATATAGTTAGAGTCTTAAGAAAATAGGCACCTCGTTGTAAGAGTAAATAAACGAGAATGCTACATACCTCTATTATCAAAATAATCCTTAAAGTAACAACTCTATACGAGCAAACACATTCAGAAATAAAAACAATGAAATTCTTATTGTAATCTGTGTAATTTCTTATAAACGCTGTTATTTAAGCGTACTTTAATTTCTGTTTTATTTCTCCTTTAGAAATATACAAAAAAACATTGGATGCGTTTTATAGATATAATGATTGAGAAAAAAATGCTTGGAATTAAAAGACATTCCAATAGTTTCTTCTCTGGTGGTGATTTTGTATTTCTATAATAATTGTTACAAACACAACTTTCATGCAAAAAAATACAGAAAAATTGCACCATTTCAATTAAGATATAAAACACTTAACAATAATAGTAAAGAAGTTTGTACCTATTGTCCGCTGCTATGGAACTGAACTTATCCTGATGGTTGGTTTTTCTCTACCGTATACCCAAGGATGGGGCTAGGTTTCACTATAAGAGTCGTATTAAATCTCACTATTTTTTTATATAAGAAGAACCAAAGTGTTGGTGGTGAATGCTACTGACGAGGTAATTTTCATCATTTAAAATTAAAGAAGGCTACACGCACAGACCTTGCACAGATTTAAGTGAAAATCCTAAAAACAAAGAAAAATAATTTGTTTGGTTTTCTCATGCGGTACAAACTATTCTACATATTATACAATAAATCAGAATAAACTGTGCGTGAAATAAAAAGAAGTGATAATTTCGTATTTATTGTTGAATTTCAAAAAGAAATACTACAGGGTGGCCCGTATGTACCTATCCATCCATGTATCTTATGTATCCAGTTTATTTGTGTGTTGTTCCTCATTTTCGCTGCATAATATTATCCGACGCCATGTTCTGTGAGACATTTTCCTCAATATGGGCTTACATTGGCCATATTTCTCTGGAAAAAAAAGAAAAATTTATAATACTTGCGTAATTGAATATAACAACAACATATGGATGGGTAAGGACTTACTGGTCACCCTGTAGAGATAAACAACCTATTTTGTTATTATAATTTTTATTGGTTGAAAATAATGTTGTAAAATGTAGTTTCAAAATTATATTTTGTAATTCTCAAACATTATTTGAATTTAATGAGACAATAATCATCGTTGAAAACTAGAAATGAATGATCGTTTTACATATTTTATTTTACAGAGGAACACATTCAGACATGCATGTAATGACTGTACCTACACATTTAATTATTATGGTAAAACATATTAATTTACATCAACTGTCTTATTTTTAAACTTTCCTGGATCAGAATTATATATATATATATACAAAGTTTCGCAGTTATTTCTTTGAAACTTATAATTCCAATTTTTTTCTACATTACTAACCAAAGCAATGAAATTTATAGCAAAATATTCAGATGTTTGTATTTGAATTTCGCGAAAAGCTACACGAGGACTATCTGCGCTAGCCGTCCCTAATTCAGCAGTTTAAGACCCACTGCCAACTCTTGGGCTGTTCTTTTATCATCGAATAATGGAATTGAAAGCACAGTGTAACGACCTCACAGCTCATAGGGTAGGCACGTTTGTTGCGACGGAGATTCGAATCCACAACCCTGATATTATGAGTCGAGCTCCCTTAACACTTGGTCATGCCAAGCCTATTTATATGTCATTAAACTAGTTCGGTATTTCAGGTCAGTAACATGGGAAAAATATCTTGCGATTACGTCTCGTATAAGAAGGTTGTAGTGAAACATCCTGTTATTATACCACAGATAACTGAGACGTGTTGAAGTATCTCTATTTTTAACTTGCTTAGAAAATGGGTTGAAATATCTCGTTATTGTTAAATCGGACAAAGAAACTGAAACAAATTGCTTTGTGATCATCAAACTAAATAAGAAGAATAGGTAAAACGATGTGCACTATATCGTGACTATCCAGCTAATGTGTTTTGTTGAACCAACGAAGGAAAATGATGTGCGCTGCACTGCGAATGTCCAGCTTGGTGAGAGAAATAAGGTATCTCTTGATTGCTAAACTAGGTGAAGAAGAGCAAAAATTTATAAACAAAGTAACATAAACAGTTTATTAAAGTTAGAATTAAAATGAAAGAAAAAGATCGTCAAATAACTTTTTTTCTGAGACGTATTCGTTAATAAGCTGTAAGAGTAAAACAAAATTTCTTCAAATTTAGTATATGTTTCATAAAATTTCTTCAAGTTTGCAGCCGAAGAATTTGTTTTTGAATTTTGCGCCAAACTACATGGGCTTAGTCGTCTTTAATTTAGCATTGTAAAGCTAGAGGGAATGCAGCTAATCATTATCACCCATCAACTCTTGGATTACTCTTTTACTAAAGAATAGTGTTATTGACTGTCACACAATAACGCCCCCACAGCTGAAAGAGCGAACATGTTTGGTGTAAGAAAGATTCGATCCTGCGACCACTAGATTACGAATACCGAACGCCCTAACCACCTAGCTATCTCATTGAAGAATTTCAATAATCCTTCTGATATTGATAACAGTAATATATAAAAAGCAAAAATTAATAATATAATAAACCAGATTTCCAGTAACGAAACATTTTATATCAAAGCATTTCGTAGTATTTTCGAAAGAAAAATCATATATATTCAAGAACTGTTTTGAAATTGCGCATTTTTACCAGTTTCTAAAGTTGATTTTGTTACATTTCATGTTCATCGAATTTTCAGCTTGTATTTCAAGTTGATGTATTATCAAAAGAATAAAAGACTGTGACAGTGATTTGGGTTTATAGCTGTATAAACCTGAACTAAAAGTTTAAGGTAAAACAGAAAAATAATTTATCTTCATTCCCGCTAATGATTTAAAATTACTTGGGTGGCTTAATACTCTAAGCATCGGAGATTAAGAAAACAAATGCACATTTTTACACTTATGTGTACGCATGCGCACACCTGTATATATGAAAAAGTCACAAATAAATAGATATGTGTTACGGACTGGTTTTTATTGGATTAATAAAATTCTTTAATTTATAATGAGAGTTGCACAAAGTGTGGGTGTGGACCTGAATATCTAAATACCTTGTCAGTCTTTTTTGATAAATTTATATTTTAAATAGTTAAAGCTGTTTCAGAGCTGAAGATTACATCTGACTTTACTAATTTACGTTCTTTCATTTATAAGAATATATGGTTTCAAGTGGCCACTTTCAGAAGTTTCCCCAAAGTCAGAATGCTTATTTGTTTGATTTTTTATATTCTCGTGTAAGCAATATGAAAATATTTAACCTGAAATTCGATTTCAAATTGTGCGCATATTTTTTTTCTTTTTATAAGCTTTTGCTCTCATAAAAAATGATGTTTTAAAACATAATATTCGACAATTCTTGTGTGCAAAGTTTCGTTAATGTTTAAGAAAAATTAAATTTTTTTCATGGATGTGTTTTTTTCTTATGTTGGGTTATCTGCTGGTTCCACTGAAGGGAATCGAGCTCCTGAATTTAGCGTTGTAAGTTCAATGACTTGTCCCAGAGAGGGAAAATTCTCTTCATATTGTAAAATACTTTTAATTTGGAATGATAACCTTTAAAGAAGATTTTTTTAATTTAAGCATATTTGTTTTTGAATTTCGCGCAAAGCTACATGAGGGCTTTTCCTAATTTAGCAGTGTAAGACTAGAGGGAAGGTAGCTAGTAATCACCGCCCATCGTCAACTCTTGATATTGACCGTCGCATTCTAACTTCCTCATGGCTGAAAAGGCGAGAAAGTTTGGTGCGACGAGGAATCGAACCTGCGACCCTCAGACTATAAGTCGAGAGTTTCAACCACCTGGCTATGCCGGGCCTTAATTTAGATATTTTTTTTAAATACTTACATAAGTCTTGATAGTATTTCAAATATTTTAAAGGTGAATTTTACAGAAAAAAGAAAACTTTGCAGTCAAAAGAACTACTCATATTAATTTTGCAGGTTCACATTTTTTATAAAACATATATGCAAATAAATGAAACATAGAACTTGGTGCAGAAAGAGCCCTTTCCGAGCGGCGGTCGAAACGTTTTACTTTTTACGTTTGCCGCTGGGAAAAGTACTGTGACGTAATAGTTGCCAAACAAACCGCCAACGTTAATGTAAATAAATATGGCCAGTGCATACGGAGAAACAGAGGCGGAGTCTGTGTTGACTTTGCGTTCTGAACAGTGTCGAGTAGCAGCATATCAATTCGAACCTGCTCTGAAAGAACCAAGAACAGTTACTTTTGACACAGATCTGACAAATTCTAGTAATGAGGACAGTTCCACGAGCGAGAGTAACGGAACTGTGAGTGATTCTGAAGAAATAAGATTATATATTAAAACAACATGCTTTATGAGGTTTATGAGATTTACATTTAATATGACAATGTAAAAGAACTGTGTTAAGATTAATTTTATTATGATAAGTTATGGAAATATGTTATGGAGTTAATATTTTATTATTTACAAGTCTACAATGTTTTTCTCAAAAAATACATAACATGTACTTGATTATCTCAACATGTTCAAGACATAGTCTTATTTCAATTTATCTTGAAATGTTAACTTTGAAAAGTGGTATTCTTCAAACTTTTCCATATCTAAAAATGATATACAAAAACATCTACAGAATGATCTACCAGCTTTTAAACTTGGAATATACTCTATTTGGGATAAATTTGTCCAATGTCTAGACTAGGAAACCAAAGTTTCACTGAATTTTAGGTGCCACAAATGCAAAACACGCTCATGAATGTAAAATGTGTATGTCTAGTTACATTCTTCAGAAACTTGTACTTTATAAATTGATATATTATACTAGTTATTGTTTATCGCTTTGTATTGCAAACATGCCTTTAAGTTTGTTCTTTTCTTGATGGCAAGGGATGGTTTCATAGGGGTGGAACTTGTACGTTGCAGGCTGAGATCAGTCCTCAGCTCTACACGAGGAAAGATGGTGGGGACGATCCTGTCTACTGTCGATGGTTTTTTCAGTCTCAATCTGTCTGGCTTGAAACCCACGAAATCCAAAACAGTGGGATCCGACACAAAACATGAGCGTACAAAGTGATCTTGACAAAGCTTTGCATGATGTGAAGGAGTCCAGTTCTTCCTACTGACTATCCGCACCGACTGTCGCCACCTTGCCGGTTCCTTCTTCTTGCACGGAAACGAAATCAAGCTTTTGCTCGATGCCGAACCGTTTTTACAAACATAAGCAACGCAGTAAACCATGTTATCATAAAACAAGCGTAAAGTAGCAATATCAAGATAAAAAATAGTCATACAAAGTATGTAATCCGAAAAAAGCACCGATAGATTTACAAAAAACACCAGCACTGATGGGAACAAAAAGGTCGGCGTGCAACGAAGCATGTTTGGCAACTATTACGTCATAATTGTAAAATGTCACGGAAACAGCCGAACGATCGAGAATAACTTGAGTTCGAGAACCCGAAACTTTTGTTTAATTTTCACTCAAAAACTAAGGTATTTTAAAATATGGCAACCACACAGGAATCACTCCTAACCAAAGTACAGTTTCTAAGGCAATTATTAAACTTGTTGAAAATTCACCTTTAACACGTGAATTTTCGTAGATGCCGTAGATTTGATTAACTTCTGATTTGTAGCATTATTATGTTTTTTTTAAGTTTATACATTTGTATAAAAGGTGAACAAACATACATATATAAATGTATCATTAAATATTCAATAACCTTTTTAGATTATAAAAATATATATTGGGAATGTGAAACACATTTGCTCATATTATATAAAAATTGACATATTTATATTACCTGAGAATTTTAAAAACAGTAATGTATCTTTATAATAAAGCACAAAGAATTAAATAACTAATGAAAGATAATGAAAAATCTCAATTAGTGTCAACAGATAGAGCTTGTAATTCTTGGAAAGAATAGCAAACAAGCTGTATTTCTTTATTTATTTACCTTGTAATGATTTCTACATTATGCTGATGTGTTATTACCGCTTTTTATGAATTAACACAAACATATTAAACATCTTCGTGACGCCATTTTGGATTATGGTTTGACTCAAACAGTGTCCATTCTTTAATAACAACAGGAAAAAAAACGTATGTCATCGATGATTTTGGAATTTTAAAATCGATCCGAGGTTGTAGAGAGTAAGTGGCTGATAATTTGATATGCTATAGTATCATATATTTCCTATCTGATTTAGTAATAGCATTTTTAAAAGTTTTTTGGTTATTTTGTTTCAGTGCTGTAATGACAACATGTGGTATGATGAGTCGTTAATATCAACTTGTTGTTATTACAGCACTGAAACTAAATAACTAAAACTTGTTCTAGTTGCTTTGCTTCTTTGTTCTCTACAGTAGATGATATATCTTCTGCCAGAGAAGATATTATAGTAATACATAGCATTCGAGTTAAAAGGATTGACTCTGTAATACCCTTGCTAGCTGATTATGACATTGACTACACATAACTGTTGATTGAAGGAACAAAAGTTACGAAATGACTTTGTCCACTGTATAAAGAAAGATAGTTTACTTGTTGAATTCAGGCCCGCTTTCTTTAGCCAGTTTCTAATAAAATATTGTCGAGTGAAACATTTCTTTCAATAAAAACATGTTTAGTGAAGCTGAATATTGGTTTAATAAAATATTTCTTTACTTATTCAATTTCGTCCGAAATATTCATTTTATACTTAAAGGCGTTCAATTCAGATGTCTATGACAGAACACTCCTTTATTTTTATCTGGTCAACTTTTATTTGCTGGTTTATCTATCTGATATTTGTCGCGAAATTGTTTTATCACATTATCCAGAATACCAAAACCCCTATATCTATTAAGCAAAAGCATTTTATGTTCTTTAGTGAACACTTAAACTTCAGTAAAAATGTTCTGTTGCGGTCTGAACAAATGTAAAATAATACGATAACCATACGTATGAAACAAAATTGTCTGCTTTTCTTGCTTCTCATGTTCTCAAAAAAAGTCAAACAAATCGCAGCTTTCAGCTGGCAGAAAATGTAAATAATTCTTCTGTTTTTCTTATCTTGTTTGGTCACAATGTAAGGGGAATGATCTGTGGTATTTATAAGTTCACATAGTATCAGTGAAATTTAATTCTTTTTACCTGAAGAGTTAACTTTGCTGTTCAAAAGAAAAAAAAAAGGAAAGAAAATAGCAGGTGTTCGACACTTTCGAAGTGCTGAGAATGTTTTTTATATATTTCATACAGACAGTACGAAAGCTTTACGCGTAATATTTTGTCCACGAGAGGTAAATACAAAATCAAGTTAACTTGCAGCAGGAAGTGTTGCGATGCATGAATTTGATGCAAAAAAGGTTATTGAATGGATCTCATGAGTGCATGGGAGAATATTCGTTGTTACATGTTATGGTTCTTCAAATGCTTTCATGGTACGTGACTTTACGAAATGTTCACATATCATTTAGGCAACCGGTTCTGCTTGAATAGATTATATATAAGCGTCTTTTATATGACATGATCATATTAGTGGAAGTCTTGAAACTGAATACGATTTTTGCATTTTCATTATTTCTCGTTTAACCTATTCTTAAATCAAGCTTATGGAAAAACGAAAATACTTCAAGAAAAACAACAACACGACGAATGAATCAATAGGTAATGGATTTAAAGTTTGTTTCAATGTGTCGTAGAAGATTACGTATCTATTGGCAATCTTTAAATGCTTTGTTAAAGCTTACCTTGCCAGATGAGAGATATCCTCAGGATAATTATATTTTTCACTTCGGAACAACGAAAGCAAGATCGTTTGTACAAAATACAACTCTTTAGGGTTACACTCCTTACATCCCTTTTGCTTCAGACAGTTTTGTTTATCTTAAATTTACATGTTCTTGTTCAAAATTCCCTCAGTGACACAAGTCTACGGGCTTATTGCGCTAGAAACCTGGATTCTATACCCATGATGGGCAATTCATAGGTAGCCTATTGTGCAGCTTTGTGTTCAGTTAGAAACGAATAAACAAAAGATAAACTTATTACTCATATTTTTAAAAATTATTAGGTCTTTGAATTGTGGCCTAAATAAATTGTGATATCTATTAAAGTGACTTACATTAGTTACAAGAAAAGGACGTTTGTTTTGATTGTGTAAATTATGTATAATTAAAACACAGATTCCTGTCCAATTTAAAATTCTCCATGACACTGTAGACACTCAGCTGACTGAAATATCGACGTAGTCTAATCTTATGAGTTTAAAGTCGTTCAAATAGTTATTTTTATACATAATATTATGATATTAATTCAACTTTTCAAATCTAATTATTATGCCTCCAAACTATGCCACATTAATTAACTTACTGTAAATTCAATATATATTGTTATTTAACACTACAACAGGTTGCCTTCATTAATACACATTTTATTTGAATTTATTTTGAGTTAATAATAAAACTATATTACTTATTGTAAAAAAATATGAATAATATTGTAAATATACCATGTTTCTTAAAGTCACATGGATGCTATTTTTCTTAGTGTTCATGAATAGTGATTATGTGTTTAGAGACTGGAAATCTTATGCTCTGTGTCATAGCAGAATAAACTACCAAACCTTATATAAATGTGCGATACACCGTAGAAATTTTTTTTAAGCTGTGGAGGTGTTATTAAAGAAAACTAATGTTTTTATAAAGAAATAAGATAGATACATCAAGTTAAATGTACGATCTTGTTAATTAGAATAATATCAGATACTTCCAGAACAGTAATTGACATTCATTGTTTTGAGCTTACAACAGCTTCTGATTGAAATACTGCTGAACAAAACTGTAATGATTTTAACCATTCCTAGCCTTCACCTAGTACGGAGATTACTGTTTGATAGACAGTATCAAAATTATCTTTGTAAGTGATATTATCACACGTTGGTTGTTAATTCAACAATATATTTCTTGATTTTATTTATAGTTTGTGGTTTTGTTCAAAACATTGTATTGTGGAAATGCGCACATTAATGGTTGCAAGACTGCATCCTTATGTCACATGGCATTCTTAGTATCATGTTAAAGTACGGTATGTGTATAATGTATACACACATTTAAGTTGCAAAAAGAGCATTTGACCCACAAAAAATGAAATTTAGTTCTGTTGTACTCTTGAAATTCCGAATGTTTAGTAACTATTTCGTTTTCAAAAATATGTTTTGCAAACAACAGTAAATATATTTTCTGGGGTAACTGCAAGGTTTAGTAGAAAACATTGTAAACTTATATATATATATATATTAAAACATTGTATGCTTATATATCTATATATATATTTATTAATCATTTTCAAATAATACAAATAATATTCCCACCATCAATAGGCACATCACTTTTTAAGATGTTCAAAATATTACTCAAAACCACCACGAACAAGCTACAAAACTGACACTTAATTTTGCCTAACATTCACTCTTACACATGTGTATTAAATTAAAACTATCTTTATTAAAGTTTGCTACAACTGCAGAAATTAAATTTCTCCAATTTTAGAGCTACTGTCTGCTGAGTCAAACATATCTTAGTCGATGAAGAAACAAATTTTACAACCCAAAAATGGTAATCAATAGGTTGTCTTTACGCCGGATTAGCAATGACTGTTTCATGTAGCTCACTGCCCGAAACAGCCTGTCTTTAGTGGTGTTGAGAACATGTGAGCAAATTTCCTGTTCACAAGAGAATCACCCTTCAGTGCCACCAGTTATAAGGTGTGCATGCATTTGGAGTGAGCGAATGCTGATCCAACTCTAATTTCACAGAGGAAAGTCGTATACACATAATGGTGTAGCATATTGGCTTCAGTCGGAATTAATATAATACATCTCTCCATGGTATTAAGACTACCATATGACATAATGATGCAATCTTTGAATTAATACAAAACAATGTTCAACTAGCTAGCGACTATTAGAAAAAGAAACGGAGCGAATGGCCGATCTTTTCGCCAGATTTGAATCCAATTAGAAAGCCATTCATCTTTAGGAATTATCAATTAACTGAAAACATCTTTGATGATTTTTTATTGTACTGGAAATTTTATAATACGAAATAAAGATATGTGGATATGGAGTGTGATAATAAACACTTGTATATCAGATAACAAGCTGTCATTTAGTTCTGATAATTTAAGATTTATTTTGCTGAAAGGGAACAACAGATATTACTTAATAGCAATAATTAAGCTTTGACATACCGAGAATATGGTGTACTCTGATTATGGTTTCATTGATTTGCTTTTTTCATAATCACACATTATTATTCATTACCAGAACTTTTACTGTAAGAATTTTAAATGAAAGATGGAAAGGTACATTTTAGACTTTACGTATCTTAGAAAATTTTACACAGGCCATTTAGTGATTTCTATTTTCACAAAAGGACATTATGGAGGACTGACTTGTGGTGAGATTCAGTATCAGTTACCTTTGTCATAAACATTTTGCTGAGCCAGGATTTTCTGGTTCTATTAAGAATATGTAAATACTTGAAACATTGTACGCTTTAGCTCTGCATCATTTAAAAGTTACATCATACGAACACATTTCTTAGGATAATTTTGTGAAATTTTGTTTTATCATTTAAGCCTCATATGGTCAGATGGTCGCGAATTGTGGAGCAATTATATATTGGTGCTTAGCAGCATCTCATCTGTGGCGTCACAGCTGGTATCTGCAGCTTCACAACACCTCGCTAGCATATACATACGGGTGATAAGCATGGCGTCTGGAGCGCCACAACTGGCATCTGCAGCTTTACAACATCTCGCTAGTATCTACGCAACATTCAAAATAAACACCATTAATCGTCTTAATTTTTTTTTCATTTCAATATCTAGATCGATAACCTACGTATCCCAGCTTTAATTTTTCACGTTTCTCAACAGCCTATTAATCTTCCATGATTTTTTTGAACCGTCGAATGGCCTGAAATTCACAGTGAACTAAATAACAGGTACTAACCATACGGTCTGCGGTGCTACGACTTCAACCTGCAGCAATGTGACGTTGCATTAGCATCTACAAACCACTAATTTAGAGCGCGATTAACCTTCTGTAATTCATATTCTTCATTGTAAATTTAAAGTGTCATGTTTCTACAACGACCCATTAATCTTCCATGGTCTCATAAATACTTAAACTAATCTATATTCACGGTATATACAGTAAATGATTATATACATAAGCCTGCAAACGAGCGCACTAAAGGTATGAATTCCATAAACCTCATACGCTTCTAGAATAAAAGTTGAATATAAACGTAAAAAAAAATTGTATCATTACTCTCGTAATTGCGTTTATATTCTAACGTTTACTAACTACATACCTTACATGATATTACTGCACACTTGAATTTCGCTCTTACATACTTCTTCAAAGTCATTCTAAATGTTCTGTTTACTACACAAAATGGAAATGCGTACACTCTTCATAAAAATTCCTCCTTATTTAGCTACTCAAGTTAACATGAATGTTAGTTTCTCCTTCCGAAAGAATTTAAAGAAAAACATATATATGTCAGCTGAAAATCTTTCCATGTAAGGCAGTGCATGGAAAACTATTAAACCCAAAGCAAGGGTAACGAGTACTAACGAGGTAGAAATATTCGGTTCAACTGAGGAATATAAAATCTGTACATAATATGTTGTATTTTGGAGTAATTTTTCAATAACTTTTGAATTAAAATTTTATACCTTTAAACTAAAGAGAAGCAGCCTTGGTGAGAGAGAGATGAAATCGGTAAATGCAAATGAATGATTAAAACTGCTCTATATGGGAGGAAATGTACTTATGTTTCAATCCAGATTGAATGAGCATTGTATAAATAGCGACGAATCTAAAATTCATTACAAAGCTAAGTTTGTTTTGTTACTGCCATTAAATAAACACAGTCGTTTTGTTTGCAAAGTGTGTTTAATTGTTTAAGAATCTCGCCCATAGAAACAAATGGACTATCTACTCCAAACCGTCTCTAAATTCACACGTATGGAGTAAAGGCTCATAATTACCGATTCACACTTAGATTTTGGTTAAGAAATGAAATGTTTTAAAATATAGTCACCGGAGAATGTTTCACGATGTAACTTAAAATGTTGTACAGAACATTCCGTGAAATTTGTGAATCGGAACTAGTGTTTTTGCAGCAATAAGTTGCAAGCCATAGCGGTTTCATTATTAATACCACATTGAAAACTTCGGGTCTCCTCTGATTTCCGAAGGTACACAATGTCGGGCTCAGTTAGTACTTGGAATAGTGACTATCTCAGAATACCGTGTGACACTGGCACTATTACTTTCTTGGTCTCTAGTGGCACAGCCGGCTGTATGTCTGCGGACTTCCAACACTAGAAATAGGGTTTCGATACTTATGATGGGCAGAGTATAGATAGCCATTATGTAGCTTTATACTTAACTTTGAACAAAAAACAAACAAATTGGTTTCATAGTTTAGGTACAGCTAACGAATGTTCTTCTATACTCAGCCATGTTAATAAAATATATCACTTTATGCTAACAGTGTGAGAGGTGTACTCCTCACTTATATTTACAACTCTAGATATTATTATTATTACAATCGTGGCACGTTTTCTTGAAAACCGTACATTACAATGACTGAAATAACACATGTTGTAGTTAAAATTGAAAGCGTATCTGCAAAGTTTTATTGTATTTTCCGATAATGATAATAAAGCACAAAGTTAAGGACTTACCTCTCTCTAATTTCTTTTAGTAAGTTTTATTTCCATATAGTATACTTAATATGATTTTTTATTTACAATTCAAACAATATTACATATTTCATAGTTAAAACATTCACTAGTTTTGTTACCAAACAAATACCACCATAAACTATATCGTTCAAAGCCATTGATAAATACTTAACGGTTAGCTGACGGGACGAAGAGTATTATTTAATCGGAAATCAGTTACTTCAGTTTTTCTTTAGGTTTTAGTTTTTCATGTAGTGTTCAACTTCAATGAACTTTGCAAAACCACCGAAATATTTTGAGGTTCAACATAAATCCAAACTTTCTCGAAGATACAACAAAAGAGATCAAACATATACGATTTGTTCTTCATTCATTCACTACTCAATTCCGTCTCGGAACATCGGGCCGCACTCACTTGCGGATTCTTCAACAGGCTTTTTTTTAAGTGAGTAGGTTGTTAACCCACTGCACCGAGCCGTCCCTAATTTAGCAGTGTAAGACTAGAGGGAAGGCACTAGTCATCACCACCCACCCCAACTCTTGGACTACTCTTTTACCAACGAATAGTTGGATTGACCGTCACATTATAAGGCCGCCACAGATGGGAGGGCGAGCATGTTTGGCGCGACGCGGGCGCGAACCCGCGACCCTCGGATTACGAGTCGCACGCCTTAACGAATCGTTACTTCCAACAAAAACTAACAAATATATACGATTCGTTACATCCAACAAAAACTAACAACTACATACGATTCGTTACATCCAACAAAAACTAACAACTACATATGATTCGTTACATCCAACAAAAACTAATAAATGTATATGCATATATATTTCATGACGAACTTTAAAGTATTGTCAAATGTTCTGTATTTTGTAGATGCACAGCATCACATCCCAATATTCAATATTTTCTATTCTACATCCAAATTACTGCTCATTCGAAAATGTGGATGTTCATTTAGACGAACAAATTGCACATTTGAAAATACAAACAGTTGCTGCGTGACTAAAATTATCAACTGCAACGGAAAAACAGTTTTACGTCGAAGCTGGAAATGATCGCATGCAAAGAACATTTCCATAGTTCGAGAGTGATTTCCAGGCGGAGATTTTATAGACGCTTTATTCCAGCGAGATAATCTTCCATTCATTTCTTTAAAGTAATATAAAGTTTGATTCATTCGTATGCACAGAAAACCGTCGACTCTTAAACTGCATGACGAGATAGAACAATCTTCGTGAAAAGAAAATGATGAATACTTTTATGACATTGTGGTTTGTTTTGAAAGTTTTTTTTTTACTTTTTAAATATTGGAAGAGAGAAGAAATATTTATGCAGATAAAAATTTAAATTCAATTTAATTTCTAGCTTTATAAGTTTAATTAAAAAATTCTGTGCTGTTAAATTCAACTGAGGTTTTGTACATCGACATTCTTTATTGGCAATTGTAAGTACTCACGGTGTTTTTCTCCAGCTACTTGTAAAAAATGACTGCTTTGTCCTGTTTTTAATTTCAACATATTTGATATATATATATATATATAAAGGAAATTAAAGAAAATCTCTAAGTGAGAGCTGGCATGATATTCGAGCCTTATGCATTTCTATAAAAAATATGTGTTTGGCTTTCCTTATTTCTGATAGTTTTACTTAAATATTTATTAATAAACGTAAAAAGGATATTTATTATATGCCATTTTGGACATTAGACATCACTTTCTTCTTCTGCGACCCTCGACTGGCTCAGCGGTATGTTTACGGACTTACAACGCTAAAAACCGGGTTTCGATACCCGTGGTGGGTAGAGCACAGATAGCCCATTGTGTAGCTTTGTGCTTAATTCAAAAACAACATCTTCTGGCATTTCTGGCCACAGAAACTAAAAATTGAATCTATTTTAATTACCTTTCCAATATTATTTAAATTTTTATATAGATATGTTTCAAGCATTAGGCGTTTCTTATTTATACAAAATGCTACATTTCACAAAATATAATTAGTAGATTCCTAACGTTATTCATATACAAATGGCTCACAGTCTATGTTTCAATTGAGGTTATTCCTACATTTAGTGTGATTAACTCCAGAGTTGTTCACACTGATGGTTTTTGCTAAAACTAGTGAAAAACTCGAGACTTATCTTGGAAGAACAATTTATTGGAGAGTTTCATGATTGTATAAGAAAAATTCGACAGTGAGCTAAGGAAAAAGCATTGTCTCAAAAGTCGGTTGGTTAAACGGTACCTAAAAGAGAAAAATATTCGTTGTAAACTGTGACGACATGATAGTTGAGGATTTTAAACGGGATTTTGAAAAGATACTATAACTGTGATCGAAATAAAAATTTTACACATTCTTCGATATCCGTAGGATTTTATTGTTTTTATGCTTTATTGTATTATTTTCCCACTGAAACCTTATGTACAATTAGACTTATTGTTGCTACAAATTGAGCCGTATAAAAGATATTATAGTTTCATGCCTCATTTAAACCTTATAACGAGATAAATTACGTTTTTTTATTTTCTATCTACTGATTTAAAACACAGATAAAAAATATCGTCAACTGCATTGGGGCCATCAATCGAAGTATCATTATTGGTTTTAAATTTAGGTTCATATTTCTTTGTGTTATCCACTGGCCCAGCATGGCGAAGCGTGTTAAGGCGTGCGAATCGAAATCTGAGGGTCGTGGGTTCGCATCCACATCTCGCCAAACATGCTCACCCTTTCAGCAGTGGGGGCGTTATAATGTGATGGTCAATCCCACTATTCGTTGGTAAAAGAGTAGCCCAAGAGTTGGTGGTCGGTGGTGATGACTAGCTGCCTTCCCTTTAGTCTTACACTACTAAATTAGGAACAGCCAGCACAGATAGCCCTCGAGTCGCGCGCTTTACGCGCTTGGCCATGCCAGGCTTCCTTTGATATGTAGGTAACTTTATAAAACAAAGCATTACTTTTTAACTTTGCGTCATTAGTTGAATTTCTGTCAGAAATCTCGTTTGTCTGTTATTTATGGTATATTTGTGTATAATTTTCCATAGAACTGACAGTGAAATAACTTCTAACGTTGCCGTTGTTCTGTTTATAAATGTTTTGTTGAGATTACATTGTAAGTTTGTTTATAATGTAAACAAACATTGTTGCCTTTTCATTATATAATTTATATATTTTGATTTTTTTAACACGGTTTATTTATTTCGAAAATCTTTGTGTTCTTATACGTCTTTCGGCATGTTTCATGAGCTTTTACGAACGACATGCAATGTTAGCTGTTAAGCTGCAATTACTATACTTGTAGTGCAATACTGCTGCAAGCATATAGTAGTTTAAATTATTACAGTCATACCTAAAATTCATATCACTTTAAAATTTATTGGCTTGATTTGGAGTTTAGGTTTGTTTATGTGTTATTTAAACTTTCGATACTTTTCATTTAAAATAAATGCGCTTTTTAATGTTTTATTAATTGTAAAAAATGATAAATGAAGAAAGTCATATCTTTTATACTAACTCAAAAGAAATGTCTGAAATACTGAGTTGTTCTCACAACTAAACAAGTTAATAAAATGGCTTTATTATTTATCTGATATGGGTATTTCTCACTGACATAAAAAGTGGTGTTTAAAATATTCTTTTCTGAACTGTTTACAGAAATATGTAGTTCAAAGCGTAGTAGGTTTTCTGTTGTTAAACATCGTTGATAAGGTTTGTCATATCACAAATTCCTTATAAAAACCTAATTTGTAAGCTTTTATTTCTGCAGGTAACTGTTATATAGAGCATATACAGTCGTGGAAGTAGTTGTGGAAACAAATAAAAATAGTACAGAAAGGAAATACTACAGGAAAACAAATCGTCTTATCGAGCAAAAATGTTTGCATAAGAGTATAGCTATATTTAGACAGCTTACACTCTACTTGGCTGTCATCTAACCAACCAGGAAATGCCACACCATTATAAAACATTTAGAAGTACAGGCAGCCATATTATTCTTAGTTGTTTTGATGTGATCCAGTCAGTATTGAAATACTATACAACCAACGCGTTGAAATCAAAGTTTTGGGCGCCCAAAAATGCTCCATGCAAACAAATGTGCCAAAATTCTGTGTTTCGTTAGAAGCTGAACGTGAAACTATGAAGAGGTTGTACATGAAACAATCACTGTTAGTTAAAGAATTAATTGATTTATAAAACAAAAAAACTCAAAACATACGTTAAATATCTCACTGTGTATCCTTTACGTGACTGTCTCGTTAAAGAACTAGCCAACAACCTTGCTGTAAAGTACAGTTGTGAATACCAGCAGGCTGTAGTCTGAAGGATGTGTAGGTGCTCAGAAACCACTGGTAAGAAGACGTAACCAAACCAAAGGAATGAAATGGGTACTAGAAAACAAACAATGGAGACATGCGCTCGTAACAGATACATCAGAGGTAGAGTTATTCGGTGGCAAATAAGGACATTTGATACTATAGAGAAGAGAACAATATTACAGTCTATGTACACATTTTAACTTGAAGCATGATGTAGCTTTAAGCTTTATTTCAGCTAACAGTACTGGTGATTATCACAAACTGACAGCATTCTAACTGTTGGAAAGTACAGGCAGATTTTGGTTCATCATGCCAGTCCCTCAGGTACTTGACTCATCATATAAGCATTTAGTTTCTAAATTATAACTATGTTGAACTTAATTGCTTACAACATACAATAAAGATCTTCATAACCTAAGACACAATTTTGGAATAAAGAGATATTTGAAATTATAAAGTCAGAAATTTTAAATTATTAAACTCTGCTTTTGTAGGGATGATAAAATGTAGACATGTAATTTCTTCTTCATTATTATTATATAGTCTAGTTGCATTTTATGTTTATTTTAATACAAGTAACATACATAATCATTAAACATATATTAAATTTTTCGTAATATCACTTAGAGAAAGCAAGGTATGCGCACTAGAGACATAAAAAAACCCAAGATAAACCACCATATGTAATAGTCATTACTGTACAGTTAAATACAAAGTTTCGTATCAGCCTATTTCAGAAGAATGCATTGCGTGTATTGGATATGAATTGTGCTGTTTCGCAGCCAGATATGATTGACAATATTCTGAGTAATTTGCATCAACATTATGACCTTGAATCTGGATAACTTATTATTGACACATTAAAACGGTTGAATAATACATTGTTTTATTGCACATATGTATAAATCTCTTGAATATAAATATACTCTAATGCTTTTAAATTTCAAAAAGAACCTCGAAACGTATTTATAATTTTCTAAGCGACATTTTATTATTTATCTACCAGATACATCAAAGTTACTTCATCAGTTAAACGCCTAATGTTCTATTGGTTTATTGAAAAAAAAAATGTTTGTATTTCAGTGCAGACCTTTTATCGTATAAGCTTTCAAGTTTATCATTGAGCTATGGGGGGTGATAATTCAAAAGAGCTAAAATATAGAAAATGTGCGTGATGAGATGGAAAAAGTAAAGATATTTTATGCGTCTAAGAAAAACGTCACCAAATATTTTATATAAAAAAGAAATATTATTACAGAATGTTTTTAAAGTTTCTACGAAACATATTTGTTCATTTAGTTTAGTTTAACAAAAAGCGTGGAACAGTTTTATTACCATCTGTTGAGATTTGACTGCTGACTGAGATGTCAGAAGATCGGGAGCTCTGATGGCACTAGTTATAACAGTCGACCACTATTTGACAGTCTTTGCATTACGTACAAACTCACTTTTCCAGCTGCTTTTCACAGTGTGCGACTAGATTAATTACTTTTGTTCCTTTCAACATTCACAGAAGAAGTAGTCTTACTCGCTATACCTTCTAACCATTACAGTTATTCAACAACATGAATACAATTTTGATCTGTGTGGTCTGTATTTTATCGCATAACGTCCATCAAGGAAATAAATTTGAAAAGTAAACTCGCAACAATAAATATAGTTCAACTCAATTAATTTATGTTTTTCTTTATTATATCAGTTTGAAAGTTTCAGATTTAATACACCACGTGGGTTAAGGCGTGCGACACGTAATCTGTTGGTTGCGGGTTCGGATCCCGGTCGCACCAAACATGCTCGCCTTTTCAGCCGTGGGGGCGTTATAAGTTACGGTTTATCCCCCTATTCGTTGGTAAAAGAGTAGCACAAGAGTTGGCAGTTGGTGGTCATGATTAGCTGACTTCATATAGTCTTACACTGCTAAATTAGGGATGGCTAGCGCAGATAGCTCTCAAGTAGCTTTGCACAAAATTCAAAAACAAATAAACAAACAGATTTAATACAAATAAATGTTTTGTATAGATGTATTCTAAAACTGCAGCTGTTAATCACCTACTTTTTTCTGTATTAAATCAATTAGGCCCGGCATGGCCAAGCATGTTAAGGCGTTCGATTTGTAATCCGAGGGTCACTGGTTCGAATCTCTGTTAAACCAAACATGCTCACCATTTCAGCCGTGGGGGCATTATAAACTAATTGTCAATTTCATTATTCGTTGGTAAAGGAGCATACTAAGAGTTGGCGGTGGGTGGTGATGGCGAGCTGTCTTCCCTCTAGTCTTACACTGCTAAATTAAGAACGGCTAGCACAGATAGCCCTCGAGTAGCTTTGTGCGAAATTCCAAAACAAACAAACAAACAAAATTAAATCAGTTAATAAAATAATATAATTTATATCTTAATTCCACGAAATTTGTAAGTATTTACTGCTTGGAAACAAGAGAAAATGACATCACCAATAGAACAATTTTACAGAGCAGTTGAGTTGAAGATTTTTATAGTATTTTTATGTTTATAGTATTTAAGGTTTAAGATCGCTATGTAATAAAGATTTATTACGTATATACATGTTTTTAATAAATATAATCAGTGATTTCTCTCCTGCGCCTCTCTTTTAAGTCACAGTACTATGTTTGTATGGAGACTTACAACGCCAGAAACAAGGTTTTGATACCCTTATTGAGTAGAGCACAGATAGTCTATCATTTTTCCCTTTTCAATTGCGGGAGTCGAGAGAAGCCTAGTTGTTAGCTTGATTAAAATCATACTCTGTTAGCCTAGACTGACCCAAAAGTAGACTGAGAGTAATTCACTACTTGTCTATCAGTTCACAGTCAAGGATGGCTTTATACGTGTGTGCGAAAAATGAAACAATGAAACAAACAAAAATAGTCACTCTTTGTTTTAGCAATCCGTCGTTTGTAATTTGTTTGTGTCTTTTAGTGCAAAACTTCACAACAAAATGCTTTCATATTGTCTGCTGTGGCGATCGAACTCCAAATTTTAGCATTACAGAGTCTCGGAACTGCCTCTAGGTTGCTGAGAAAAGGGATAGTTAAATTTTCAATTATATTGGCTTAAAAATAACATATACGTTATATCATATGGCAGTAATTATTACTATATGAGTAGCTTTTCAGTAGCAAAACGGCTACAAATCTTGATAGATTTACAATGCTAGAAACCGAGTTTCGATACCCGTGTTGGACAGAGCACAGCTAACCATTTGCGCAGTTTGTGCTTAACTTCAAAAGAAACAAAATATGTGAGTAAAATGCTTCGAATGAATCATTTTCTCTTATGCTATGCAATTGTAGTTGGGAATGAAGATTGTATCCTTACCTCATTTGAAATACTTTCCATTATATATTTGTTATATGTAACAATCAAAACATAGAATCGCAAATCCTGAAACCTTTTCTTATTTTATCGGAATCAGTTGTTCATTTACATTTTTTCTAAAATATTTCAAAACATACATTGCCATAACATGTTGGTGCTGGGCGCATTTGAAGAGAATTAATAGAAGTGGGTCAAAGTAGTCAATCGATTGACCTAAATCTTTTCATGAAAAAGAAACATCCAAATTTGGAATGCTAGCATATTCACGGATGCAGAGATAAGAAAGTTAGTTATTACCACAGATGGAAGTAAACAAATCGAAAGTGACTTCAAAACGTATAATTTTGCGAAGAATAATTTTGTAAACAGTTTGTAACTTGTGTCAGGTTCAAACGTGGAAACAATAAGACTGGAACTCATGAGAGTCTGTTTAATTTTTGCTGTCATAAACCAACGTAGATATTTTTTGCATGACAGCTATCATTGTTCATGGTATGATTTCTCGTAGCGAAACAAAGCTACTGGAAATAGAAATATTGTTCTTAAACGAAACGGAAAATCATTCATACTTGGAATATACTTAATCATCATTGTGTAATGAATACAACAAAATAAATTATAATTGCATCAATATTGTTTTGTTAATTAGAATGTTGCAAAAAGTTAACCTTAATACCATTCTTTCAGCAACAAATTAGAAGCTAGTACTGGAAATCTTGTAGATGTATTCTATTTCCTAGTGACTAACGTTTGTGCATTTTAGATAATGCAGCTTGTCTTATTCTAAAAAATTTAGCTAGCTACTCTGTTTGTTTTACATCGACTGTACTAGGATTGTGTTTTGTTTTTATCTAACCAGAGCGTACATTAAAAAGGAAATCTCGCCCTGTAATGTATATCAATAAAAGTGTATTGTGTTGGTATCAAGTTGAAATGCATGTTTTACAAACATTTATTTTATTTTTTACAGATACTTATTTGTTACTTTGAGCACCAGTACTCACAGGCTACCTCGATATATCATTTTTCTATTAAATATGCAAAAGAATATTTCCATTGTTACTACTTATTTAAATCTAAGTCTATTTAAAGTGTATTGAACCCATTGATTGTTTTATCTATTATTTATTAACTTGTGTCAAGCAGCTTGAAAACAAAGTATCGCTACATAAATTTTAGTCACACGTGCAAACACATATACACACACCTACTTTTGTACGCTACACAAAAGTCTGAGATAATTGTAATCGATAACATTTAAGTTGAAAAAAAAGGCTAAAACTATTCTTGTGAAATAATGCCAATAATTCTTCCAGTACACTGCTTTATAACTTAGATATAGGATGATCCATTATGTGCCCTGAATACAAATGTTCAGTCCTCAGCCTACTCTGGAAAGTACACTATTGGTAATTGAGGTTTGACATTTTTACTGTTTATGACATTTCACTTGAATACAGGGTATACTCGAAACGAACATCATTGGTATCCTGTCACTGACGTTTCATATTAAAATATTTGTTGCTGTGGTCTTCCAAAAACCAAACAAACGTAAGCAATTTTTTTCACGTGAGGTTGGTTCACTGGGTGCGTTCTTGGTAACATAACAAGTGAGGTGTTCTGTGCCTTATTGTAAGCGAAATGTACTGTATTTGGGAGACTGGCATATTGGTAACTTTGGATATGAGTATTAAAACATTAATTAATTAATAGTACAGAATATCGTTTCTTCTCAGGTCATTTTTAGTTGTTTACAATTAAAACTTACTTTGTAATAAGAGTAAATTTGGATCAAAACTAAAACTTAAAACCGATCCAACAATAAGTATGTCTAATCGAATATACTGTTTTAATTTGTAATCACAATAATACCTCATTAGGCTCGGGCAGATTTGGGAATTAGGTTATTCCTAAATCTCTGTACTAAACTAACAAAGGATAAAAAATAAACTATAAAAATATTTTGTTTTTGTTGTTTTAAAATAGTTTGTGATTCTAAAACTGATTAATTAAAAAAAAGTGTAACATAAATATTTGATTTATTCGACGAAAAGTCAACAAATACAGAATGTCAAACAAATCACGGAATCATCAAAATATAAAGTTAGTTGTTGAAGTTAATAAGATCTTATAACATGCAATCGTGTTTGCCCTAATAATGAGAAAATCCTCTCGGCCAAATAACAAAAAACGTTATAAGTCAATGAGTTTATGATGAACAAATACATGTTCATGAACTTTCGGATTTATGTAACTTTGATAGCTAACAGAGGTAATGAAAACGTGACTTCTAAAATTGTATATTAACTTACTAATAACACTGGTTTACAAAGAAATTGAGGCAAGCACAAAAATGGCTGTTTTAACCTAATTTGGGAGTGCTAAATTCAGATTTGAAATCCGTTATTACTCATCACCTCTAGTTTTTTAGATATGCATACTGTACATAAAGGCGTATATGCATTCAGGCTTAATTTCTAATATTGTGTGACTTATGTCTTCTTTTTTAGTTATTATGCAATAAATGTAACTGATAGCATTACATTATATATATATATATATATCAAGACGGATCACCAGTTTCAGGAATCGGAACAAAGACCTTGCTTCATTTTTCGACATGGAAAACAAGTTATGCCACTGCACAAATGTACCTGGTTTGTTCACTTTCCTTGGTTTGCCACATAATCCTTCAGACTGGCGTCTTTTCATAGACTCTTCCAAGCGAAGTCTCAAGGCTGTGCTTCTGCACAACGGGAATAAATATCCCAGCATTCCCGCTGTACACTCTGTCCATCTAAAGGAGTTCTATGACAATATGGAGCTTCTTTGAGAAGCTGTTAAGTACAACCAGTACCAGTGGAATCTGTGTGGGGACCTCAAGGTCATTGGTCTTCTTATGGGTATGCAAGCGGGCTTCACAAAGTACTGTTGCTTTCTCTGTCTCTGGGATAGTCGAGCTGTCTCCAAGCATTACAAGCAGAAAGACTGGGTGTCTAGAAAAACTTTCGTTCCTGGCGAACACAGCGTCAAGAAGAATCCTCTGGTTGACATGAAGAAGGTGCTTCTTCCTCCTCTTCATATCAAGCTTGGTTTGATGAAGAATTTCGTGAAGGTCATGGATAAAAATGGTGCTGCCTTCCAACACTTGTCTACTGTGTTCCCAGGTCTCAGTGCTGCTAAGCTCAAAGAGGGCATCTTTGTCGGACCTCAAATTCGAGAAGTGCTGAAGGATACTGATTTTGAGGAGCTTCTTACCTTAAAGGAACTGAGAGCATGGGAAGCATTTAAGTCAGTCTGTAGTGGCTTCCTTGGTAACACACGCGTACCAAATTACCAAGCCTGTATTGAGAATTTGCTAAAGACTTATGAAGATATGGGATGCCGAATGTCACTCAAAATTCATTTTCCTCATTCCCACCTCAACTTCTTCCCTCCAAACCTTGGAGCAGTGAGTAATGAGCACGAAGAAAGATTTCACCAAGACATTACGAAGATGGAGAGCAACTACCAAGACAAGTGGAACCCCAGCATGATGGGAGACTTCTGCTGGATGCTCTTGCGTGCCATCCCGGAGGCAAAATACACCAGATCATCATCAGAAAACACACTTCTAACTGTCTGCGGTACTATGAATTGTGTACATTGTGTCATCCAAGTGTAGTTATTCCGTCAATGTTCTTTATCTATCCAGTTTTATCTGTAATAAGTTGCTGCAACTGTTGAAATAAGCACGTATATACTAAAATGAGACTATTTAAAAGCCAGAAAACTAGAGGTGATAGAGCAAAACTGTTTATAAATTTGAATTCAGCACACCCAAATTAGTAAAAAACACCTATTCACATTCTTGCTTCAGACAAAAAATATTTTTTTTGTAAACCAGTGTAATTAAACCAGACTCTTACCATGCAAAGATTTTAATAATCAGTTACACTTCGTTTTAGGGCAATAAGCATGATTTTATTTAAACTTTTTAAGTGCCTTTAGTAATTAAAAGTTATTTGATTTATTCTATTTTACTTTATTAAAAACCATAAATGTAATTTCCTTCGTCTTCTGGTAGGATAAGAACTGAGTTTAACTTCCTTAATTAATTAAACACATTACGTTTTAAAACCTGTTAAATTCTTCGTAGATTATTTTTACATTTAATAAATATTTATGTTATCGATTTAGCTGAAACAAACCCTGGAAATTAATGCTTCTGATGAAATATAATATGTTATTTACTAAGTTTCAAAGATGTTCACTTGACAATGTATTTTTTACTAAGTTCCATGTTTTTTTATTTGCATAGAGTAATCAAATAAGCTTCAAAATCGATGATCTTTGCTTTTTTATTTTGAGTTATCAAAATTGTGTTGTTAAAAGGAAATTGTTTGATGGTAAAAAATTTACATAAAAAGTACATATGTTTTGTACTTTTCAAGGTCAATCTTTAAGTCACTTGCAGACTTGATTATATGTTTATTTCTTCTGTGTGTGTGTGTGTGTTTTCTTATGGTAAAGTCACATCGGGGTATCTGTTGAGCCCAGCGAGGGGAATCGAACCCCTGATTTTTGCTTTGTAAATCCTTAGTCTTACCGCTGTACAAGCGTATTCCAAGAACTTTGTCCGCAGATCCTTTCACTCTTGTATCCATCATTTTTACTAATTACAGAATTTTAGAATTACTTTTTGTGATACGGAATTTTTGTGGAATGTAACTTGTTGCTTTGATTTCATATGTAGCTTTTTTAAATTTTAAAATAGCATCCCGTTTTCTTCAGAATGTGGTGCCTGAAGTAAAAAGTGATATTTAGAAAAACCCAAACACTGGGTTAAATCTTAATTACTATATCTTAATTAAATATATAATGATTACACATTATTTCAAAATACACTAATTTAAAAATTATATTACTGACTCAAAAATCTTTTCCGAAAGTTTTAAAAAAATAACATGTTAATGATATTTAAAAAAAGTTTAAAGTTTGCGGCGACTTCAACGTTTATTTTTTCCAAAAATATTTGACTGTAGAAGAAGAAATATTTTAAAAAATCAATAAGGTAACATGTCCCCAGGTGGGACAGCACTAAGTCTTTGAAACTGTAACGATAAAATTAGGCGTTCGATTCCTCTCGGTGTACAAAATAGATAACTTGATGTGGCTTCGTTATAAGTAACATACACGCACAAAGAAAGACGTGGTCAAAGTAAATGTTTATAAAAGGTGAAACTACCGAGGATTATATAAACAGATTTTGAATATAAAGGTGTAAGTGAACTGGGGAATATAAATTCAATTACAATTTTACCAGCAACATTTTCTTGCTCACCACTCAAAACCTCACAAACTTCTATTAACAGACAGTTGAATGTGGTCAAATGGGGAACGAATCGTGGCTACAAGTTACGAACATTGAACCTTAGGTGTCACAATCTGTGACAAGTATTTATCTTTGAAGTTCACGTAAAGCTATACAAGGACTTTTTTTTGCTAGTCGATCCTACTTCAGCAGTGTAAGTTAGAGGGGAGTCATCACCACCCTCCGCTAACTCTTAGGTTACTCTTTTATTAATAAATAGTAGGATTTACAGTCACATTATAATATCCCCAAGGCTTAAAGGACAAGCATGTTTGGTGCGACAGGGAATCGAACTATCGATCCTCAGACTACGTGTCAAGCTGGAGTTATATCGAAGTGAATAGTTTTAAACATGTTTTTAGTATGAACTTGCTTTATAGTTGCAATAAGATAAACCTATACACTGGAGAAGTAAAGTAAAAATGTCATTGGCAATTATTCAGTCCTTCACATTACATAGATGTACAATGGCATGTATTAAAGATAAACTTAATATGCGGAATACTTCATTTGGTTACAATGCAACGTAGAGGGTTTTCAAATAATATAAACAGGATAACAGGAAATAGATTTTGTGTAACTTACTTCAGACAATTATCATGAATAAGAAGATGGTTTACTACTTTTAACCGTCAGCATTTTAAGATAAATTTACATACACTCTTCAAAAAAAGAAACGCAAAAGGCAAAATTTGAGACATATTGTTAACAAGTTTATTCCGGGTAATTCTGTATGACATGTGTAAAACTTTGCACATTCACTGCTGAACATCTAAAGTCTACCAGGGCGAAGTCCTCGATCACTAGTTGAAGTTTAACGTCACTCAACGTCAATAACGAGTATGGCCCCCGTGAGCATCAATAACTGTTTGGCATCTCCTGCCCATGAAAGCGATGATAAAACGAATAACATCCTGTAGAATGGCTGTCCATTCAGCCTGCAAAGCTGCTGCAAGCTGAGGTAGAGTCTACGGTTAAGGTTGTCGCCGTCGCAAACGTCGGTCCAACTCGTTCCAAAGATGTTCGATGGGCTTTAAATCTGATGATCTGAAAAGCCAGGGAAGAACGTTGATATTGTGGTGTCTCAAGAAGACAGTGGTGAGTCGGGCTGTGTGAAAATGGGCGTTGTCATATTGAAAAACGTCGTTGACGTTCACCATGATGGGTTGCACATGGACCTACGAATCTCGTCGACGGTTGCATATGGTCTGATCAGAAATCCAACGCAGCCCTGGTATGGTTGAGGCAGTTGACGTCACAGTGGCAGTTCTATTCCGAAGGTGACGTAACCGGATGTAGCGATCTTGTGCGGGCGTGGTCACAAGTTGATCCATGGTGACAGTTCCATAGCCTTGTGATGGTGCTTGGGTGGACATTCACAGCTCTGGCAACATCTGATCGAGATTCGCCTGCTTCCGAGTAACCAATGGCGTTGTTGCGTTGCGCTTCAGTCAGTCTTGGCGTAACTGTATTGCGTATCGGTGGCTTAACACTGAGCTATGGAAATCGAGAACCCGTCACTTTTATAGGGATTTTGCACATGTTGCACTTGCAGAACATGCAGATCTCTCAAAAAATTTATTGGACACGAATGCGTTTTGGCGAAAAATCCGATGTTTTCCTCCTTTTTCAAAGTGCACATCTTTTATTGTCATTTTGTTCTGACAATCAGTGCCTTAACACGTGTAATATCGCATACTTTGAGCTTGTAACGTTATTACATATATTTCTCTTTAAAATAAAAAAAATATATCTTTAGCGTTTCTTTTTTTGAAGAGTATATAATATCATTTTCAAACAACATTCATGAGGTAAATAATTTCTTTTATTTGTAGTATAACACACTTGTTTATTAAAAATATTTTATTAAAAGTTGAATGATTTCTATTTCATTTAGATAAAATTATCAGTTAGTTTATTAAGTAATTAATCAATTTAAGGCATATTGCTATCATTTCGTAAAAACCGTGTTTTGAAATCCATGGTGGATGGAGCACAGATTGCTAGTCTATTATATAGTTTTGTTCTAAATTAGAAACAAACAAAAAATAATAATTTCGTAAAATAACTCATGAAAAGTAAGAAAAAAATTAATCAACTTATTGTTTTGAAAGGTATCTTATAAGGGAAAAACTACAGAGTGCTCAGAAAACAAAAATTGATATTGTTTTTGTATCTACACAACTCGCGCTGAAACTCGATTCTGAGAAGCCTTCAGCAATATATATTTGAATTTTAAGTTAAAAACTAAACAAATGTTAATAAATATATAACATGCATTTGCCTGGTAGCCAAATTTTTCATTCACGACCAACATATAGATTTCACAATGACAACTGCGGTGAAAGACTGAAAAAGAGTAGGAGTGATGAGTGTAGTGGTTGAGATGTAACAGTTGATGTAAATGTTGAATATCTGAGAAATTTTACCAATTTTACTGTTGTCTGAAGCAGGTCCAGTGAAGAAAACTGTGTGACCTTTGAAACTCCATAGTAAATCAGTTTCAAATAATCAATGACGTTAGTTAGCTCAAAACAACTTTGAACACAAGAATTAGTTATTTCTTGAAACTGAAGTTGTTACAGCTCGCATTACCTTCCGAAAGCTATGAAATCATGATATATTATAATTATAGCATACTTCATGTGTTTTCTCATCATTTTGTCGCATTTTTGATAAATTTATGTCATTCTTTAAAGTATTAAACTAACTAATTTGTTTTTATTTTATTTTAGTTCAGTATTTTTCTTACCTAAAATTACAACTACTGTTTTATTTGGTATGAACTTTTTGTCTGGGCATAAAGTAAGCCCCCCTTTCAGTAGCTGAGTGGTAAGTTTGCGGACTTACGATTCTAAAAACCGGGTTTCGATACCCGTGGTGGGCAGAGCACAGCTAGCCTACTGTGTAGCTTTGTGCTTAATTCAAAACAACATAAAGTAAATTTATGTTCGATGTTGTTTTTTTTCCTATACATTCAACTGACTATTTTTGTATCTAAATATTCCCAATTCCAAGCAATTCTTTGCCTCCAAAAAATGTCAGTGATTCAATCCACGACAACTTGTCTGCTTTATTACGTGTAGATCAATGATGTATATCTCTGTGTGTGTTTATGATCGATGCAAATTATCATACCATTAACAGCAATGTTCTGTTGAAACGAGGAAGTAATCTATTAATCACTTTCACAGAACACTGTTCCCTGTTTGTTTATTGTTTCAGGAGAAAAAATTATATTTCAAGTACACCATCTGTTTCACTTTTTACTGGCTGTCGGTTTTATTTCATTGCTTGTAAATGAAATGGGCCTAAATTACAAAGCATAGTACAACCATATTAATTTGTTAAACTGATGCTTTCTATACACAATACGAACGTTTGAGTGACTACAAATTATAGCAAACAAAAACGCTGTCAAATGCATAATTAAGGTGGCACAGACGAGAAAAGTGTTTATTTTCTAGTAGTAATTAAGTCGTGTAAGATTCCTCAGAGCAAGGTTCATAAAAGTATAAACATTTCTTAATGTTTTATTTTACTTAGTTAAAATCACATAGACTTAATAATCCATATTTTAAAAAAATATATATAAGTGTAAAACAGTATACGTTTTGAGGTAAGTAACCAAGTTACACACTACAAGGTGTTTCAAAACCCAAATACGAATATTATACGAGTTACCTAAACTCGTATTAGGGTTAATCAAAATTATACTTATTTCTGTCTTACAACAGAATGGTATTGTACATAAATATACAACAATTCATATCTCCACTTTCACATTTCAATTTTATCATGAATAAGTTCGTCCACTTGGAGATCTTTTTTTTGTATGAGAAGATTTCGACAATATGGTATTTTTATTTTTAAAGGACATGACAAAAACCATTGTTTTAATGCAAAGTTTCAGATTGTTTCATGTGTTTGTCATTGTCACAAGCTACTGCAGGGAATTTGTCACTGTCTCTTTCTATTATATTAAATTTAAAGTCAGCTTGGTAGTGTTTGTTATTCTGACTAAAGAAGACAGAATCTTCTTAGCACGTAATCTTATTACTGAACTAAACCATCCATATTTTAATCTTTAAAAAGTTTTTTACTTTGTTTCTATTGTAGCACAAAGCTACACAATGGGATATCTGTACTGTTTTCACGATGGGATTTTATAATATACAATTATAATATAATTGAATGTTTTTGGACACTAATTTCATTGTTTCTTTGTTTGTATATTCTCACAAAACTATTAATTTTGATTAATTGGTATTAATTTTTTAAATTTATATTTACATTACACTATGATATGGGAACCTTGGATGTCTGAAAAAAAAATGTTATTTTGTTAAATTTGTTTGTTTTATATTTCGCGTAAAGCTACACGAGGGCTATCTGAGCTAGCCGTCCCTATTTTAGCAGTGTAAGACTAGGTGAGAAGGCAGCTAGTCATCACCGCCAACTCTTGGGCTACTCTTTTACCAACGAATAGTGGGATTGTCCGTTACATTATAACGCCCTCACGGCTTAAAGGGCGAGGATGTTTGGTATAACGGGGATTCCAACCTGCGACCCTCGGATTAGGAGTCGAGTGCTTTAACCACTTGGTCATGCTGGGCCAGCTACATAAAAGCAATCAGCGCTAGTCGCCTTTAATTTAGTTGTATAGGACTAGAGGGAAGGAATCTAGTGATCACCACTGATCACCAACTATTGGATTACCTATTTACTAACAAATGGTGCGATTGACTGTATCATTATAATACTCCTATATTGAAAGTGCTAGCAGATCAGGAGGCGAGCGCCCAAAACTACCTGACCTGTTTTTTGTTTAGAAACCTAAACTTTGCAAGTATTTACATAAATCATAAGATAACCTCAACTTTTGAATTTATCTAATTTTTGGATAACAATTATTGTTGAACTACTCACATATAGTATAACTTCAGCAATTATAAAATAAGTGTCTCGTAAATACGCTCTTTAAACACTTTGTTCAGAAAAAAATAAGGAGTAGAAGATTCTTATTCATTTTATCTGCTAAAAATAATGACGTGACTTTATGTTATTTATTTCATGTTTAAAGATTTCCTGTATAACCTCAATGATTTACATACCTAATCTGTACAAGCCTGTATTTCACAAAAGCGTGACTTGCTGTGCAGGACATTGAATTCAAGGATACGTACTTCGTGTACCGTTTTCTCAAAACTGTGCTTCGCATGTTGAGACAGCGGATGTTCTACATTAGTGATGGTTTTATTCCACTGTTCAACAAAAGAGTTAGTGCTTTGTCCTATATGTAAGTTCAAACATTGGAACGGCTAGAGCAAATAGTACATTAAAGTAAATACCCTAATCGAGCAAATAAGCAGCATCTCCTTACGAGTTTAATATCACGAAGACGCAAATTTTGTAAGCACGCTTCAAATTAACAGCATACATAATGCTTTCCATCATTCTGCATCCTGTTACGGATTCTTACTGCTACACTTTTTTCACAAAGACAAATTTTACAAATAATGCATTTGTAAAGCAAACGCGCAATTTTTAGCATCATTTGAAAGATATTAACTTATTATTTTACTTTGGAACCAATTGTCAAAGCATTAAATGGACGAAAGTATCCTTATCGCTTGGCATAAGCTTGGCATGGCCAGGTGAGTTAAGAGTAACCCAAGAGTTTACGGTGGGTGGTAGTGACGAGTTGTCTTCCCTCTAATCTTACACTGCTAAATTGGGGACGACTAGCGCAGATTGCCCTCGAGTAGCTTTGCGCGAAAATTGAGAAATAAACCTTATTGCCTTGATTCTGTGTGTGTGAAAAATGAAAGTAAAAAGAACGGTTATCTGTTTACAGTTTCTTTTTCACTCATTTTATTCTTGTATGATTATGTTTTGTTTTCCTTTAAAAGTGAAGGTCGGCTTCGCTAATCAGTATGTTTTCATTATCAGTATTTAAACTTTCGTATAAAAGACACTTAAAGCTTCTATATCTGAGTGAACGAGATTACATGTTTGTATGAAGTAATCAAATTTATAGCTTCTCTGATATTCTTATGGCTTATTAACTTGTAATTAATTTTCATGTTGTGGATGACAAAAGCATGCTGTAACCAAAAGAGATAAGAAACGATTGACAGAACATTGTTTAAAGAATCAGCAACGTTTGTCAGTATTTCTACTTGACATAAGTCGTCATAATCACTAAAGATGATGTCGAAGTAAAGTATAGTATTTCAACGTATTCATGCAAAGAGACACGAAGTTGAACTAACTGTACAATTAAGATAGCAGAAAGGAGGTACTAATTATATTTTATAAATCATCTCAAAGTAAAATTTGGAAAACTATTATGCCTAACTTTACTCTTAAATAAGTATTTAAACTTCGTATACATGAAATACTCACTTTTTAAATTGTTAACTTTATAAAATCCGAGAGCATTTCTGAAAATAATAGTTATCCTAAATGTAGATAAATGCACAATTTAGAGTTATAAATTAAGTATATGCTAACAAAAATTTTTTGCCCCCCAGTGGCTCAGCGGTATGTCTGCGGACTTACACGCTAAAATCCGGGTTTCGATACCCGTGGTGGGCAGAGCACAGATAGCCCATTGTGTAGCTTTGTGCTTAATTCAAAACAACAACAACAACAACAAAATTTTCAAACATAAAATATTGTTAATGTTTTTTTTAAATATTCCAAAGTTCTTTGAAAAATGATAATTATATTATACTAAGTTAACACTGCGAAGTCAATGGCAATTAATCTGTATTGCGTCGATCTAGTTGCACAACGGAAGTTTTTTCTCTCTTTCTAGTAAAACTAGAAAACAAAACAAGTGTAAAATATTTGCACATTGAAAGTAGTACTGGGCTCTCAGTTTTCATCAACAGAAATAAAGCGAAATAGTGGTTACATAAGTGGGAGGTTGTTTTATTTTTCTATATTAGAGTAAAATATATCAAAGATTGTTATGATTTATTAAAGTACTAACTTTAACAACAGGATATTTGTATCTGTTTAAGCATATAATCTCTACACCATGTTAATTTTCAACCAACCTGGAAAACAAGTACGACTTGGCTGACATACAAAGGGAATTGATTGTAAGACCCAGATATTTTAAGTGAAGTACATTTTTACCAGCTCGTTGACTTCTCAGACTCCTGATTAAAGTAGCAATATATTACCTTTATATCCTATTCATCATCAATGAATGTCATAAAATAATGTATTTAAAAAAGTTTAGTGCTGTGATCAGAATTTAGTTTCATGAAAGTAAAGTAACACGTTTTCTAAATTTTGTTTTTGTCTTCTTGTTGTTAAGCCATTAGCCCTTAGGAATGAATGCATGATATTATAGACTATAACCATAATGGAGAAAGATTGAGGATCAAGAGGTCATTTATATCTTGGTCGAGTACTTGGTTCAGCAACCACTGCATGGATTGCCAATCTTGTTGATATTTAATAATCAGGTGATCAAAAATTCCAGAAAGATGTCGACATTAACAATATTCAAACTAATGGCTAAGATGCAAGAACGCAACCGAACTAAAATATCGGCTGAAAGTAACTACTAATGCAGAGACACCTTTTTAGCATCACATACATATTTGTAAGAAACTATACTAGAGCAAGTTTATAAGTGTGACTTCCTTCTCAGAACTATATAAAGCACGTTTTCTGTTATAAGATGTAAGCGCCATGAATTATGCACACTATCTGTGTCTACATTTAAAATACTCTTCAAAACAAAAACACAAAAGGGATATTTTTTATTTTAAAGAGAAATATATGTAATAACGTTACAAGCTTAGAGTATGTGATGTTACACGTGTCAGACCAAAATGACAATAAAAGTTGTGCACTTTGAAAACGGAGGAAAACATCGGGTTTTTCGCCAAAACCCATGCATGTCCAACAAATTTGTTTGAGAGATCTGCATGTTCTGCAAGTGCAACATGTGCAAAATCCCTATAAAAGTGACGGGTTCTCGATTTCTATAGCTCAGTGTTAAACCACCGACATGCAATACAGTTACGCCAAGACTGACTGAAGCACAACGGAACAACGCCATTGGTCACTTGGAATCAGGCGAATCTCGATCATATATTGCCAGAGCTTTGAATGTCCACCAAAGCACCATCACAAGGCCATGGAATCGTCACCGATAACATGGATCAACTGGTGACCATCCACGATCTGGCAGACTTCATGTGCAGGATGTTGACAGATTTGGTGGTGGCAGCATCATGATGTGGGCTGCCATCGCCTAAAATGCCAGAACAGACGTTTTGCACATTCGAGGGAATCTTACGGCTCAACGATACGTCGACGAGATTCTTAGGTCCCATGTGCAACCCATCATAGTGAACGTCAATGACGTTTTCAACATGACAACGCCCGTTTTCACACAGCCCGACTCACCACTGTCTTCTTGAGACACCATAACGTTCTTCCCTGGTCCTTCAGATCACCAGATTTAAACCCCATCGAATATCTTTGGAACGAGTTGGACCGACGTCTGCAACGGTGACAAGCTCAACCGTAGACTCTACTTCAGCTTGCAGCAACTTTGCAGGCTGAGTGGACAGCCATTCCACAGGATGTGATTCGTCATCTCATTGCTTCTATGGGCAGGAGATGCCAAGCAGCTATTGATGCTCACGGGGGGCATACTCGTTATTGACGTTGAGTGACGTTAAACTTCAACTGGTGAGCGTGGACTTCGCATTTGCAGATTTTGAATGTTCAGCAGTGAATGTACAAAGTTTCACACATGTCATACATAACCACTCAGAATAAACTTGTTAACAATTTGTCTCATATTTGCCTTTTGCGTTTCTTTTTTTGAAGAGTATATATTCCAGGTTAGATTGGTGTAGTAGAAATCTGGTAACAAATAGTTTTGCGACAGTTTTATTTTGTTTCCTTTGTCGTGGAGGATTAAAACTAAACGTGCCAACACTAACTGTTTGTGATAATGCACATGAGAAATGTGATTGGTTTTCCAAATGTTTTAGATTGGTTGTTGCTTTGAGATATGTACAAGTGTTCATGAATACATGTGTTTGTTGGTCGTCTTTACTGAAAAACTAAATTTAGCTTTTGTTTTTTGCCCTGTTTTCTGTTAAGTCAAAGTGACGCGGGCCCTCTTTGACGGTATGTCTGAGTGAGAAAATTGAATATGGTGGTTGAGGAGTTCAATCACTGTTGTGATCGTAGAAAAAATATAACTCTCTATCGGGTTGAATGTACAAGATGCAAAAACGTGAGGAAGGCAATGTGGTTGTTTTTAAAAAAAGCACTAAAATTGAATCTGGAAGTAGTTGTGGCAGACCAGGAGACTATAATTATTGATGAATGTATCCAATGACAAATTAACGCAGTAACAACTGGAGTGCAGGATCCGAATTCACTAAAAGAGGTGGCTTCACTAACAATGAGATTTTCTGTAATTGTCTTTTTTTTTATTACACGAGCAGTAGATAACAGCTATAGTTGTGGCTGGGCTCATGTTATAAACTTAGGTAAAGTTAAACTTATAACTTCCCTCCGCTAGTACGGCCGTAAGTCCACGGATTTACAACACTAAAATCAGGAGTTTGGTTTCCCTCGGTGAGTTCAACAGGTAGCCCGATACGGCTTTGCAATAAGAAAAAAACACACACAAATACACACTTATAACTGAGATACTGTGGTTTGTAGAATTAGTTACCGCTAAGAGGAGAACTGACAACAGGCAGATGGGTGCAGCAGTATGTACTTTTCCCAGCTAATGGGTGTCAACTTGTCTAGTTGCTTTCTGGTGTCAGCTACTTTAACATCGCAAACATTGTACCCAGATTGGTGTCTGTCAGTTGTGAAACATGAAGCTACTGGTTGATACCGAACTACAATCGCTCTATCCAATCTTGCATTGCTTGCCTACCCTACTCTATTACTAGAAAGCGTTAAATTCCCTCTGGTCAAGAGAGATGGCTTTAAAGCGTAAAAGATAGCCCATAATTTTTTACAGGGATGTACTGTATAAACTGACTGCTGGAACATCTGTTAAGTGTGTCGTAAAGTGCTATATTGAAAATCAAACAAATAAGCAGTAAAAATATTTCTTTTGTATTATATTTTCTATTTTTATTAAGCATTAAAATGGTTAATTTTACTCATTCAATCACTTTTGCCTTTTTTGATATTCACTGGAATATTTACTCCAATGCTTCATTTTTCCAAACGAAATAATGGACTTCCTATAATAAATCATAAAAATATGGTGACAGGACTGACAAAAATTTATTAGTAGCCAATGATCTTATCTTTCAAAATGAAGTCGCCATTATTTTGTCAGGTATCGTAACAAGACATGTTGTAACATTATTTTGGGTCGAGATAAATTTATATGTAACAGATATAACCAGTTTTCAGCTTAAAAAGTTTTTATATTAGTATGGACCAGATAGTTTTGGCGCTTGACTCACATTTTGCGGGTTGCGCGCTCGAATCCTCGTCCCACCAAATATGCTCGCCCTTTCAGCCGTGGGTGCATTATAATGTGACAGTCAATCCAATTATTTGTTAGTGAAAGAGTAACTCAAGATATCGGTGAATAGTGATGATTAGTATCTTACCCTCTGGTCTTTCACTGCTAAATTTGGGACGACTAGAGCAGATAGTTCTCGTGTAGCTTTGTGCGAAATTCAAAAGAATTAAACAAACTATTAGTATACATTGTTCGAATGCAATAAACTTAAAAATATATTCAATACCTATATTTAGATGCTAGTCAAAAAATCATTTTTATTTAAGTCATAAGATAAATAGAGATGTTGAAAAATAATGAAAAAGTATTGATTCAATAAAGATTGTCCACTGCTCTGGTATCTTAAAGTTCTATTCCAACCATTAGGTTTGAGAAATAATGAAGTTGATCTCATCATAGGTGGACTTGTAATTGACTGCATGCTTTATTCATCCAATAATGCATGGACTTATGTTAAAAGATATAGAAAAGATAGAGTTGAGGACCTATTTAATTTTGTAATGAACTAGAAAAAGGCAGAGGACAGATGTGAGTTGTTTGATGAAATTACAGTTAACCCTGAACTTCTATGAATATAGTCGTATTGCACTGAAATTTTCTGGGTGACCTTGATAATCCAGAGAAGGAAAAATGCATGTGTGGGTAGAGTGTACATTACCTGAACTGTTTTACACATATAGAGAATCAGTAGCTAGGATATTCTTTGATAGATCGTTTAGACAGAGTATTCATGATCAAACTTTGTAGAATGGACGGCAACTGCCTGTTGTGGAGACACAAGTGTAGAGGACGACGGTTTGAATGTCTTCGGAATTGAAGACGAAAGACTGAAGACTTTCGAAACGTCGTCCTATACACTTATGTCTCCACAACAGGCTGTTCCCGTCCATTCTATAAAGTTTCATCAGTACCTAAAATAATTTTAGTATTCATGGTCTAAAAGGGTTTTGCATACTCAACAACCTTTCTTATCACTTATCAGACATAAGTGTTTCAATTTGTGATTTAAATACATTTATTTTTAATCACGGCACAGCAGATCATGGAATGGCTTTGAGTTTGTTTTATGTTTTTTCAATTACAAACTTTTAAATAATTTGTTCATCGTATCTTAACTGATTTGAGATATAATTACAATTTTGGACTCAGAAGATCAGACCTTTTTGATTGATGTATTTGATTTACGCTAAAGTATCATAGATTAATTTTATTTTCTACTGCTTAATAGCATTTCAAATACCAAGACTATTAAGAATTTCTAAAGGGCTTTGATTATCTCTAAATAAGTTGGTGTTTAGTGTTATTATTACTTAATACCTTTTATGTACCACATTCAATATAATGTATGGTTTTGGATTTCGACTGAAAATTTTTTGCAAACACTTCAGTAGATTTTGATATTTTGTCATCTATCGTGTTCTGATTGTGTATTGTCTTTACCTGAGATCTGTTACTAAGCAGAAAATGTAAATCTGTCATCTTTGCGTTGTGTTATGCTGTGGATAATGAATATTCTTTGCTAGGATTGGATATTATAGAGATAGCACAAGTTTTTGTTTTTTAATTTTTATTACAGGTTTTTAACTTTGAATTAAGTCAGCCTGTATAAGGACTTAAATAAAAAGGAGGTGGTTATCGCATTCTTACTTTTACATCTGCACCATTCTTTATGTAATACATTCATTAATTTCTGGTTCAGTTGAAAGAAAATCTATTCATGCAACCAACACGCCAAAGGATTTCTTAGGAGTGCAGCTATATTGCAGGTGTTGGATATCACCTGGGTAGTCTGTTGGTGATAGAAGTCTCATGTTGTTGCCACAGGCACATGAAAAAATAGCGCAGCCTATTTCCCCTCATTTGATTGGCTATATAATAAGCTGCAACATGATGTTTGAGTCATTGTTTATCTCGTAATTTGAATGTAATTTAAGTGTACATAAAATTTGTGTTTTATTGTTAACTGGTTAAGTTGTGTCTAAAAAGTCCTCTGCTTTTACTTCTTTCTTTTGTCAGCCAACTGATTAATCTGAAGTTTAAATTTCAATGTGAAGTTCAGTGCAGTATTACTTATCCTGAAATTCAGTTTAGTTCGTGTTGTTACTTATTTATCACAAACAATGTGTAAGGAATTTTTGTCTAAATTTGTTCACAATACAATAAATGTATGTTTTTATTAAACAGCTCTCCTCTTAGTTCCAAGCCAAGATCCAGGTGACAACAGTTAAAAGTCTATTAATTCGATCTAACAATATGTACATATGTACATATTGTAAAAGAATAGTAATGCAAAACACAGCGAAGTGAAAATCGCTTTTGAGCCTATCTGAGGCAATGAAATGTCGTGATTCACTGCATTATTTTCATCAGATATAGAAGGCTTATGAGGTTTATCGTTTTGCTAGCTTAATCATTATACATACCTTAAAATTACAAAGGATTTTTAGACAGAAAATTATTACTGCGAAATTAACGCAACCAGTTAAGTGTAGTTTTAAACGAACATCAGGTTTCCGGTTATAAATCTTATCGCAAGTTCACACATGAAATGACTTGTGACGCAAAAAGATAGATAAACGTTGCTAATACATACATTTTTTTTGACATTCATAACAGTGTGGAAGAAAGAAATTTGATGAAAGAAAAAAATGTTTCACAGACCCTGATATGTCGTTAGAAACAATATATATGTATAATATTGTTATGAAATGAGTAAAAGTTTCTTAATTATAAAGTATATCCACGAACATGTCTTAATTTGAAATTCAATCCCTACCTCACATTATGGGTAAATTATGTGCTTATAGGTAATATTTAAAGAAACTAATCAGATACTCGTGTTTTTCAAGAAAGAAAGAAAACGCTTTGATCACAAAATGTTTTGAAAAAATAATAAAACAATTTCGTTGAAATCGCAAATTTATCAATGTATTTATCAGAGATTTAATCAAAATACCTGAGATTTTGTTGTAACAAAAAATTGCATATTATTTCACTTACACGTTTATTCTGGCATTTCTATTTAAATAATTACAAGTTTTATCTACAAATCTGCCGACCTATACTTCTAGGAACCGAGTTTCGATACCTGTTGTGGGCATAGAACAGATAGCCCTTTGCGTAGACTATTGTTCTTGATATCGCTAATGACATGAGAAAGTAAAGTGCTTGCATTTCGCATAAAAGTAATGTTTGTACGAGAAAGGGCCCGGCATGGCCAGGTAGCTAAGGCGCACGAATCGTAATCTCAGAGTATCAGGTTCGAGTCCCGATCGTGCCAAACATTCTCGCCCTTGTGTTATAATTCTCGTGGAACTGTTATAATGTTACAGCCCATCTGCTATTCGTTGGTAAAAGAGTAGCCCAAGAGTTGGCGGTGGGTGGTGATGACTAGCTCCCTTCTCTCTGGTCTTACACTGCAAAATTAGTGACGGCTAGCACAAATAGCTCTCACGTAGCTTTGCAAATAGTGGGATTGACCGTAACATTATACACCCCCACGGCTGGGATGGTGAGCATGTTAAGCGCGATGCGGGCGCGAACCCGCGACCCTCAGATTACGACTCGCACGCCTTACGCGCTTGGCCATGTCAGGCCCTTGATCCTTTGTTAATTTTTTTTTTTCATATATATATAGATATATATTTGAAAACTTTATCGTACTTCAAAGCCAGCTTGCTGTGATGACGCAGTAAAAACACGTGTCTTTCGAAATACATTTACTCTTTATAACGGTGTAATAAACTGATTAATAAAAAAACAACAAAAGGTTCCCATCAATAAGCTATGTCTCCCAAACAGCTTTAATGCTGCAAGTCTAACGTTTCATTTCTTACTTACTGTTTGCCAGCTTACTTTAATAACAAACAAAAACACCATATAAATAAAATTTGTCCTTATATCCTGCTACACTTTCCTCACTTGCAGTTTTAGGGAAAATAACAGAATTAATTTTCGTAAAAAATAACTTATTTTAAATTATATTTTTTATTTAGTGCTGTGAAAGTGTGAATCTTTGATCCCACTTCCTCATGCGAGACAAATAAACTGAAACTCAGTTCTCATTGGAAGGTACAAACGAAACTTTTTATCCTCATTCGAAGTCTTTTTTTGTCTTTTTAATGTCCAGAAGTACATTAAAAATTAGATAATGTTATATCATCCCATTTTATCTTTTGTATAGTTTTGTGCATAATTCCAAACAAACAAAAATCTTTGAAAATATTGCTAAGTGTGACGTTACAAATGTGTAACAAACGCATTCTTTCATAAAACAAGGTGACTGTTTATTTTGAAAGACTTTCAGTTACATCTTTTTGTGCACTAAATGCAATTTTATACGTGAACGTATTTAGTTATTCAGTGCGAGTAAGCATGAGAAATGTGCTGTAGAATATAAATCAATTATGTTTACCCATTTGCTTTTCCTACTCACCGTGTTCTTGAAGGAAGTTGCAAAGTTTTAATTTCTTTGTTTTCACCACCTACTTTCTGCCACAACGAATACTTCAGCCGCCTTCTTTATAACTCAAACCTTTATTTATTTTTGCCTGCGGTCTGAATTACAGGACTATAGTCCTGAACTTCGCAGTTTACTTCCTTATTCAGATATTGCAAAAAACAAACAAACCTGGGTCCAACTGCAGTAGTTGTGAACTAACGAGATTTTTACACCACCTACGGGATTTAATTTAAAACACCTGATCCCGAACGTTTCAAGCGCTCACTGTGCATATGTCTAACCGCTTTTATCTCTCTTGTCTTTTGATACGTTCCATAATTTAACTTGAATGCTATATATTGACGTTGGATATGTATTTTTCCTAATGTACATATCATTTTTTTAGTGCCCTTTCTCTGTCGTTCGTAATTTTGTTTTGTTATTTACTTTAATTATTTTCGTCGGTTCAGTATAAACTTAGAGCTTAGTTCCTTTTTATATATGCAATTTACTCCTTCAGTTTAGCTTCTAGCTTTATAATTAAAACGCATGCTATCAAGCCAATCACGTTTTGACGTGAAGAAAATGAAAAAAGAATAACAATTGAGAAATAAATGTTTGCTATTAAATATAAGAAAATGCAAAGAAGAATGTTTTTGTGGAAATTATATTAAAACCATATTTTATCATTAAATCCATCAGATAAACCTAATATTTTGTTTAACCCCAAAACTACCAATGATGTTCCATCTATTTTTAAACATGTTTTTCAAACTTATTTATACACCAAAATCCTTGTAAATCTATGACTGTTACTTAAGATGCTACAAAAATTACTTTAAATAAAAGTTCTATTAGTACTGTACTTAAGCTTACTTATTATTATTAGCATTCTCTAATATAACTGGAGCGAGAAAGTGCGTGATTTCACCCAGTTTATCTCCACTTGGTACAATAATACGTCTGCGGATTTACAACGATACAATCAGGGGTTCGATTCCTCTTGATGGACACAGCAGACTGCCCGATGTGGTTTTATTACAAGAAAAAATACGCACTTCACCCATTTTGTTTTTTCATGACTTTACACTGAATGATGCAAGAGGGAAAATATTAAAGTTCTTCAATATGATGCAACATGTGGGCTCATCAGAATACAAACATTTGGATTATTTGAACGTTAAGTACCAACGGCTTCTTTTCAGTGGATGTGACTGATCAAGCATAGTTTGAAGTTCTATTATTTAAATTTTAACTCGTGTAATCATCAGATTACTCTATTTTTTTATAAAAAGAATGTAAATAAACCAGATTGGGTCACAAAGAGTATAAGACATAAACCTAAACAAAAGCGTTATGAATTTTGAAATTTAAATTGTCTAGTATGAGAGTAGACATAGCATGTCGTAGATCAAGAAATTTGGTGAACCAGAAAATTAAGACATCAAAAAGTATGTATCGGAAACGGTTGATTAAAAATGTAAAAAAATAACGGTAAGAATTTCTTTAAATACATTAAGGGTAAATAAAATGTTAATATGGGGAAAATCCCTTAAGAGATGACAAAAAAAGGCTTGTATCTGATGGTTATGAGATGGCTGGGTTATTAAATTTAGCTTTAAATTTTTTTTTTACTAAGAAAGATTTAAGCGATATTCCACGTCTTAAAGAGTTGATAGATGTAAACAAGATCGAATTAAAAATGACTGTATTAATTATGAGGTGGTTAGGGAAACAAATGAGAAGTTTAAACTACGATAAGCCTTCTGGGACAGATAATATTCCCCCAAGGGTTTTGAAGCAGAGTAAAAATTCAGTACGTGAGTTACTTGCTACTATTTTTTGTCAGTTTTTGAATTGTGAGCAAGTACCAGAAGACTGGAAGCTGACTAATGTTGCTCATCTTCTTAAAGATGGTTATAAAATTGTGCCAGCAATTATAGACCCATTAGTTTTACATCATTTGTGGGAAACGTTTTTTTAACGTCTTATAAAACATGGTTTACAAACTAATTTAATAAAGTTCATAATTTTATTGGATAGTTAACACGATTTCACTAAGAAAAAATCTTGCCTTACAAATCTTTTGACATTCTTTGAAAAGATTGCTGCATATGTAGATTAAGGCAAGAGTGTAAATTTTGTATATCTAGATTTGAGAAAGCATTTTACGAGGTGCCATACAGAAGATTGTAACGATTATCTCTGTTGGTGATTGGGATAAATTGACTAAGAAGATAGAAAATTAGCTAGATGAAAGAAAACAGAAAATTTATAGAAATGGACTTCAATTACATTGGATTCATGTCACAAATGAGTACTTCGGGGCTCAGTCTTACGACCTTTGCTTTTTTATTTACATCAATGACATTAATAAAAATAGTGAATTAATTAATTAAATTTGCAGACGATATTATAAGCATTTTAGCTAACTGTTGTTAGCTGTGAAAAGAATTCTGCTGATTTACAAAAGGATCTAAGTCATTTTGTAAATTGTGCCAACAAATGGCAAAAGGGTTTTAATTATAATAAATGCATGTGGGTTACAATAATTTAAATCGTAATATAATTTGTGCAAGAATAACCGTAACAGAGTTGTGAAAGAAAGGAATCTTAATGTAATAACTGATCAGTCTTTAAGGTAATTCATGCAAGTTGTTGTTGTTGCCAGTGAAGGGAAAATATGAATTTAGATTGTATCTATTGAAATATTTAATGCAAGTCTAAAGAGGTTAATAGGTTATAATTTCATCGCATGTGTCACTAGTTAGGCCATATTTGGAATATTCTGCTCATTCTTTGCACCTTAACTTGGAAAAGACATTGAATTATTGAGAATGACTTAGAAAAGGGTTAGTATAACGGTTCCTGGGATAAAGGGATTGTGTTTTGAGGAGACGTTGAAATCTCCAGAATTGTTTTCTTTTGTAAAAAATAGTTACGTGTTATTGATGTGTTTTAGATGTAAAGGCATTGCATTCATAATCTTGATACATTTGTCTTTTATTGTAAGAAACAATATTTTGAACAGTTATGTGGATAAAGACAAAGTAGTGAAATACTATTGTCAATGTAAGTTTGCAAGCTGAAGAGCATAAGTGATTTATTGGGCATATAAATATTCTATTAATATTGCCTAGTAATATTTCACATTAAGAAGTTAAAATGCAATTCCTATTCAGTACATAGAATGCTCAATACTCTATACATTAATTAAAACAAATAAAAACATATGAATATCGAGAGTACATTTTTATTAATCGTTAGCACTAGAAATATCACAGTTGTGTAAGAAAAAAAGCTCATTGAAAAACCCGCAAAAACAGAAAATACTTTAGCAAAATTAACAATCTCTCAATCAACTGTGATCCCCAGTGCCGTATCCCTATTAGTTTGCATTAATGGTGAAAACATTTTTCATTTTACAAGTATTATTATAACATAGTTGAACGATAACTTTTAGGGAACATTAGGTGTGGATTTAATGGGCATGACTCACTAATATATGTTGGTAACGATGTACGTTTTAAACACTTGCTTTACATCACTTTCACTCTCGTTTCATTACGTTAATTGCTGTGAACGACTGTGCTATGCCATACAAAGTTTTTACCGGTTTAAGCATGACAAAAATTTGGAAAGAAAGACAATTTATAAAAAACAGTGAAAGATAAGTATGCACAAACTTTTGGTTCATAAAAAGAAAGAAAACTCCAAAATACATTGTTTAAACATTTAGTGTCCGAAGTAAGAAGCCTTCCAGTGGCACAGCGTTATGTCTGCTGACTCACACCTATAGAAACCATATTTGGAATATTGCAGGGGTCTCTCAGTGACATAGCGTTATGTCTTCAGACTTAACCACCAGAAATCGTATTTGGATATCTTTGGTGGGCAGAGCACATTTATCCAGTTGTATAGTTTATGCTTAACAAAAAACAAACAAATTAATCAAACCTTCGCAGTTTCAGAAAGTGTTCTGTTTCAAAAGTAAATAAGACCAAACTAAGAGTAACAAGTATTTTTACTTCGTACATGTAAAGTTTATATGTCATGTTGTATTGTAACCTACAGAGTGCATAATTCTCCTCGTGATTCATTGCATGCACTCGTTTTACTGACGTCACGACAGTAGGAAATTGCTATGTTAAGGGTTCCTTATGTTATTACATTTTAATTCCTAACAGACAACACACTACTGTATAGTATTTTTGATGCGATGGTTTAAAATAGGTGGCTTCTGTAAGCGGACTTATCCCCACCCATTTTGGGGAAATTGACTCTATTCAAAACACCCTCAGACGTTAATCACAAACATATAGGATGCGTATGCACGTAAAATCTACGAAAAAATTTTTGAATCGTTTCTTAGGAAATACTTTACATGGAAAGTTCCTTGGACGTATAATGCATTAATTCTGCAAAGAAACAAAAAAATGTAAAATAAATAAGGAAAACATACTGTATTCTGATTATAAGATAGTGTTGTCTTTTTTGGAGGGGGAATATTAAAAGTTTTATAATCAAATAAATAAAATCCGGCTTGAGGATTTTCCCTAGTGTAAAAGTGGGATATGTTGCCAAAACTAGCACAATATATGACAGTCTACAACTTATCTTAATAATTGAAGGTAAAAAGAAGTTTAATTGTTTTTGGTCTTGAATTCAGATAAGGTAACAATTAAGATGTTGCTCTTCTGCTCTACTTGGATGAGAAGGAATGAGATGTTGATAATATGCAAACTGATTGGTCAAATGTTTTCATGTTTATCTGATTAGGTATCTGTTAGACAAGTTGACAAAATTATGTTACCAAAAAGAAGGTAACGAACAGTCACCACAGACAAATGTACAATAAACATAGGAGAAATTACCACTTGATGGTCTGATACAATCTATTAGTATTCATACATAAATGGAGTCATCTTATACTAGGTGACTCAATTAAAACTGAACATGTGTTTGTTTGCTATGTAGCAATTTAATGTTTCCGAATAAAATCTATAAATCTCTATTATCTCATATTTTTCTCACTTCTCTTACCAATATAACTGCTAGACCCTTTAAAATCTCAATAAAAAATAAACTTTTTCGAAATTACGTCACAGATTATGTTTTAATTTAACCACCGTGTAGCAAAAGTCGTGGGATAGCTTGTTAAGTTGTAATTACGTGATTTGTTTATTTCCAAAATAGATTTCTAATTTTAAAATTGAGTATAAATATGATATTTAAACAAAGACAACTATTTTTTACGGCTTTTAATGAAAACGTTAGTGGTGTTAGCTTAGACACATAATTTTGATTAAAGCCGTATATTAATGAACTTCAAAATTCTTTGGGTTTACGGCCCGACATGGCCAAGCGCGTAAGGCGCGCGACTCGTAATCCAAGGGTCGCGGGTTAGCGCCCGCGTCGCGCCAAACATGCTCGCCTCTCCTAGCCGTGGGGACGTTATAATGTGACGGTTAATCCCACTATTCGTTTGTAAAAGAGTAGCCCAAGAGTTGGCGGTGGGTGGTAATGACTAGTTGCCTTCCCTCTAGTCTTACACTGCTAAATTAGGGACGGCTAGCACAAATAGTCCTCGAGTAGCGTTGTGCGAAATTCCAAAACAAACAAACAAAACCTTTGAGTTTGGTATTATAAACCCACAAATGTAAAATAAATATGTATTAGATAAGTATAACACTTGTTTTTATAAATATGAACTCATGTGTTCTAATTAGACACACAAAAATTCAGTTTTTTACAGGTTGAAAACTATGAAACAGCTGCACGCAAAGTAAGTTCGAAATTTTCTAGTTTGTTGTCAACGTAAAACGATTTTTCTTGTTTGATTTGTCAAGGTTATTATATGTTATTGATGTTAAGCTAATAACGTTATCCTAAGATATTTAGTATGAGAATAGTATACTTTATTGTTACGCTAGAGATATTTACAGATACGAATTTTTTCCATCGTACACAAGTGTGCATCAACTGTGCAACATGAAGTGATTTGTTTTTCAGGCACAGGTTAAAACTGTTTTACAAATTTGTATTTAGAACGGCTGGTATGGGTATTAACGTTTTTATTGATAAGCAGAGAACAAAGTTTCGACCTTCTTAGGTCATCATCTTCTGAGATACATTTTTATTTCAAGTGGGTTTGTCGTTATCAAGAATGTTTTATAAATTTGTTTAAAGTCTTGGAAGGCTTGATGGTTAGAGTTTTTGTTTCGAAATCTTTGGGCTGTAGTTCAAAGCTAATCACTGAATATGCTTGACCTTTCAATTATTGCGCAGTTATAATAGGACAGTCAATCCCCTTGTCCAAGTAAAGTAATCCAATGGTTGGTGGTAGGTGGGATTCACTAGCTATCTTCTTTGTAACATATCACTTATAAATTACGGATGACTAGTGCAGATAGCCTTCAAGTACTTTATTTGTTTTTGAATTTCGCGCAAAGCTACATGAGAGCTATCTGCGCTATCCGTCCCTAATTTAGCAATGTGTTATTAGAGGGAAGGCAGTTAGTCTTCACCACCTACCGCCTATTATTGGGCTACTCTTTTACCAACAAATAATGGAACTGACATTAACATTATAATGTCCCCACGGCTAAAAAGGTGAGCGTGTTTGGTATAACATGGATTCAAACCAGCGACCCTCAGATTACCAGTCGAGCACCATAACCACCTAGCAATGCTGGGCCCTCAAGCCAGCCGTCCCTAATTTAGCACTGTAAGACTAGAGGGAACGAAGCTAGTCATTGCCACCCACCGCCATCTCTTAGGCTACTCTTTTACCAATGAATAATAGGATTGACCGTAACTTATAAAGCCCTCACAGCTCAAACGGTGAGCATATCTGGTGTGACGGGGATTCGAGCCTGCAACCTTCAGATACTATTAGTAAAACAAAGCTTTGATTATTAAATATATTAATGAATTAAAACAACTACATAATCTAGGGATCAATTATCAAATATGCTGGATATTTCAAAACCGGTTTCTATATCACAAGTTAAAACATTAGCTGAATGTGAAGAAAAATAAATTAATGTTTCAGTAAACAAAACAAATACTGTAGTACATTAAATGTACTAAATATTTCACAAGTTACACGTGACATTTTTCATTTCGTGTCTAATTTTCATATTAATAACCATTTAGGTGGTTCAACAATAAGATTGGAGCGCCAATAACGCTAAAACTCTGGACTAGATCCTTCAGTTGATGTGCTTACAATAACACATGACATACTATTGTTGAGTCAGCTTTCTAATAATGTATGTGTTTTTTTCCGATTATCAGTTTTTATGTAGTACGATCTGTCCTTTTTTGTAAAAACGGGAACCAGAAATATTAAAATAAAGTTTAAGTCTTTAAGAATACTTTTTATTAGAAACAGAAAATTACAACTGGAATTTTAGAAAGTAAATCTTATATGCTGACTGAAACAAGCTAATATTTAATGACTCATAAATCTGTCAGAAACAAATAATTTCACAACAACAAAAACCAATACATACAAGGTATTTTAATTTCTATTAGAGTAGTTCTATGATTTCAGTTATACAAAACCTAATCCTCTCTGAATTGCTAATCAACTTTTTTCTGATTTTATTGATATTTAAATTAGTTTCTTGGGACTAATTTGATTTAAGCTTCAAGTCACTTGCCTTAAATGCATAATATAATCATTTTGTTTTGGTTAAGTGTTGTAATAATTATAAAGTTATGTTCTCGCTCTTTTATTATGTTGCTTTTTTGAAGTTTAATTATCATAATTTAACTGTGATAGTCAATCATTTTTTAATTATTTTTGCTGCTTTTTCTCTGTAAACAATAACTACATATTGTTCTGTAATCCTTTCAGAGTACAAACAATAAAATTATGACTATAGACATTAAGATATTTTAATGATCTGCTCATATCTGTATTTGGGTATTGGAATAGGTTATAGTAGATGGTATATTCTCTATTATTTGAATTATAATAAATAACACGTGATTCTAATGTTTATTATGTCATTTATTCGCTGTTTACTTGTTAAGTTTGAACACAATAAATCTTAACGAAATAAAACTTTAAGAATATATATTTTTATAATATATTTTATAAATGATAAGCAAAAACCTCTCATCAGAATTTCTCTTTTATTAGACGATCTTACTTGGACTATCGATTATACAAGGATAAGAAAGAATAAGTGGACAACAAGGTAGACTTTTCATTAGTTTTGCCACATTAGAATTGGGATCAAGAACTTTGACTAATACCCCAAGGAACAATAAAGAGTGCTAAAACGTGAGGGGGGTTCTGAAAAAACACGTCTGTAAAAGTGATAGAAAAGAAAAGGAGAAATTATGTCCACATTAGATGTACTTGTTTGTAGGGTAAACTTTATTATACTTAACTTTTTCTATTTAGAAGATTTATTTAAAGTTTGATATGGTTTTCCAGGAAGAAAAGCACTTTGATTCTAGACAGAAAGTGTCCTCTCCTTTTACATACTATTCTTAATGACAAATGACTTACATGAGACTAGTTTCTCGATTCCTAAAACCACTTTTATTTTAGATACTTCTATAAAGTAAATGAAAAAGTTTGACGTGTAACAATTTAATCAACGATCTTGAAAGTTTAATATTTCTATGTCAGTAAGGATTAAATATCTAAATGTGTTTAGTTTTTATAAAATTTCAATCATTATCACATACCTAGACATATTTAAATATTGTGAGTAACAAATATTTCCATTTACTTTTGACATGGTTCCTCTCGTTTAATAATTTTATTGAATATCTTTGTTCTTAAGCAAACTAGGATCATTAGTCAAGAGAAAAAGTTGAGTTTTCGATATCAGTATTGTTAAACCGGAAATAAATATTTTTGTTTTCACCCTTACGATCAGACTTCTTTCTGTTTTAATTATTATATAAATTTCTTTCGGTTTTTTAAACAAATATGAGAAAAGTAAAATAGATAGAATACAAGATATTATCAACCTGTGATTGCATAACGTTTTCTACATAATATGAATGTTTCATAGTTAACGGTTGTTTCGGACACCTTGACTGGGCGATAAAAATAAAATATGCAAAAATCAAAGGAAATTGTAAATCAGGGACCTATTTTGGAACTGTTCAGTTTTTCTAAGACTCGGTTATCATACACCATGTTAGTGTAGTAATTTCACTGAATCCTAGTTTAGTTCACTGTAGTAGAGGAATTTGACGTGTTAAATTGCATTTGCAGGTTATGTATTAGTTCTAGAACTGATGTCATTTGAACGTATGTGTTTTCTTATAGCAAAGCCACATCGGATTATCTGATGAGTTCACCGAAATGAATCAAATCCCTGATTTTAGCATTATAAATCTGTATACTTACCATTGTATCGGCGGTGGACTGGTGTCATTTGAAAATAATTTCTAAAAATATATATAAATTTAAAGGAAGGGTGTTAAAAGCATTACTATATGCATGTGAGTGTTGTAAAGCCATTATGCCAGTATAGAACTATCGTCGCACGTCCAACTGAAAGTTAAAGTGAAAAACAAATAGAAAAGAATAAAATAATACGTGAGAAAGATATTTACTAAAATATAACTCGTGAACGACGTACTACTACTCTTGTTTTCTGATAAACATAGAATTTCAAAATAACCATCTATTCTCCGCCTGTTGCAGGGATTGAATCTCAAATTGTGCATGATACTTTTATCGTTAAACTACCGAGAGCTTTTTTGTATGGAGTTCAAATTAGAAACACAAATAACAAGTATAAAATGTAAAATAAAACACCAGAAATACTATCTACAGGCTGTTGTCACGTGTGGAATGAAATTAGTAATTTACAATTACACCCTTGTGCAAATTAATTGAAACAAGACGGAAAATTACGATCTTTTTTAATTTTTTGCGTTTTATTTCTGAGAATCCAAAAAATTACTCACAAATGAATACATAATATGACCACCTTTATTTTACAGATGACCATTAATCCGCTTTGGCATTGGATCTACGAGTTCACTGCAATCTTTATTAATTTTTGGATCGCGGAACCACACTTCAATTATAGCCTCAATTAGCTTATCTTTCGTAATACAGTCTTTTCCCTGAAGTCTTTCATTACAAATCGCCCAAAGATTTTCAATAGGATTTAAGTCCGGAGAATTTCCAGGCCAGTAAAGCACCTTTATTTGCGTTGTAGTCATAAAATTCTTCAGAAGTTTTGATGTGTGGCACGGAGCCAGATCTTGCTGAAAAATGCCAGATCCATCTGGAAATCTCTTTTTCAATTCTGGAAACGACTTTTCTCTGCAAAACTTTGATGTACTGTGGTCCTCGCATCATACCTTCTACCTTCTGAAAAAGCCCCAAAACATCTTCTTCAAGGGATGTTTTACGAACTGATTGATGTGAGATTCTCGAAGTTTCTCACCTAGAGATCTGCAAACATGCAGGCTTCTTTGACCCTGTACAAAGAAATGAGTTTCGTCACTGAATAACACCTTCCTCCATTGTTCTTGCGTCTCGTTCTTATATTTTATACCTCATTAATACCGTTTTTTTTCTTCACTGAGTTGGTAAAAAGTTGTTTTTGACTAGTCTCCTTGTCCTTCTAACACAATTTCGAATGACGTAATATTCCTCAAAATCTCGTCATATATCCCAAAAATAGATCGACCGTACTGCAAAACACAGCTAATGACGCCGTCTGTGTGAAAAATAGCCATTAAAGGAAATCAGCGGGTCCAGTGAGCCTACACCGGCCGCAATGCTGAAAATATTATAAAATTACCATTTGTTTCAATTAATTTAAACAAGGGTGTAGGTTAAATGTGTGCTTTCTGAAATCCTCAAACACACATTTTTTACTGAAATAAATTGTCGTTTATAGCTAATTGTACCAGAAAAGTTGTTCTTCATCGAAAAAAAAAGGGTAACAGGCCACATACTTGCACCTTAAGATAATTTGTAACTTCTATCTGTTATGCAAAATACGAACCAGCAAAGAATGTCGATCTAAAAAATATCAATTGGGAGCCTCAATGACTAGAAAAGTCAGAAAAAAACATAATAGAAACAACTAAGTTTACACGAAACAAAGAAATAAGAGGAAAACTGTAGTCTAATGATTAGTGTATGGAAATTAGGATCAAAGAATTGAGAGTTTGAGACGTGATGGTGTTTAAAATGCTCTAAAGTTTGAGCTATATATGCCGTCTATAAGTGAAATTAAATTTTATTTGTTTCAAATAGCTATAAAAGGTTCTTATATTGGAATGTTTTGTTTGCTGGTTAGTTTTTTTCACTTTAGCTAATACTTTAAAATAAGGAAAAACTGTATATACCTGAACCCTAGGAATTTCTGAACTGCTGTTTAGCTAAAAGGTGCAAAAGGTGCCATTTCTATCGAGTATTCTTATTCCATTTTCCATACTTCGCTATAAAGATTTGTATGAAAACACCTTAACAAAATAATTAGAAATTGGCTCTGTAATTTCTATGTGTCAAACATTCATTTATCAGTGTATCTAAATGTATGTTAATAATGTGTTATTTCTGAACATCTCTCAGTTCGCATTTAGAATAAATGTATTATTACTTTTACATGAATATGGATAAATGCACTGGATACAATAACAAGATAATGTCATGAACAAGAAAAAACAGCTGCTTCTACGTCCAAAGACTTTTAAATAAGTTCGGCAAATTTTAACCTTCTACAATAAAAGCAAAAAAAAAGTTTTTCTTTCTAGTTAGGTTGAAGAATTTTTCTAGTTTTCTCGTACGAGGTTTTCTGTTATTAATCAGAGATCTTACAGGACTTGAGAAGTCATTCACAAACTTTACTCATTACTTAAAATAAAGTTCAATCTTGTCATATGCTTGTTTGATCATTCTTTCGTATAATCAAAAATTTTGAGTTATTCCAAAGTGAATAAGTTAGAGGGTCATACAAATTGTTATAGAGAGCTGTGAGTTCTCTTTCCCTTGAGCATTTCTAATGAGAATGATCACTGGTGTAGATAAACTTAAGATTGTGAGATACCATTACAGCAGGATATTCACTCAATAAACATAACATTTTGGGACAAAACCTATTGATTCATCTCAGCTGTTCCTTCCTCTAAACTAAACGAGAAATATCGATTAATAAATAAAAAACTAAAGTAATTCATACACCTATCAAGCTTTCCTATAAACTCACTTAAATTTACTGCCTTCCAAACATCCGAAATCAACCCATTCCAAAGACCAACCACCCTGTTAGAAACATAAAACTGTTTTAGCCAAAGGTGACTCTTACACTGCCAAAATTTATAGTTGTGTTTCCCAGTTCTATTATTCTCACTGTCAAATATGAGAAAAATATGATGCACAAACATTATAAATTTATTTTATAATATTAAACACCTCAATCAGATCCCTCTTCTCATAAGCCAACCCCTTCATCTCAGGAACCATTCCATTAACCCTTCTCTGAACCCTTCCCAATAAAATACCATGTTTTCCTGGAGGTATTATTTGTACTTCAACAATAAAACTCGATATTTAACTGCAGGCATCATTCTGTTTAATTTACACAATATTCCAAATGTGGCCTACTCAATGACTTATACAATGAAATTACAGCTTCTTTAGACTTGTATTTAACATTTTTATATATACAACCTAAAATACTATTTATCCTTCACTAGCAACAAGAACATACTACATGAATAGCTTTAAAGAATGATAAACTATTACGTTAAGATGCCTTTCATTCGTTTCACTGCCACAGTTATTTGTATTCAAATTATGATAAACCACATGCATTTGTTATAATTAAAACTCATTTGCCATTTGTTAGCCCAGTTCACTAAATGACCTAAATCCTTTTGTAAGTCAGCAGAATTCTTTTCACAGCTAGCAACAGCCAGCTAAGATTTTTATAATATCGTCTGCAAATTTTATTAAGTAATTAAATATTTTTTCATCTATGCCGTTGATGTAAATCATAAAAGAGCAATGTCGTAAGACTAAGCCCCGAGGTACCCCATTCGTGATATGAATCCAGTTTTATTGAAATCCATTGGTAAAAACGTTCCTTTTCTATCTTCCGGCCAATTTTCTTTATAATTAGTTAATTTATCCACAACACATTTTAGAAAGTATTTTACAGGGCTGAAGCATCTTGTTAAATTATTTCTTAAATCCCAGATACACCAAATCTACAACTTTACCCTCATCTACGTAAGCAGTAACCTTTTCAAAGAACGTCAAAGGATTTCTAGGGCAAGCTTTTCCCTTAGTAAAATTATATTAGCTTTCTAATAAGATTATAAACTTTGTTAAACCACTTTACAAAGTATCTTTTATCAGACTGTTAAAAAAGTTACCCACAACTAATAGGTCTATAATTGCTGGGATAAAGAGAGAAGTGACATTAGCTAGCTTTCAATTTTCTGGTACCTTCACAATACTGAAGGAGTGACATAAAATAGTAGCAAGTGGCTCATATAATGATATCTTTAATCTCTTTCAAAATCCCTCGGGAAATATTATTTAGCCCAGAGACTTATTCTTCTTTAAACATCCATTCTTTTCTTAAACAGCTCAGATGTAATATAATATAATTTTATCTTGTTTTCATGTGTCAACTTTTCAGGATGTGGAATACTGCTTAAATCTTCATTTGTAAAGCAGAGAAATGAAATTTTTGTTTCACTGTATCTTCCAGGTTATATTGTATATGGTATTGCCCATATTTTGTTGAATTGGATTTTGGGGTTTACGGAATATAAAAAGTCCAAAAAAAGGATTAACAAAGAAAGCCCGTGGTATATTCTTTAAACACATCATCGATGTATCTAAGCCATTGATAAAAACGTGCTAAAATATGAAAGTGAAAATAACAGTAATTGTATTACCCATTGAGACATCACTTAATTGGAAATATAGTTAGTTATTGAAACTAAAACATCCGTTGTGATGGATGAAGTGTAAAGTTTTCCTAACAGTGTCTATTGTCAATCCATATGCATTCAAAATTAGTATAAGATTCGACATGAATTAACGCATTCCATCAACACAATCTTCTGTCTCTACAGATGGGTTGATGTCTACCACATCCAGTGTAAAGAATGTTGTTGAGTTCTTAAATATATATTCGCAATATCAAGCCATGGGTATTATTTAGGTTTACTGGAACATAATTCAATAACAGCACTAGAATTGTATGCATAGCCAAATATAAATATAAAATATAAATACTCGTTTTTTTTTGTCACAAATGTTTTTGTGGGACTATTGTTAATTATTTGAAATCTATCCCCGTTTCTAAGGTAATAAAATATTTTTTGCTCATAATAACAAAAAAATTACATCTGTTCGATTATTTGTTGATGATTTTAATATCTTTTTAAAGCCTTTTAAGGGTTAACTCTTCTTGGGGACTTAGATTGGGCTTGGTTTGATGATCCTCGTGCCTGTGTGAAACGGTTCTAATCTTTTTCCTCTCATTCTCATTTTTCATTTACATATGCTATTTATTGTGGGGAGATTGTCACTTATTTATAATGAAAGGCTGTTTACTAAAACATTTGTAAGTTGCATGATTTGTTGAACCTATAGTTGAACAAATTTCAAAAATAAGATTAATCTTTGAACAGTGTTATTAATTTCAACGTTGGTTATGTTTAGTACAGGTTTAGCTTGTGACATTCTGTTGGGTTTTAATTGTTTCTTTATCTTCATTGAAATGGTTCCACCGAATAAAATAAAAAGCTTCTTCAATAGAAAACAACTTCTTTAAATACAATTTGTGCGAAGTTTTAATTGTTATTTCAAACAACCAATGTCTCGATACTGTGCCCCGTATTTGAATTTCTAGTGAACACTGTATCAATGTGGCTCATACTTACACATGAAACGTATTAGGCACTAAATTAGCACTCTGATAATTTAAGTTGAACTTAATGTTTGCCACCAGTAACAAACTGGATGTTAGAAGAAAGACACCTCTGATGTTATCAAGACACCACCACTTAGTAAATGCGGGTGGTTATCCTCCATTTTCGTTTGGTACGTTTGTTAAAGGTCACCTATAGAAGTTATCAGCCAATTTCACATATGGAAAAGAATAACTCCAGATTAGTAGAAAATCTGTCTCGTGCCAACTGGACTGAACTCAATGATATCAGACTGGTACCTTAAGTTGTATTTAATTATATCCTATTATCGGTTGTACACTGAATTACATTCAATTTATATTTAATTATCTTTCTATAGAGAGTTTTGCAACCTCATTATCTCATATTATATTTTATCATTCTTTTTATTCTCATACATTTAACATAACAGTCATGTTATGGATTGTTTCAATTTAATTTCCTTTTCTCGTTTTAATCACAATAATTTCAAATTATGGGATTTATTACAGTTTTATTAAGTTTATTCTGAGCAACTTATTTTGTTGCTAACAAATAATTTCTGTTTTTGTGATTCTTACCTGTTCTATCTAGTTTTCAATTTATTTTAGTTAGTCAGTAAGTTTTCGAGTTTTGTAATCAATTTTAGTTTTGTAATTGATTTTGGGAAATTTTCAGTTTATTTTGTTTTCTTCCACACTCTATATTTGAAAATATCCCCTGAGGTAAGTGCAGGAATACCGTCTAAACACTCTCGGCCTGTCATGGTCAGGTGAGTTAAGGCGTTCGACTCGTAATCTAAGAGTCACGGGTTCGAATCCCCATTGCCCCAAACATGTTCGCCCTTTCAGCCGTGAGGGTATTATAATGTGACGGTGAACTCTACTATTCGTTGGTAAAATAGCAGTCTAAGAGTTGGCGGTTGATGGTGATGACCAACTGCCTTCTCTCTAGTCTTACACTGCTAAATTAGGAACGGCTAGTGCAGATAGCCCTCGAGTAGCATTGCGCGAAATTAAAAAAAAACAATCAAATTATCTCGTGTTCGTATTTTAATCAACACCCTTGTGAACAGGCTAACAGGTTACATATCACAATGGTTATATCAAAGGGTGTATACTCACTTTGAATTTATTTGATAATTCCCTTGCCAAGTAACGAAGTTTGCTGAGGTTAATATGAGTCGCAAGTCAATCTTTTCTTGAATATGTATAATGAGAATTTTTACAGTCATATGCAATATAGAATTATTCTATACTGCATAGAGACTATGGTTTGACTTGAAACATGTAGTGTAGAAACAATGTGTTTGTTTTATTTCATCAAGTTAAGACAATCCTGCTGTACCGTGGCTTCTAAAGGCGTGTACTTCATCACTTCCAGCAAGAGTCTTCTAATGATTTTATAGGTTTTTGTTTGCTTCTTTAAAGTTAAGCACAAAGCTACATAATGGGATATCTGCGCTCTTCTCACAAGTATCGAAACACGGTTTAAAGCGTTATAAGTCAGCATAGGTATCTCTGTTCTAATAGGGGCCGGTACCATAGTTAATACATTCTAAAGACCTAACACGTTTTTATTCTTTAAATGAACAGATTTTGTTCTTTGCGTTACGTGTGTGGTTAAGCTTTTTCTTCACTGTCCATGTTCGATTTTTGTTCTTTCTTAAAGAATTCTTATTAAGTCATCACTGTCCTGGACTTAACACTTACTTGTCGATTCCAGTTTTAACTGACAACACTAGAGAAGAACATTGGTAAAAATAAAATGCTGCATGGTGTACTCTGATAAGTGTCCAAGAAATGCATATATCACACATTTTATTATAAACATGCTAAATTATCTTAAAGAGCATTAATGTGTTTGCTAAGTAGTTGGATGTGTCGAATTAACATCTGTCAAATATTTTAATCAAAGATAAAATGCATAAGTACAGACAGTCTGGCGAGCTGCAATGAATAAGTTTCATCGGAAAGTCAATCTTCCCTTCAGTCTTACATGATTCAAAAACCGCAATAGAAACGGTTATTTTTACACTTCATAACAGTAGATTACCTGTTCGTTTTTCTTTTAAACCCTGGCTAAGAGCATTTCACCATTTAAAGAACCTTGTGTGAAAATTGTGTGTATAGTACGTTCTCTGAACACATTTCATCAATTGTTACTGCGGGCCTCTTTCAATCGTATGCATTGGATCGCTGTTTTATCCGAAAAACAATCTGATGTAAGCGAACGTTATCTCTGTAGATTAGCTATAGTCGATAACAATACGAGAGCCATTTAAGTAGGATTCCTCTGCCTCGTGATAAAACCTGTAGTTCTCATGAGAGAAAATAGGTAGTTGTACTCTTAAACATTTTTTCTAGCATTATTAAAGCATGCATTTTCTTCTTTTTTTAGTTTTATTTCAATATCTGTTTAGTTTCTATCTCAATATAAATATGTATACTTGTTGGGTTTCAATATTTATTAGAGTAATGGCAGTAATTGCTTACTTAGTTATTATAGACAGCTAAATCAAGAAATCTTTCACATAATTTAAACGATAAGTAAAAATTAGATTATTAACCTAATTACCATTAATACCAGTTGTGACTTACTTGTTGATAGATGTTATATGTTACATATTGTGAAGTATCTTTATATTTATCATAAAGCAGCTGATTATGTAAAAACATGTATCTTATTAATTACCAAAGCAAGAAATTAGTTAAAATTCTTTACTTTTTACATACTGCCAGGATGACCACAACTAAGTAACTTTTAAAATACTGGGCCAGGCATGGCCAGGTGGTTATGGTGCTCGACTCGTAATCTGAGGGTAGCTGGTTCGGATCTTCGTCAGACCAAACATGCTTGTCATTTCAACTCTGGGGGCGTTATAAAGTAACATTCAATCACACTATTCTTTCGTTAAAGAATAGACCATGAACAGGCGGCGAAAGGTGGTGACTAGCTGCCTTCCCTCTAGTCTTACACTGCTAAATAGCCTTCATGTAGTTTTGCGCGAAATTAAAACAACAACAACAAACAAACAAGCTTACAACATTTAGAAAGAAAAAACTTGCAGAAATTTACTTGCTTGAAATTAAGGTTTAATTATTTCTTTATTTCAGATCATCAATCTCATTTTTTCATGGTAATTTATTTCAAGTATATCATTCTAGTCGCTCTTACCCATCGAAAGAGAAAGGATCAAACAAAGTTCTCGTGTCACTGATGTTTTTTGCGGACTGCGCTCTGCATTGCGTCCGCAATCACTGTGGCTGTGACATCACCCCTACTGCTCAGTTTCGGACTAACGATGAGCCCCTTATCTATTTCGTCGGTTGTCAAGGCGTGTTTCTCTTTCTTGAGGAGTCTCACGTTTTACTACTTGTGACTGACATTCAGTACTGCATTTTTTTTTCTTTTTCACGCTAATTATGGGTCTTAGAGTTAAATGACAGAAAAATAAATTGATTTTTATTCACTTTACTTTGGGAATAAAAATCAATTTATTTTTGCGGAATTTCGTAGGGTCGACTTGTCCATTAAATGTAAAAAAAAATAACAAAGTCTTGTTTCTCAGTAAACACGACAGCATATGACGGTTTTCTCTGACATTATTTCTACTTAAATCAGACAAAAATATTGGTCCATCATCTGTGATGAAAATTTCGTTTCAAATTTTCATTGACAAAGAAAACGTGACGTTATAAACATTAAATCCGAGTTTGTTGATTCCATATCTTTATCGGCCTACCATTATAGGGGCTGAAAGGAGTAAATAAACACACACAAAATTATATTTATATGTTAGATAGTTATGAAATAGGGTTGCTGGATAAAGCATTAAGGATTTTTTAAAAACGTCACGATCTGCATAGAAAATAAAATTTGTATTTTTGTTTACAGTATGGACAGTTATCAAATGTTTATATTACGCTACAGAAACATTAATACTCAAAATTATCCTAGTTGAATTCACGTTGTTGGTTGTAAATTTGTTTATCCGCGAATCTCTTCCACAATTTTGGAGCTACTATAACCAAACTTGGAGGATAGAATTGGAGTGACTGAAGTGGAAGTCCTTATCTATATGACATAGTCTCCTTCCTTATCTATATGACATAGTATCCTCCCTTATTTCTTTGTAGAATCAAAAAGAGGCTAAAATGTTCCGAAAATGTCAACCAGTTAAATCTACGATCTTGGATGATATTTTCAAGGTTGTTAAACTGTAATCTAGTATCAGGGTTTATGTTCCTGGCTTCTTCTTTTTGGGGGTTATATGCTTTGAAACTGTGTTTATACCCCTCACTAACAAGTCAAAGAGACCAAGCTTGCAACATAATCCTAGATGTCACGGATAAGTGGTCAGGGCGCTCAACTCGGAACTTGCGGGTAAGGAGTACCAATTTTATCATAAAGTGTGTTTGCCCTTTCAGCCATGAGGCTTTATAATGTTACGGTCATTGATAAAATGTAGCTTAAGAGTTAGCAATGGGTGATGTTGAGTAACTGTGTTCCCAAAAAGAAAACCATTAGAACACACATCTGTGACTTTGTCGCCTCGAATTTTGCGAAAACTTTGCTCAAGAGTTATTTGCACTATTTTCTTCCAATTTTGAAATGATATACTAGAAGAAAGAAACTAGTTAACACCACCGACCGCCAACTATTTGTTTAATAGTTTCTGACATAATAATGTATTTGTTCGTCACTCTCAGCTTGTGTAACCCTATAATGTAGAGCCACAAATAAAATTCATGGTTTTCTGGCACAAATAGGCAAAACAACGATAAAAATAATCTTGCGTTAGAGTACTCAATGTATTTGATAACGTAATGATGCAATAGCTAATAAAACAAATTGTATTGTGTTATAGTATGCAGCGTTTCAGGTGTAAAGACACATAACAGAAGGTGCAACATCTAATTTATTATTATATTACATATTTTATTTGATGTAACGCCTAGTCTAGTATTATAAAAGAAAGTCTAACACCATAGATAGTGATTTATATAAAGGGTGTTGGTATTCTGACAAAATAAGTAATGCAATGATAAAATAGCCTCATGCTAGAGTAAACAATGTATCTATTGGTGCAGTGACTAAGTAGCCAATGAAACAAACGGTATAGCATTAGAGTAAAAAGCCTATCAGTTGATGGAATGACACAATAAATAGTGAAACGTTTAGATTATTGTAAGTATACACAAAATATTTGATTGTACAGTGACAGAATGTACAGTACAACATCTGGTCTTGTATTAAAGTACACAATATATCTGATTGCACAGTGAAACAGTAGATAATACAACATATAATTTGGTATTAGGGAGGTCGATGCATTCTCTAAAATATTGTCATAGTACACCGTGTAAATGATGGTGCAGTAGCACAAAATACAATGTAACAACCAAGCTAATATGAGAGAATACAATACACTCCATGGTAAAGTAAAACAGCAATCAAAGCAGCAAATAATGTGCCACTGGTGCGATAAAACCTTGAAAAATGCAATGATTAACACAGAACATTTTGTAGTACCAAATAGATAATACAGTTTGTCTGGGGTAAATGACGTTGTGGCAGGTTTACAACAAGATTATGAGAACATTTCGTAGCATGCAAAGTAATATTATCCTATCATATGATGGGTAACAATAGATAAATATATTAAAGTATTTAAATTCGCATATCATTTTTAAAATGCTACAAAATATTCGGCAATTGTTAAGTTACTTTTTATATAAATTTAAGCAACGGAGCTCTGATTTTTTAATGGTAGATATAAAGGCGTGTGTCACAAAACATTGAGTAAAATTGAATACTTTGGCGAGCTGAGAATATTCTCGTGTAAAATCAAGCCGTGCAGTTCCCTTTACAACATTTCGCAATACAAGAGAGATGTACAGACTGGTTTTCCACCCTATTGATTTATCTTATTTCTGTAAATCGACTGAAGGGCCGCTTTCATCACACGTAACATGTGCATTCATTATTGATTCTTCGACCAAGTAAAGTTATATTACAATATATCTAACTTACACTTTGGTCTTAAATCGGAGATAATTAATCAGATACAGCTTGTCATAACATGAGTAAACATGAACTCATACTCCAGCTGGGGCGTTGTTTTGTTAAACTTAGGTACTTAATCACAGAAAGAGATTACGTTTCGAATGAAGTCGTTTCTATCAACGAATTTCATTTTATTGCTCGAAACAATAAGAGAATGCTCTTCAACCAACTTATACATTTAACATCATATACTTCAAACATAGATGTGATGTTGTCAGTGATTGAGCCTGTGAATTATAATATATATAAATGGATTTTTAAAATGGATTATTCTCTTTTGGCAACTAAGCAAGACTTGGGTATTTAATTTGACTTTCATTCTACAAACCAGTAATTATTTTCAATAGCTTAAGTGTGATTTATTACGTGTTCATACGTGGTATTATCTAGTGTGGTTTTTATGTGTTGCTAATTAGATGAATTTTATCTTTACGCATTGTTATATTTACAATAGATTGGTCGTAGCGACAGTAAATGTCCCGTTTAGAAGTTGCTGGAGACAAATGATGATGATTTGATATAAAACATTGATGGTTTAACACCTAGGTTCTACATTATTACCGAATTTACTGTTACGTAGCATTTGCAGCGTTTTGCAATTCCTGGAATTATGAATATTATTATCGTATTCCTTGCGCGCGTTATTTATTGTAGCTACATGTACATCAATAATTTATGGTACTGATTTTATTTCCCACTTGCAATTAATTCTGTTCCTTTATTATGAGCCCGGCATCGCCAGGCGGGTTAAGGTGTTCGACTCGTAACCTGAGGGTCGTGGATTCTACTCCCCGTTACACCAAATATGCTCGCCCTTTCGGCCATGGGAGAGTTATAATGTTACGGTAAATGCACAATTCATTAGTAAAAGAATAGCCCAAGAGTTGGCGATGGATAGTGATGACCAGTTGCCTTCCCTTTGGTCCTACACTACTAAATTAGGGACGGCCAGAGAAGATAGCCTTCGTGTAGCTTTGCGCGAAATTAAAACAAACAAACAAACAATCCTTTGTTATGTTTTAGTTTATGTATATGTATAAGTGCATTTATAATTATGTACTATATATATATTGTCCATATATGTATGTATATATGTATGTGTGTGTGTGCTAAACACCGTATATGCACTCTCTCATTAATATATATAATCTTAGTTTTAGTCACGCACGTCATTTAGTTACCAAGCCGTATACATTTTGCACGTATGGCTTCTCATTAACATTTTTTGGTATGTTTAAATACAGATTGCTTTTCACTGCTTTTATTTTATTTGTAAAGTAAATTGTATATCTCAGTCGAAAACCAACCACTCTGACGCAACAAGTTTCAAAATACATTCTTTGAAGTATACTACATTGCTGTATAATTTTCTGAAACATATGAAGCAGGTTTATAGCTTCAAGTTTCCCAAAAAACACCACATCTAATGACAGTGATGCTACAACAAAACCGAAATACATTTGCTGTCTTCTTAATTAAGGTCCTTCTTACGTGGAACCACACTTAACAATCAACTATTTTTGTGCTATTTTTGAAACTAAAATGTTAACATTACTTTCGATCGGCTGTAAGAGGGATAGAAGTTAGATATGAAACATATGAATTATTAAGGATTGGTTCTTCCCTGTTTGGTATCAAACCTGGGTGAGTAACGAAACATTCATAAACCACCACGAACGCCCACACGAGTATCATGTTATTTATTTCTTAGATAGCTGGTATTGATTTAGTGCATTTTAGAAAGAAAGAATCAAAAGCTTTTCTATATAATTCTTGGTAAATAAGATAACTTTAAAATAATTCTTAAGGCTTGCTTTTCCATAAGCAAAATTTTAAACAAAGTATAGATTATAACAAGATTAATACCAAAAAGATATTTATTACATTTCTGAAAGAAACCAAACTTGCACTTTGGAGCGCTTTCTTAGTTTTATTTTTGCATATCATTTGTAAACATTGCTGCGAGTTCTGCTTGCTCTGAATAAACAGCGGTATGTCTCTGGATTTACAACGCTAAAATCCGGGGTTCGATTCCCATCGGTGGGCTCAGCAGATAGCCAAATGTGGCTTTGCTATAAGAAAACACACAAACACATTGCTCTTATTGTTATTTCTTATTTTAAATTAAGCACAAAGCTACACAATGGGTTATCTGTGCTCTGCCCACCACGGGTATCGAAACCCGATTTTAGCCACTGGGGGGCCACACTGCTTTGAATAAAATGTATAAAATATTCTATTGAATAAAATCAGAAATAATTCATTAGGAACTGCATAACATGAATCAAAATTTTAAGTCGAAGAAAATTCATCTGACAATTTTAGTTCACAAGATAGACAAGAAAAATGATCTCAAAAATTGGTTTGACACATGTCATAATAATAAAAAAGAGACTCCTGTTCTAGAGTTTGTGTTCCACTGAAACAACGCAATGAAACATAGGATAAATAGTTCATTCTAGATGTGTCAAGAAAATTCCATAAGCAATGAAAATGATATTATTGAATGTATGTATGTTGTGCATATTGGTATATAGAAGATAATTTAATACTAGAAATAAACGACCTGATAACGCTAACTTGTTTTTGTCTTTAATTCAACACTCAACGTTATGCCTTGCAGCTTATTCAATAGTGTTCCACTAAAACATAAACCACAAATGATAGAAGAAACATACGTACTGTCATTACCGTTTGTGTTTTAGTGGAACAGTACAGACGAAGGCCCGGCATGACCAGGTGGTTATGGAGCTCGACTCGTAATCTGAGGGCCACAGGTTCGAATCTCCGTCACATCAAACATGTTCGCCCTTTCAGCCATGGGGGTGTAATAATGTTACGGTCAATACCACTTGTTGTTGGTAAAAAAGCTGACTAGCTGCCTTCTCTCTAGTCTTACACTTGTAAATTAGGGTCGGCTAGCGCAGATAGCCTTCGTGTAGCTTTGCGAGAAATTGAAACCAAACCACTACAAACGAATCTTCAAAGCGAAACATTAAGTGTGTAAATTATATTAAAGAAAACAATTAGCGTTATTTGGTCGTTTGTTTCTACTAGCAAAATGGGAACTAATTTTAGTTGAAATGTGTTTATTAAATTTGTTATTCATTATGTAAATTACTGTAATTGCGTATTATTAGTTTTGGATTTATATTACAAGTGACTATATATATGCACTCTATTCGATTCATCTATTGACTCAAATTATTTTAGATGACCAACATATAATATGGCTGAAGAGCTAGTGACACTACCCGACTTGTGATTTTATGGCACAAGAGCGATTTTAAGTTTCTGTTGTCTAACATATAAGTTTCAAATAAAATTATGCACCTCCAATCAATTGTTATATACAGTTGGCTTAATTAAGTTGCTTCATAGTTTCGATGTATAAAGTTAACTGACCTTTGAACTAATGGTAATAAATTAAACTTATATGTATGCCCATCGAATGTTTTAGATGCGTATCATTAACGTGTGCATTACACCTGTTGAAACATATTGTCGGTTTGTAATTCTTTAAGCAAATGACTGATGATTAATGTTATCAACTCATATTTCTTCTTTTAAATCATTGGAGATGCTCATGTTATACTAAATATATTTATGTAATTAAATACATAATTGCGCTATCAGATTATTTCTTCGTAGACAGAATTATAAATGCTTAGTATTAGTTCAAAATGTGCATTTTCAATTGGTATTTATTCAAATAGATAATAATGAGAAAAATTCCCTCCTGTGGATAAGGAGAGCAAACATTAGAAACAGTTTAAAAAAAGACTGGTTACACATTTAAAAAAATATTTAACGTTTTGGTGGTTCGGTTTCTTTTGATTTCACCAAAGCTACACGAAGGCTAACTGTGCTAGCCGTCTCTAATTTTGCAGTGTAACATTAGAGAGAAGGCAGCTAGTCATCACCACCTCTCAACAACTTTTGGGCTACTCTTTTACCAACGAATAGTGGGATTGACCTTACATTATAATGCACCCACGACCAAAAGGCGAACACGGTTGGTGTGAGGAGCGATTCTAGCCCTCGATCCTCGAATTACGAGTCGAGTGCCTTAACTACCTGGCCATGCCGAGCCGAACATTTTAGTATAACGATTTGTAAAATTAGCATAGAAAGCTTAAATTTGATATGAAACAGATAAATATGGCGAAATTTGAATACAGAAACATTTACGTGTAATTGCAGAACAGATTATATTTCCAATTTTAAAAAGTATCAAAGAAGTATTTGGAATTGAATTTCAACAATGTTGTTGGTATGAAGAATCACTGGCTTACCTACTTATAATATTTTGGAAAATAATGCGCTTAGCTTTTAACTACAAAATGAGGTGTAATGCGATCCAGTAACTGATATATTATGGTGTAAAAATCATATCTTATTATTAAACTAATCAAAACATTTACCCGTGTTTTACGTGCACTTCTAGGATCTCAGGTTGCTTTCATTCATCACCACAACACATTTAACAAAGGAAACTCAGTCGAACATACAAAATTACTGCAGACATGTGAAGGAAAGGTTTATACACGGAAAATATATTCATACTGATGTATTTAAATAGTATATATGGATTATTTTTCTCAAACAAACGGAACTCCTTTTATAATTTTTATTTTACAGAGATGGTAGAATGACAATTAATCTTAAAACGGTTGGTAAGCCTTTATGTAATCTATCGCATTTCGTTGATGAAAATGGAAAGAGAAAATATAAAGAAAAATAAAAAGTAATGTAGGTTAGTGTTAGACGGTCATGTTCTGTTTATGCTGAGTTCACAATCAGTAAGAGTTGAAGTTCTTGAATTAACAATTAGAAATCGAAATATCCATCAAACTTTTGCATTTTCTTGTGTGCACATGAGAACTAACTGTTGTTGGTATAGCTCAAAATGTATAAGACCATTAAATGTTTTGTTGAAAATAATAATAATTTTAAGCAAGTTGAGTTGTTGTTGTTTTGAATTAAGCACAAAGCTACACAATGGGCTATCTGTGCTCTGCCCACCACGGGTATCGAAACCCGGATTTTAGCGTGTAAATCCGCAGACATACCGCTGAGCCACTGGGGGGCGAGCAAGTTGAGAAAATGATTAATTACGAGTCAACATATTTTTTTAATATAGTGACTTTTTTAAATTGAAAGTTCAAATTTTTATTCATATAATTCTTTAAGAAAAGATAATGTTACCACATTTAATATCATATTCAGCAGTATTAATTTATGAGCTAATTAAAGCAAAAAAGTGCACGTTCATTGGTGTTTTTTCTTTTATTAACCCTCCAATAGTCTGTTCAATTATACTGCTAATAACGGGTTTCAATATTCCTTGTGGGAAGAGCGTAGATAGCACATTGTTCAGCTTTGTTCTATGCTACATAGAAGCAGATATTCTTGTACAATATTTTTAGAACTTTCGTCCCATTACTGAGTATGCATGTTTTACCCAATTGCTTATAGGATCAATCATATGATCAAAACCACCGAAAGCTTCTGTTAGACACAGTTTTAAATAATGTTTTGTAAGATTACTAGTGTTGGTCAATAGGTCAAATCTCTTACTTCATGAGAAAGTCGCCATAAATATTACAAAACTGTTAAGTGTGTTTTTTCACACACACACACAAAACTATTATAAGGTAGTGAATTACTAAATTTATTTATTGTGTGTTAACATATTTTGGTGTTTGTATGCTTTACTACAGAGGTAAAAGGTTTTACTAACCTAAATAAATTACATTTTAGTCCCTCTGGAGATAGTTTGTGAAAATATAAGTATTTATTAATTTATATTTATGCGTTAAAATAAAACTCTGAGTTTTGTAAAACTCAGCTGAGCATGTTAAACGATTTCAAAATACCTTAATTTACAGATATTTTTATTACGTCATCTTTGTAACTCATATTCAACTAAAATAAAGAGAGAAAAATTGCCGAATTCTAGCAAGTTTTGTTTTAAAACAAATTTCCTTTTCGTCGTAACTCACAGATAGTCAATGTAAAACCGTTTTCAGCTTATAGTACATGAAATCAAAATGGATTTTGAGGAGCGGTGCTTGCACTTATTACCACTACTTTGTCCTCTGTAGGTAGATTAATCTTCACTAAATTTGGGATGAAGGTCCACATGAATATACGTGTATTTTTGTTTGTTTTGGAATTTCGCACAAAGCTACTCAAGGGCTATCCGTGCTAGCCGTCCATAATTTATCAGTGTAAGGCTAGAGGGAAGGCAACTAGTCATCACCACCCACCGCCAACTCTTGGGCTACTCTTTTACCAACGAATAGTGAGATTGACCGCACATTATAACGCCCCCACAGCTGAAATGGTAAACCAGCGACCCTCAGATTACGAGTCGCACGCCTTAAAACGCTTGTCCATGCCGGGCCCTGAAGATACATGTAAATGTACGATTTCATGTTTTGTTTTTGCAGTTTTTAGGAACGTTTTGGTGTTGTTGTTTTTTTACAGTTAAAATAAGGTTAACAATTTTTCATGTTGTAAGATAACTTTATTAAACATAAATTTACATAAAATCCGTTCAGGGGACTGGCGCTTTATCAAGTTCTGTAATATAATACCCAACTTGATATAATTATTTAAAAAAAAAAACTAATATTATCAAATTTCACAATATGTTCAGTAGCATTAATTCCCGAGTCAAATAAAAGAAAAAAGTTCATCGGTCGTTGTTTTTTTTTCAGTTAAATATTTCAATAATCATAATAACATACAAGATATTTTGTCCCCGCAATGATTATACATCCTTTACCTGACTATTATAGGCCTGGCATGGCCTAGCGCGTTAAGGCATGCGCTTCATAATCTGAGGGTCGCGGGTTCGCGCCAGAGTCGCTCCAAACATGCTCGCCCTCCCAGCCGTGGGGAAGTTATAATGTGAAGGTTAATCCCACTATTCGTTGGTAAAATAGTAGCCCAAGAGTTGGCGGTGGGTGGTGATGACTAGCTGCCTTCCCTCTAGTCTTACACTGCTAAATTAGGGACGGCTAGCACAGATAGCCCTCGAGTAGATTTGTGCGAAATTCAAAACAAACAGCCCCCCAGTGGCTCAGCGGTATGTCTGCGGACTTACACGCTAAAATCCGGGTTTCGATACCCGTGGTGGGCAGAGCACAGATAGCCCATTGTGCAGCTTTGTGCTTAATTCTAAACAATAAATCAAAACAAACAAACAAACCTAACTATTATACAATGATTATAGATGCTTTACCTAATTGCAGAAAGTATGAAGAATTCAAGTACATATGTATACTAAGTTTTATTTGCTCCGTAATTAGAAGACGGCAATACTTAGTTTTTGAGTACTTATATCAAAGTGTTATTTGATATAAGTAGGTACTTCTAATAATCCTTATATACAATTAGAACAGGCCCTAACAATAATAAACGTAAGAAAAACGTTTTGAAAATAGTATACATTTAAACATTTTTTTTTTTACTTTATCGTATGCGAAGTGTGTTATATTTATTTAAACAGGTGCTAAATACTAATTAATTAAGAAACAAACAAAAATTGAATGTACATATTAATATGTATGAAATTCATAGGGCTAATAAAAGGGAAAAAATAAAAAAAATATTGGGTTTTAGTCTATCCAGAATACGTTATGTTGAAATGTATCTTAATACGGCTGGAAGAATGCATCAGATCAAAACCTTATTTTCTACTTCATTGTAAAAAACATTTTAATACCCATACCAGATGTCTTGATACATATTTTTACTTCAATTAGGCTTCTCGTCATCACGAATTCATCATTTAATTTTCCAGAAAAAAAATTATTTTATGCGGTAGTTTAAACAGTTTTGATCTCCAGTGATGCTATTATATTAAAAATAGAATTGATGTTGTATATTTTATACAAATATATGTCTAAAAAACTAGTTTTACACTTCACAGAAAAGGTTAATGATGAAAAGTTTTGTGCTCTAAAACAAAATAATCGACAATATTTGTATACTGTCTGATTACAAATACTAATTATAAGGTTGTGAATACATCTGAAATTAGTTCAAGTTTCACACAAGAAAACTAATGACTAACTCTGAACTTTATTTACAATTATAACTTAAAGCAAACTATTATTATCGGTTTTTAAATTGAACGTTCAAATGTTTATTGTTATAAGATTTTGATACATTGTACTCATTATAACATTGGTAGTTTTTATACGTGTATTGCTGTAAAAAGTAATAATTATTCTTGATAATACGAAATCAGTGTTACCATTTGGACGAGAATAATTCGTTTTGTATATTTGGTGGTAGTTAATCAAGTATAAAACATTCAAGTTAGCTATAGCGAAAACTGTACACTGTTGTAGTTGATCAGATTTGTTAGAGTCGGTTGGGAACATTTGTAATGAACTTGTGGTAATCGAACATGTTAAGGAGTCACGGAACGTAACTAGAAAAGACAATCTTCTAAAGAAAATACTGACTGAAGAGATTTCTGGAGAGTGTAGCTTTCATTGTGCTGAGTAAGATGAGAAGAAGCTGTTTCTCTGGATTCAAAAGGGAAGTTAGGGTTAAGTATTTTCTTTAATCTGTATTCTAAAGCAAAGTTTGAGTTAAAACATTTCCTTTAAGCTGTATCCTAAGGGAGGATTTGGGTTAAAACATTTCCTTTAGGCTGTTTTCTAAAGAAGAGTTTTTTGGTTGAAACATCTCCTTTAAGCTCAATTCCAAAGGAGAGATTTGGTTAAGTATTTCCTTTAAGCTTTATTCTAAAGGAGAGTTTGGGGTAAAACATTTTCTTTAAGCTGTATTCTAAAGGAGAGTTTTGGGTTAAAACACTTCCTTTATGCTATATTCTAAAGGACAGTTTGGGTTAAATATTTCCTTTTAGTTGTATTCTAAAGAAGAGTTTGGGGTAAAACATTTCCTTCAAGCTGTATTCTAAAGGAGAGTTTTGAGTTAAAACACTTCCTTTAAGCTGTATTCTAAAGGAGAGTTTTCGGTTAAAACATTTTCTTTAAGTTGTATTCTAAAGGAGACTTTGGGCTAAATATTTCTTTTAAACTGTATTTTAAAGGAAAGTTTGCGTTAGATGTTACCTTTAAGCTGATACTTCCTTTAGCTTACCGGATTCGTATTATAAAAAAATGTCTTAATGTATTTTAAAAGTCAGAAAATATTTTTCAAACCCCATGACAAACTGCCTATATAAATATACCAGTAGTATATGTTATATGGCCATATGGCTACTTCACTGGGTGTAAATGAATATTGACCAAAACTGATATGGAAGTTTATTAGATCCATGCAACGATATATTCAAAGTTTTTTATTTTGAATTTTGCGTGTTACGGTTTTTATGAGCGTTTTTGCGTTTTTATACCATTACTTCGCCTCCTGTATATAGATTTTCACGATATTTGTTATGAAGGATCATTAGGCCCTTATAAGTTATCTGTTTTACATTTTTAGTATTTTACTATTCAGTGATGTCGAGAAACCCACTTGTTGAGAATTTTATATGCAAAAACGGCTCGTTTGGGCTCAGAGAATATTTTAAATAGAAGAGCGAACAACGTTTCGACCTTCTTCGGTCATCGTCAGGTTCACAAAGAAAGAGGTAACTGACCGGAAGCTGACCACATGTTTTGAAGGGGTTGTGTAACTGAGTGTCGCAATGTAGAGGGCGAGGTTAGATGTTTGAATATATAATTTTATCTATAATATTAATATAGGTATAATGGCGTTCCTTTATATTGGTTTATTTTGGGTTTAAGTTGTTGTATAAGTAAGGCTTCTTTGGTTTTGCGTTTGTTTATGTTTGTTTCTTTATTTAGTATTTTAGTGTTTTCTATGGTTATGTTGTGTCCTTTTGACTTGCAGTGTTCGAAAACGTGTGAAGGTGACTTTTTATGTTCTTTGAATCTGGTTTCCATTTTTCTACTTGTTTCTCCTATATAGAAGTGGTGGCAGTTATCACATTGTATTTTATAAATAATGTTGGTGTGGTGTTTGTCAGTGTAGTTCTTACATAGTAATGACCTCAGTTTTGTGCCTGGTTTTTGAATAAATTTAGTATTAACTGGAATGTTATATTTTGTTACTAGTTTTTGCCAAATGTTGGTTATTTGTTTGCTGATGTCAGGAATATATGGTATACAGCAGTATATGGTTTCGTGATTTTTTGATTCGTGAGATATATTTACTTTTGTTGGTTGATTTTGCTTTCTGTCTAGGTGTGTGCGTATAATGTTTTCTACGGTTTGTGGAGGAAACTTATTGATGTTGATGAAGTATTGTTTTATTTTGTCTAATTCATCGTTAATTTTATCTTGTGAGCATAGTTTTATGGCTGTGTTTATCTGGTTTCTTAGTATGTCGAGTTTTTGTTTTGTTTCATGTGCTGAGTCCCATGAAATGTATAGTCCAGTATGGGTGATTTTTCGATGGATTTCTGTTTTGAATTGTGTGTCGGTTCTTATAATTTTGAGGTTAAGAAATGATATTTGATTGCTTTCTTCCTGTTCACATGTGAAGTTAATGTTGGGATGTATAGAGTTAATGTGAGTAAAAAATTAAGTATGTGTTCTGTAGATTTGAATCCCGCAACCGTGTCATCTATATATCTGTACCAGTATAGCGGTGGATGTAATGTTGTATTAATTGCTTGTGTTTCAATTTGTGTCATAAAAATATTGGTTACAACTGGTGATACTGGGTTGCCCATGCTTAGACCATTTGTTTGTATATAGTTTTGATTGTTGAACATGAAGTTTGTCTTTATTGTGGTGAATTCTATGAGGGTTGCTAACTGGTTACTGGGAATGTCTATAGTTGGGTTAGGGTCTTGGATATAGAGTTCTAAGGCTATCTTGCAGGCTTCTGTTGTTGGAACTTCTATAAAGAGGGATATAACATCGAAACTGGCCATTAAGGCTTTATGATTAAGTTGATTTAGATTAGACTTGAAATTAAAAGAGTTTTTGATGAATGAGCTGGTTGATGTTGCATATTTGGAGAATGCCCATGCTATGTATTTACCAAGATTGTAATTAAACGATTCATATGTTGACATTATTGATCGTAATGGACATTCTGGTTTATGAGGTTTGGGGATTCCGTATATTTGCGGTGTGCGTGAGTCGGTTTTACGTAGGTAGGAATAAAGTGTTTGTGAAATTGTGTTGGCTTTTTTCATTTGTAGTAGTAATTTGTTCAGTTGCGTCTCATGTGTCTTTGTTGGATTTGTGTGTATTGGTTTAAATTTGTTCGTGTCTGATAGGATGTTATTCATTTTTTGTATCTATTCATTTGTGTTCATTATTACTATAGCGTTACCTTTATCTGCTTTTAGAATTTTTATGTTTCTGTCTTGTTTTAGGTTTTTAATGGAATTAATGTCTCTTTTTGTAAGGTTGTTTTTTAGTTTTCTGTTTTGTGAAATTATGTTGATAGTTTTTTAAGAAAATTCTTTGAAAAAATCGTTTAAGATGTTGTTTTTAGGTGTTTCTGGAAAATATAAATTTGTAATTTTACCTGGGAAGTTTGGCTGTTGGATGTCAATAAAATTATCTAAGTTGTCTTCTTTCTGTTTGTTGTTTATGTTTTCTGTAGAAAGTATCACAAGTCTCCTGGCTAGGTCTTCTAAACATGTTTTGATTTCTATGGTTGGAATGTACCTTCGTGCTATTGCGAAGTTGAGTCCTTTGTTAAGTAGATGTATCTCGTCTGTGTTTAATTGTCGGTCGGATCTGTTAATTATGAGGCTGGTCAACGGTTTGTCATGTTGATGTCTTTTCTGTTGTTTACATCTTAGTTTTTCAAGTTTTTTGTTGTGGCAGATCTTTTTGTCTCTGTCGTTCTTAGTATTGATTTGGTTTATGTTTCGTTGTATAAGTCCGTAAATCTCTGGTTTAATGCAGCATGCTAGTTGATGGTCTAGGTTCATTTTTTGTTTTTGTAACTCATGTAGTTCTTTGTATTTTGTGTTCAACATGGCTTTAAGTAATTTTTTCTGTAAATTTTGGATAATGTTTGTGTATTTATTAAAATCTTTTGAAAGTTTTACCTGTACAAAATTAGGGGTTAGTTGTTCCTTTCTACATTGCGACACTCAGTTACACAACCCCTTCAAAACATGTGGTCAGCTTCCGGTCAGTTACCTCTTTCTTTGTGAACCTGACGATGACCGAAGAAGGTCGAAACGTTGTTCGCTCTTCTATTTAAAATATTTTCTGAATCCAAACGAGCCGTTTTTGCATATTTTACTATTCGCTGTCTCTTGATGAATCTTCACTGAGGCTGGCATGCGGAGATACGTGCAAATTTTACAGGTTGGCATTTTAGGTTTTGCAGTTTTTTATGGGTGATTTTGCGTTACTTACAATTACGTATACGAGAAGCAACTTTTTACGTCCTGAGATAACCTTTCATTAATCATAAATTTATTTACATAACTTCCATCCAGGAGACGGGTACTCCAGATAGTATGAAATATATTTCCTAATTAAGGGCATAGTTGTTTTATAATTTTTCTGGAAAGCTAAATGTGAGCTATCTCTACATAACCATTCCTAAAGCTGAATTAATACACAAAAGGGAAGCCAAGAGCATCCATTCTAAGTCTAATGTGTCTTGTCGAATTTTGGGATTTGACTATGACGCTTATGGTGCATCCACAGCCTCAAAAAGCGGAGCACATTAATATGAGTATCATAACTACTATGAAACCTGTTCCGTATCTTGAAATAAAATATTTTTTATACAACAATCTAGCCTATGTAAAAGCCAATGTGTGTCACGTCACACTTCATATCTCGAAATAAGAGAGTCATAAAAACCAATGATAGAATAGTTTGATTACTTTCTTCCCGTTACGATTTTCTTCAGAGAATGCAAGGGAACTGTGAGGGGGATTGATGCCATGAAACCTTATAAGTGTACTAAGTGATAGTTTAATACGCCTAATATGCCCCCAGCTAGAACAGCGGTAAGTCTACGAATTTACAACGCTAAAATTAGGGGTTCTATTTCCCTCTGTAGGCTAAGCAGATAGCCCAATGTGGCTTTGCCATACAGAAACACACACACACACACATACATACGCTTAATGTAAAACGTTGTGTGGGATCATCTAGTCTGGAGTAAATTGCATAAAATTTAACATAAAAGTAAAAATATCAAGTAAATTTAAAATGTAAAGCGATTGTAAATTAACCTATTTTCTCTTATACTACAAACATTTTCATTAAAGAATGAACCTCTTTAATCAACAGAGACTTTAAATTAAGAAACCAACAAATAATTTTCCAGTTTTATTATTTATAGATTTCATTTTATACTTTCAGTACATATACTAATAACAATATTAGGTTATACTTTTGTTGCTAAGCGATATAAAATAATAGTCTCTGCTGGAACGCACTGGCTTTCATATATATATTTTTAATATTCTATGAATGCACAAGGAAATAATCTCATGAATGATTTTAATTTTGATTGGCTCAAAAAAGAATTTACTGACATTTTACTGCCTCTAGTACATTTTTCTGCTTAACAAATTGATTCAAAAGCATTTTAGATTTAAAAATGAATTGATGTTTTTACTATAAACATGTATTTTATGTACTTGGCTTTAGAGTAGGTAATCTCACACTGTATCTTTACTTCAGGTTTATTATATCAACACTCACTGCACCTATAAGGTTTCATGTCACTCCTCCTCTCCCAGTCCCGTTGAACCCCTGTCACTAAAATTGCAATGGAAAAAGAGCAATCGAACTATCATATTCTGATAAATGTATTTTGGCTTTTAAGACTCCTTTTATTTCAAGAATTCAAGCGTGACATGACGTGACATACAGTGGCTTTAATATTGGTAAGATTCAATGCAAATATGTTTATGATTTTAGATGAAGCTTTATTTAAAAAGTAATAAAAATTAAGTAAAACTTCATTTCTCAGAATATAAACTAAATAACATTCACTTGGATATGAATTAAACATTTGCTTATTAAAATGCCATAAATTAGTTTTAAACTAGCTATGAAATTAATATATTTTAATAAAATAAACTTTAATTAGGGCAGATATTATCGTCTTTATATTCTTAAAATAAAATACCACATAAAGTAAATATTGTTAATGATATCATTATCCTTCAACTAAAACAACGTGCATTCAAAACTTGAAATTACGACATCAGTATCCTAATACAAAAATATTTATACCACTACAAAGTATTCTTGAAATACCATTAATATTCTCAAACAAGAATACGCACAACATAACTATTTCAGTAACAATGATTTCACTTCAATAACAACAATATGAATTTAGAACGTCAAGTACAACTGCAATATCTTTGAAGTTTTATTTATAGTATGATATAATCATTTATTATTTCGAGTTCTCGCTACACTAAAACCTTTCAACTGAATCACTCGCTACAAGATCAGTATAACTGAAATAACAAGTGCACTGTTATATCAGAATCTTTAAAACATGACACTCATTACTATATCAACCTTCTTGAAATGAAACACTCATACCTTCAAATGTTGTTGAACTAAATACTAAATATAACTTCAATATCTAAAATCTTGGAGCGAGCGAATAAACTTTGACCTACCTCTTGTTTCCATAGGACTAAATCTAAACTATAACATCACTTTATTTGTGTTTTTTTGTTGCTTTTATCACTTTGAACTTAAAAAAAGTATTAAGATAGTTTAGCTTATATTCTCTACCATCAAACAAACCTACCGTATGAAAGTTACACTTATAGAATACAGTTGTTCATGCTGTGGGTTTTATTATTCGAAGCGAGTTTGAAATATTTTGTGACGAAATGAAATTTATATTACAATTTTCAAAATTAAAGCTTCACTTTCGCACTACTTCACTAGAGTTATGAAATAGTTTTAAACAAGTTTCATCCCATGTACTTTATACATACAGAATTTCATTTCAGACCACGCTTTGTTTATTTTCTGATGAGAAATACTGTATCCCACTTTTAAACTTTAAACACAATGATGAATAACTGTGGTCAAACTTATAATTTATCGCTAAAGTCTTAGAACCAAATGTAGATATATGTATTTCTAGCTATTTCCTTCAACACAGTAGCAGGTGGTAATTCATATAATCTGTAACTTAATGAAATCCAGTCACGCCATGTAGTAACAGACGTTAGTTTTAGTTTACATTAATGCGCAGAATACACGATATTCCCTCGTTTTTCTACCGAATCATTTTTACAGCCTATTATGAACATATCCATATGTACGTAATGTGTGACTTTTATTATATATATTTTGACTTGACTGGAAATTTATACATTATAAATTATTTTCTGTGTTGGTTGCAAACAATGGGCTGAACCTAGCAACTTACATTGAACAATTCAACTATGTGAAAGACTTTTAGTGCCAAGTACACTACTCTTAACATAATTTGCTTAGTATATATAATTTTTTATTTATAGGCACTTACCACTGCTTCAGCTTGGTGTCATCTGTTTATTGTATATGATTTCTTCGCAGTGTATCACAAGCATCAGCTTTATATGCATTGGACAACAAAAGTTGCTTTATTGACTTGATTTCTTATGAAAGTCAAAAGGTCCATTTGTTGAGTCAGAAGTCTGAGTTTTGAGGTAATAACTGCTAACAAAGGAAACAAAAGAGTTACTGTAGCAAGTAAACTCTCGTTTTAAAGATAACATTCCCATCTTTGTTGTCACTACTCAACATTTTCTTCAGTTCGACTATATTACTGGTTTTGAGCAGCCTATTAACGTCTAGCCTTTTTCGTAAAGTTAGTGCATTTCTTTAACCTATCCAAGATACCTAAAGTTACATGTATTTTCAAACATGTGAACAATAGCTACAGTCCCGGACATTTCATGTACTTGTTTTGAGGTATTTTGTATCAAATATTAAAAACACAATATCTGCGGACTTATATTGTTAGAAACTGGTTTTCGATACTATAGTGGTTAGAGCACAAATAACTTATTGTCCAGCTTTGTGCTTAACTACAAAGAAAACAAAACTTCTCCAGTAACTAGTAACTTATGGAAAACTAGCCCTTAGGTATCTTTACACGAAATCCAACAAAAAAAAATTTAAAATATTGTCATAGTTTCTTTTGATGTATTTTGTTTATTGTAAAATAGCTATTTGTTTAAAGATTTTTTTTTCATAAATAGATTCAGAATTGACACATAACTTGCTCTTGTCTTCTATTACACCAAAAGGAGAAAATTCATCATTAAATATTTTGTTTTGACTATATAACTAGGCGTATTTTATGAAAACATAAAGGTGCTGATGTTATTAAAGTTAATGTGTTTAGATATGTACAGAAAGAGTTAATTAGTGAGTACCAGATGAAAAGTCGTAGAATTACAGTAATAACCTATTATAAGTTACTTTTATTTTATATTATATAATCTCAGATTTTTTATTGTTAGTTTTTCATTATATGGATGTTTGATATATTTTTATCACCCATATAATTACTGTTAGACGTTCGAACATTAGCACCATAATCAAATTACGGTTTTCACAATTCTGCGTATGAAACATCAATAAAGTTACAATATTTACTAAAGTTTCATACTTTCCTTATTTGTTACCAAGATTTTACATATCCTTATGCTATAAAGTCTTATAATTCTTTTAATATTAACTAGCTTATCGTTAAATCGTTCTTCCACTGGGAGTTCCTTATGAGGACTAAATGCTGTTGGTAACTACAAACTTAAATTCAGAAACTCCATTCATCTGTGAAAGCCTTAAAACATTTTAGTTTCTAACAGTCAGAAAGCGTTACTTGCTGAGAAAACTCTCCAACACGAGTTAGAGGTATGCTTCTTCTGAATTTGAGTTTAAATGATGCAACATTTTTGGATCATTAGCAGTAGATTTCTTTGAGTAAAGTACTTTTCTCTCGTTAAGAGCTCTCGCGATGATAAACAAGTGAGTTGCAAAATACTTAAATAACTACAATATTCATTCAGTCATTTTGTGGTCTATAATTCAAAGCAGTTTTATAGTATTGGTTTAAGCCTATTGTCCTCCATTAGGGTTTTCGTTTTAAATCAGCTCTAAACATTTGTATGTATCTGTTACCGTATTTTCCGCCTAATAAGCCGAATTTCTGGCCCTAAATTTTGGACCTGATTTTTGGGGGTCGGCTTATTGGCCGATCACCAGCTTTGGACCAAAAAATACCGAAGACCAAAATCGGCCCCAAAATCATACCTTTGATCTCACAGTTACGGCAGAGTTATTTCAGTTGAATAAACTTTATTTATTAATAGAAAAAGGTCTATACATTACGAATGACATGTATTCATAGAAATAACAAAATTCATAAAAATATACACACTTTAATCTCAGAAATTTATTAAAATCCACCAAATTCATCATCTTCATCGTCAGAAGCACCAAATAATAGATTCCAATCCTCGGCAAAGACCTGGTCGTCGTACGGGTCATTCTCTGGTGTTATCAACTGAGTGAGTGGAATGATGTCTTTCTCGTCGTCGTCCAACTACAACATATCATCTTCCGTTCCATCCGTTACATTTACTTGTTTTCGACATTTCTTTTAGCACATATTCTGCTTTCTTCCATTCACACAGTAATGGCGAGCGGCATTCATATTTGAGGTTTTTAAGGCTAGCTCTACTACTTTCAGTTTAAAAGCAGCATCATAACGCATTCTTTTTTTTGCAGGTGTAGACATCTTTGGCTTTTGACGGTACAATGATAAACTCCCACTACATACCCCTGGTATTTATACCCTGGGTTAGTGATTTTAATTACTGAGTAAAAATTCTGGAATTTCATTGGTTACCTAATTACAGTGAGTGGAGCCAATAACGAATGACACATTGATTCCATCTCTGTCTCAATACGACACGTTCTGCTTTACTACAGAGCACCGATGATCACACACAACATGCATGCTGACGCTGAAACGAGACTAAAAATCATTTTGAAGAAACTTGTCACTTCTTAACAATGGCCTCGGCTTTAAGTAAAAACCCTCATTTTCAGAGCTGAAAATTGGCCTCGGCTTATTCGGCGATTCGACTTATTAACCGGAAAATACGGTATTTATTGTTATAGCCCTAAAACAGACAGTCAAGTTTTTGTTACTATTCGAAAGAAGTGGAACACTGAAAGTTAGATAACTAAGGGTTCGGTTGCATTGATAAGCCGTAAGTGATAAAGCAGAAGAATGTTTATTTTATGAATCAACTTACGTTATAAGCAGTTCTGATTTTATGTCGGTGTTGTTTATTCAGTTTCTTTTAGATGAGTGTAATATACTAACTTGCATATTACAGGCATTATTAAAAAAAACAAAAACCAGCAGTATGTTTTTTGTTAAAACGTGTATTCATTCAGACAAGAGCCTATTTGCTTATGAATTATTATTTCATATAACTTCACGGTTGTTTAGTAGAAAATAAATCTTGGCCATGTTATAGTTATATCACATCACCCCAGTGGCAAAACAATAAGTCTGAGGTCTTAACGAGATAGAATCCAGGTTTCGATACCCGTGGTTGGGAGAACACAGATAGCGCGATGTGTAGCTTTGTCCTTAAAAAGCAAACAAACAAATATATCACACAATTTTGTAAAGTCTGCATTTGGTAAAAATAAAATTTAAAAAAATATATATTACTTCGCTCATTTCTTCATAATAAATACAACATAGTACAGTTTTATGCAATCCAGTAAGACTTTGGTTTTACCGAGATAGGTCAAGGAACATTATTTTGACGAAAAATGTGAGATTTTTATAAAATTCTAAAGTATAAAGTTAAACAGCTCAGGAGTATTTTCTGCAATGATAGAAGATATATGGAAAAGCGAAAAGGAAACATGTTAAAATGGTTTTTCTTACAAAACTACAAAACCCTTCTTAAGAACAAAATGTCAGAATAAAGAACAGTTGAAGGTTAAACGATAAAATGCCATTTTTTACGTCATTAGAGAATCAAAACTTTCAACGTAAAGAAGCTTTCACATCTACGGTTGACATTGGACTTTAATTGATCGAACAGCAGACGAAAAGCACTTTGTGAGTGACCGCTGCACAGAATACTGTGATTGACCGCAATCTCAGGAATTGTTACACAGACTGACCACGAATCGCTAGAATACTTAAAAAGACACACACATACAATATTAGCAGAATCAATGAAGGAAAAAGGAATTATTTCAGCTCTCTGTTCTACCCTACTTAGACGAATATTAGCGATATAATAGAAAACGCTGTACGATGTTTAACGTGGCTTATATGTTTTGAATAAAGTTAATATTAAAGCATTGATAGCCGCTAAAAATAACTGTTTTAACTAATTTTGATCTTAAAACATACCAAAACTAATGGAAAACACAGATTTAGTCCACTTTAACCATCTACTTACAGCCTGGCATGGCCTAGCGCGTTAAGGTGTGCGCTTCGTAATTCGCGGGTTCGCGCCCGAGTCGCGCCAAACATGCTCGCCCTCTCAACCGTGGGGGCGTTGTAATGTGACGGTCAATCTCACTATTCGTTGGTAAAAGAGTAGCCCAAGAGTTGGCCATGGGTAGTGATAACTACCTGCCTTTCCTCTAGTCTTACACTGCTAAGTTAGGGACGGCTAGCACAGATAGCCCTCGAGTAGCTTTGTGCGAAATTCCAAAAAAATAAACAAACCATCTACTTACATGCCTGCCCCCCAGTGGCTCAGCGGTATGTCTGCGGACTCACACGCTAAAATCCGGGTTTCGATACCCGTGGTGGGCAGAGCACAGATAGCCCATTGTGTAGCTTTGTGCTTAATTCAAAACAACAACAACAACAACTTACATGCCAACTAAAACCAAATTTTGTTATCATTCCTAAAACATTCAGACTCAAGTAATTCTTAATGCAAACCTCAATTTATTCTGCAAAGATCCGTCCATTTCATGATGGATTATGACAAAAACTTTTCAGTAGTTTTCAATACGTTTTATACGGTATAAGTACACACACATAGATTTATATGTATAGAAATAAATACACTATAAGTATATCAGTATCAACTGTAAACAAGAGAAATACAGGCAGAACAAACCCGAGATAAAAATTCTTCAATAAAAGCAATAATAAATATTTGAATTGTGCGTGACACGGATAAAACGAAACATCTATAACAATTGCAGAACAACTTCGAAAAGTATGACAGATTTGTTGAGATATAACTATAGAAATAACAACCAAAACGCATCATGGATAACCCACTTCTATCATTAACTTTCAAATCAAAACTGATAATTTTCTTTGTGAGAATCTTAATAATAGAAATAAAGAGTTAAGACCTATGTGCTTAAACTCACAACGTATCTTTCATCATTTGTTGTGGCATGCTAGTAGTCTCACAGTACCAATTACAATGTTTAGAGATCATAAAATACAACATAGTTGTATGAGTTATGCTCATCCTTATGATCTAAATCAGGTAAAATATTATTCTATACAAAATATGAATATTGCAGTAGTATAATGTAAATACAACGCCTTCTAAATAATTCAATAATCTCCAATCTTCAACCTATGTTTTTACAAGTTTCTCTGCAGTATTCGAACGTAAAAATGAAACTCAAAATAATACAAACCAATATCACAAGTTAATATTTAGTCAACATTCATTTGGATTTCAGTGATGCTTCACATGAACGTAGCATGCTTTCAAAAAGTTTATGTTGATATTCATGAGTAATTAACTGCCATCCTTCTTTGAGTAGTTCAAACATTCTTCCGTGTATGGCTTGAGATCTTTTGGTAATTAGTTTAACTCAGGCTACAACTTTTCAATTGGAGTGATTTTAGGTTTTTAATATGGTCATTTCATAACATAATGTTTTTAACGATATTTTAACCATCCACAATTGCAGAGAAACTTATTTTTCACGTTGTAGGCCGTTTGGAATAAGATCTAAGAAACCACAACAGGTGCACAATACTTTTTATGAGAAAATGTAACTAAAATTATGAAAATTTTAGGCATTTACAGAATCCAGTGTAAAAATTAGGATTTGAGTTCATATTTAAACAGATCTCGTCAAGTGCATTGTTAAACATACAGTTTTACACCTTTTCCTATTATCTAGTAAAATATATAATAAATTAACAACATTGTCAAGAGTGGACACGTTTTTGCTTACCACCTGTATATTACCAGAAGTTTTCTTGTTTTTTTTTCGTTTTTTTTCATACTTAATTTGAATTAATTTATGATCTATGGTCCAGACGAGACCGAACGGTTAGCTAGGTCTACGGAGCAAGAGGTCCAAGGTTCGCACTGCGATGTTGCTGGACAGACTCCACATTATAACATGACAGAGAGTCTCATTATTCAGTTTAAGACAATTGGTGTAAAGCCACTGCAAAAGCGGATGTTATTCGCTGGTTGACTTTCCTTTGGTCAGAAGCACAAAATTATACAAGAATACACCTGCTGCTTAAAATCTATTTGTGCATACGGTGCTGTTTAGATTGAAAATAGCAATGCCAGTTTATATTATCGGATTTATTTATTACTGGATATAACAATTATACGGTAGCACTCTAGAGAAACACGTAAACAGCTTACAAAAGAACCTGTTAATTAATGTATAGATTCCAAAATTTTCAAACCCACATTATGCACGGCGAGCGAGAATACTAAGTGTTACATTATGGTGCTTGCTGTTGAAGATAATAATACATGCTAAATACCTTTCATTAGTTAAGTACAGAAATTCCTTTATAAAAATATTTGCCACATTTCTGGAGATGTCTGTAAACTATTTTTTATACAAAAGGAAGATTGAACATAAATAGTAAATTGTTTGTTTTTTTAATTTCAAAATCCATTATTTCGACATTTTAAATGTTTATATAAGTACAAAAACAACTGAAATTCTTGTGTAATATTCTTTATAATTTCTATACAGTGTAAACAGAACCTAATTCTCGCTTTTCTACCGTTATAGAGATTTTACACTTAACACTCTCTAGAACGTTTGTTTTTGTTTCCTTATTTTAAAGCAAAATCACACTGAACTATTGGTTGTGTCCATCGCGAGGAATCTAACCCTGGGTTTTTGCGTTGTGAGTTCGTAGACAATCCACTATTCCACCGGGAAATTGCACCAATAACCTGTCGCCCTGTGAATATGCACGTGATGTTCTTTGTACATTCAGTTAAAATATTGAGTATAACCCAATTACAAGTACCCAGTCTAGCAGACGCACAGGTAAAGACAAGCAGAGCGAATAGAAGTCGTACTGGGTAGATTAAAAAGTATAAAATATTCAATTTGTAATTAAAATTCAGACATGAGTGACAGAAACTGAAACTTATGATTTATTCCGTCTTTTTATCGTTAACAATAACACAATATATGTTTTACTTTAATCTGTATCTGTTCCAAACTTTGCAGTTGTACAAAAGAAATTACGCTTGTCATTATGCTTTTACAAAACATTTGGAATTGACATTAAAACAGTTCATCTTTGAAATTAAATAACTACTTAAACTTTGTAAAGCAAATTATCTACATCTAAGCATAGAAACAAAATATCCTTAAAAATCATATGGATACAAACAGTTATTACATTTCTATTGCTTTCCAAGGCTCTTATATTTTTTTCCAAATGGTCTTCTAAAATATTCCCATGTTAGAATAAACATTTCATGTATATTTCATAGAACTATCAAAACACAGAATAAATATATCCATAAAAGCAATAAACTTATTAGATTATTTCAAAGTATTTAGCACAAGATACACAATGGGCTATTCGTGCTCTGCCCACCAGAGGTACTAAAACCCATATTTTAGAGTTGTAAGTTCGCAGATATACCGCTGAGCTACTGGGAGGCTTATAAAAAGATATAAAACATTCTTATGGCTAACTAGTGCAATGTCTGATAAATTATTTATATTGTGGTTGTGCAAAAAACATAATTTAGGGATGGAGAGAGAAGAGAAATTATATTAAAATCTTTCATTTCATAGTTGTTGCTGTTGTTGTCTTTTAAAATATTGGTCTTAAGTTTCAGTCATGATTATTTTGGTATATTCCAGTTACAAAAACAAACCTTTCAAGAGGCTCAGCATGTCTATGGCTTATGACATTAAATATCTGGTTCTAATGCACGTTGACAATATTGTCTTACAAAAGTAAACAAATAGTTTCTAAGAAGTATGTAACTTTAAAAGAAAAATTACAACAAAACTTAAAAGATCTTTGTGAACAATTCTGAATGTTTCCCCAATGGCACAAAGGCAAGTCTGCGGAAACGCATCGCTAAAGACCGGGTTTCAATACCCATGGTGGGCAGAATACAGCCAACCCCTTGTGTAACTTTGTGCTTACTTTTAAACAAATAGTCTTTGAGAAAGCTTTTCTTAGAATTTGCACAAATAACTCCCTTAAAATAAAAGATGATTCACAAAATGTGTTTAGTTAAATTCTAAAGACAACTTTAAAAACAAACTGTATCTCTAGAAGTATATGAGTTCATGTGCCAGAAGTACAACCTAGGATTTGTTGGATCAACCAGTAGTATTACCAAGTACTGTATAAAATGAACGTGATGTTGTGTCTAGCTGCAATTTTCTGCGTCAACCTCAATTTTTAGGAAGAATTCAAACTTAGAATACTAGAATACGTTGTTATTAAAATAACAAAGTAAGCTTTCAAAGAAAATATGAAAATATTGCTACTGCATCTTCATTTTTGAAAAGGTTAGAAAAAAGAGAGAACAAAACACGAACTACCATTGTTAAAGAAAGAAACAAAGGAAATATTTTTGTGTTCAAGAATTTATAACTGTTCTTCCACCTTACGCTTATGTAAAATAATTATCTAATTACACCACGTTCTTCCTATAACAAGATGCGTAATGAATGTCATATTCCTATTAGGAAACACATTTTTACATTTTTTTAGCTTCGAATGAAGAAACTTTATGTCTTGTTTTGAAATTAATATACAGAAATTTTTATGTAATTTGTTATTTGAACAAACTAGCCACTCCGAACACTTTCCTTTTGTCACATTTTTTTGGCTCGTGTCGATTATTTATATACCCTAATGAACATTAACGTAATAGATGTACACTACGGGTGAGTAAAAGTCTAGACTACTAAAATGAAAACGTACACAAAAATAAAGTGCTCTATAGTGAAAGTTTATAGTTAGTTTAATGCAGGAATTCAAAGGCTATTCAAATGCAATATTCATGTAAAAACATTGGTATAAAAAAGTATTTTTACTTCTTTTTTTACGTGAAACCTTTTGTGTTTTTATTCCTGAAATGAATTCCATGTAAATCTTTGACTAAAAACACCATACGTTTCGTTGCATAATGATCAATGGAATTCTTGATCACGTGTCTTTAGTTTTGATCCAATCTACAGCGCTAGTGGGAAGGTCAAATTAAATGTTCTTCATCACATCGTCAACGTGACATCCTTTTCGAGGAAGAAAAGCGCGATAACAGTTGCAGCTATACTTTAATAGAACGAGAAAATGTCTAGAGCTGGAACAGTTAATGTTATCTCGAGAAACAGTGAATGGCTACTGATGTGATAAAAAGTGTATTGGTTATTTCAAACTATTTTTCATTGGATTTGGGAGGAATTACGCCGCTTTTTAGAAAAGTTTTAACGTAAAATATCGCTATAAGCGTGAAATGATTATATACAGTAGGGAAAAAAGACAAAATAATATTGCATCATCACGAGGTGGAAAGTCGTACTCACATTTTACTTTTTCTTCAATCCATACAGTGATCACCCAAGATATTGCGTTACTTTTCTTTCATGTAGGTATGTGTTTACACATAAACCGTTAAATGGCTAAACTGTTAAATTCCAATCTTTCATGAGAAAAGGACTTGCTTAAAGTGAATCGTAAGGAATGTAGATTAGATTGTAACTCAAAACATTAGTTCACATACAACATTATTGAAATAAGCCCAAAATATTATAATATAAAAAAAGTGTTGCATTTTATTTGATATTATTTAATGTAAGTTAAAATGATACATCTCAGTATGTCAGTGAGAGGCCCATTAGTTAAAGCAACTACGTCAGCTATTCTCGTAGCTTTGCGTTCTCAAATTCGTGTTGTTATTTTACAGTGTTTCAAGATTTTAAATTGTACAAAAATCTACAGGCTTTGCTAAACATTTATTTTTTTTTCTACAGCTTTTCTCCGTGTAATCAAAATGTAAGATTTGATAAGTGCAGGTGGTTGAACACAGAGATAATATTTCAGTTAAAAGGAAATGGTTTGATGCTGTACATAAAAAACCAGCAACAATCATAAGGCAGCTGATAGATACAGCATATTCGATTTAATCAAATGATTTTTTTCTTACGTTGATTTATGATCATCATTAGGTAATACCTTGGAAAAAGTAATCACAGAAATCTATCTTTCACGTCATCATAAATGACTTATCTTCACTTATATAGGATTATACCAGGTTACTTTTCGTTCTAATAAAGATGTATGAACAATTTTTGTCTTATCTGCATCTGCAATAACTTAAGTGGTCATCACATCGGTTATGGAAGAGGTAAGCTTTAATTTTGCGTATAGCTGTACTAGGGCTATTTGCGCTAACCATCCCTAATTTGACTGTATAATAGTAGAGGAAAGACAGCTAGTCATCACCACCTTTCACCAACTTTTGGGCTAATCTTTTACCAACAAATAGTGGGAATGATCGTGACATTAGAACGCTCTCACAGCAGAAAAGGTGACCATGTTTGGATTGACGAGAATTCTAACCCGTGACCCTCAGACTGCAAATCGAACGCCCTAACTACCTTGTCATGCCGTCTCTGTTAGGGAAGAGAAAATTCTGTAGATCATAGAAAACACTTATTTCTCATGCTATAATTCTCTTACATGAAATTTAATCTGTATATCTTACGTGTTATATTTCCATAATTTATCAAAAACTAAATGTAACTTACCTTTGCACTAAAATTGTTTATGACTCATATCACCACTTTTATTCAAAGCATGCATTTATTCAGGTTATTTCATGAAAATGAAAATACATTTTAATTGAACGAACACTTCTTTAAATTATATTATTTTTTAAATTTTATAACAAGACTGTTGTATTTGCTGGACGACTTTTCTACAAGACGAAAATATATTTCCTTTTAGGTATTTAGATTCTAAAATAAAATTAACATAAATATATGAAAAAATTAAAACAAAGCCTTTTTCCGAATAAAAAAAAAAATATTTATTTCAAAGTTTAAAGCTCCAAAAGCTGGGTTAACTTTGATGACAATAAGAAATTATAACAGAAATTCATCATGGGCCTTAAAATGTTCAATGTGTGAGTGTTTTTTTAAGTTTCTGTGTCAGAGAATTTGCTAATAATTTGATTAAATGATTGTTTCGATATTTTTTATGTAAATGTAAGTAACAGGTTTATAAAAACATTGAGGAACGTAAAGAAGTAAATTTATGTTGATATGAAAATATCACAAACAAAAGCGAAAACAAAAATAGAGACGAAAATGGCTAAACGCACATGAGATCAAATATTCCTAATAAAAAGGAAGATAAACAGCGTACGAAATCTGCATACATAAAACAAATAAGAAATCAATTTCACACAATTTGTTTTCGTAAAATAAAGTTGGCATGTGACTTCCCGAATGATAAATGGTGTCACTTTTTTATTTACAAAAGTCAGTGATATTCCTTTTTGGTCTGCGTGCACTTGGACAAAGACAGACTTCTTAATAACTTTGATCCTTGATATTTTTAAATCAAATCATAAAATTAAATGTTACTACAAAGAATGTATGTTATAGTCACCTTAAACTGTAACTAGCACACTCACTGTGGTTTGTTTTGAATTTCGTCCAAAGCTACCCAAACGCTATCTTCGCTAGTCATCACCACTTTTCGCCAACTCTTCGCCTATTCTTTACCAACGAATAGTTGAATTGACCGTTGCATTATAACGTCATCACGGCTAAAAGGGTGAGCACCTTGGGTCGACAGGGATTCGAATCCGCGACTCTTGAGTGCCTTAACCAGCTTACCATGCCGGGCCTGAACCCTCACTTCCAATTGCAATTATGTAAATAACGAAGTAACTCCCATGAAAATTAACAATAAAAATCAAATATAAACATTCTTTTGAAGTAAATGAACCTCGTGATAATATACAAAGAAGTTAAGAAATTTAATTTGAATTTTGAAATTCTACCTGAAATTCAGATTTGAAAAAAGAAATAAATGTTATTGAAACACATCGTACTACCTGTTTAGTTTGTGGATCTTCAATGACGTAGTTTTTAGGTTTTTATGTGTAAAACTATACAAGAGGTATCTGCGAATATGTTTCACAAACTTTAAACTGATAGACTTCAAGGAGAATGTTTGCTCAAAACCTCCCACTGCCAGCGTTTGGAAAACTTATTTGATCGAATCATGGAACTTGACCGCTAATATTGTATTCATTGTCTGGCATAGCTAAGTTGTTGAGTGTTCGACTTGTGATATGAGGATTAGGAGTTCGAATTCCCGTCACACCAAATATGTTTGCCCTTTCAGCCGTGTGGGCGTTATAATACTATGATCAATCCTACTATTAGCTGATGAAAGAGTAGCCCAAAACTTGGCCATGTGTAGTGATGGTTAGCTGCCTTCCCTCTTGCCTTACGACGCTAAATTAGGGACTGCAAAGCTACAAAAACAAACAAACAATACTATTGTATTTATTCACGCCTCCCAACTCAAGAGAAGTTTTTTTTGTTGTTGTAATGGGACGTGAAATATCAACTCTTGGATACATAGATGAGGTCGGAAATACTAGGAGTCGGTCCCCTTATGGCCTCTAATATTAAAAATAGCTGATATGTTATTTCGATGTGGTTACATTTCCTGATAAAATATTAATTGGGACAATTTCCTGTACTTTTACTCCTGCATGTTCTAGAAATGGATTTTTATTTAAATATTTTTTTCGTATTTCCTACAAATATTTTATCTACAAACTCTATAATTTAGAAGTTGTGTATATCTGCATTTTGAATATTTGTTTCCCCTTGCTGAAATCGTTGGAATTTATCGTGAATTATTATTATTATTATTGAAGTGCATGTTCAAACCCTAGTGGTTTAGCAATAGGTATGCAGGCTAAAAACGCTAAAAATATGATTTCGATACCCGTGATGGACAAAACGCAAAACTTGTTGTGTAGCTTTGCCCTTAACAACAACCAAACGAAGTACACCTTTATTAAGTTCATAATGTTTGCATTATATAATAGTTTCATATGATTTTAACTGTATTTACACAATAATACGCAATTCCACAATTTTATACAGTTATATGGCAGTTATCTATTTATTCTTTATTAAAATAATGAAGAATAAGAAGTAACTCGAACAGTCCTTAAATGAAAAAAAAGCGTATTAAAAGTTGTATCACACACGACGGACATTGGGCGTGACTTGCCACCTATAGGCAAATTGCTTGAACTACAGTGATATATAGATCTGAACTGTACGAGCAAGTTCAGATCAGCAACGTGTCACAGAAGTACGAATACGGTGTTGGAAAATATCCAAAGTGGTAGAACAGGGATGGTCACATTCATCCGGGTTCTCAACACTGTCGCCCTCAGTTCTGCCAAAGTATACTAACACAACACCTATTCTTATATCTATAATGGCTTGGCAAAAGAAAACGTCAACTTGGGGGCACCCCTCATCTCCTGTATTTCTTCTTGTTTGCTTGTTCTTACATGGTAAGTATTAAATATGCCGTTTCTAATAAATACCCTGTCATTCAACTTTTCAATCTCAATAAATCTTTCACAAGTTCACAAAATATAATATTATGAATAGTCGTATTTATAATATAGAATATTTACGATAAATTATCTTTTGTTGCAAAAAGGTGCACATTGTGCAGGTAGCATTTAAATATGCAGATAATTGTAGTTATATTATGCATTGTGCCACTTCTAACTGCATATTAGCACGAGATTAGTCTATATACAAAACATATAATAGTCATCCTTCTAGCTGAACTAACTTAATGTCATACAAAATACTGGTACAAATAAAATTTGTGGACATTTTTCTTTACATTTATAAGACTATGCCATATATAGAAAACATTAATTGTTATTTAATGTTTGCGAATATATTAAAGAATTAAGCATGCAATATAAGTATCACTTTTTCACGTCACACTCATAATGATACGCATGTTTTATAACGTAAGATGCATGTATCATATGACGTTAACTTTTGAATTTCTAAGACTAACATTCCGATGCTTTTTTGTAGCTTAACGAAGCAGGCTATCACTCACTACAATGTATAGCTAACTCTATGTATGTTATAACTGGAAGAGTTATACAAGGTTACATATGATATGGAGTTATTTTAGACCCAAGCTGATCTGTTTTGCATTCTTTCTCTTTATCATGACATCTTTGTTAGCATTCTAGTAATTCAAAGTGGAAAAATAAAAGTAAGAAACCAAAGGGTGCAAATTATATTCTGATCGATATTTAATGTAGGTCTTAAAGATTAGAACTGGGAATGGGATATGTAAAGTTAAATAAAATAGTTTCGAATACAACGTGCACAAAGGAAAGTTGCCCAAATTTCACGTGTTTTTTTTAAAACAGGAACCTATCGATTGTCTTTAAATTCTCAGTTTTTTTTCCTTCTTCAAACTTCCTCGAAATAAACCGAATTTGCTTACATCTAAAATTTTTGTTTTGTTCGTTATCTATTGGCACGTGCTTTAAAATTAACGTAGCTATGTATCCACGTTCAAAAAGTAATTAAATTACAAATATTTTTATTATCTCCAACTAAAACTGTATCTAAAAGAATGTTCAAATAGTAGCTCATTAGCTAACAGAAATAGAAACTTTTTATAGTTTTCATTTGTATTGTGTTGTGCCTAAAACAGTTAACTCTATAATAGTTACTAAATTTACTTTATGCTGGCGTTACTTCAGGCATAAAGTTTAGTACTCTTCTTCCTCAATACCTGTCTTGAACAAATAAATTTGTCTGTCGAGTATCACACTCAATCTTTAAAGAACCTACCTCTTTAAAAGATATATGAATAGGCTAATGTATAATCAAACCGTATACGTAATGAAACTTTAACGATTTTGAACAAATAACGAAGTCCTTAATCCCTTAACTTTGCACAGATGCTAGACAGAGTACGTTTTTTTATTTTTTCTGATGAAGCTTAAAACAATTCTTCGAAAGTGCTTGAGCTTTTGAGTCTTTCTGTCTTTGACTTGAATACTCATAGATATTACCTAACATTTATTAGAGGCCATGGTATTGTCTTCAAGTGAACACTTTAAGAACAACAGACAGATGAAGGTATCATCTTATATGCATTTTACCAATCAATTCATTTTCACTCTAATATCTACAGAAGCTACAAAAAAAATATTCCCTTTAAAAGTGAAACAGACACGCACTTGTGTACAACAATTACACCATAGTAATTAAAAATAACTTTATAAATATAATTTCGGAATTAATAAATTGGCAGTGTTAAATTTATTTTTCATCGAAACATCGTTCTATAATGGAGCTCTTGCTTATATGATATTGATAACACGTTTTATTACACGATATGCAATCTTCAACTTCGTGAAATTTTCATTCTGTGTGCATGTAAATTTGCAATAGGGTTACGATTTTCACGTTTTGCCTCCGTTCCTCGTTACGAAGAACTTTATTTTTTCCATCCTCAGCATTCAGATATGACTTCATAAACGCGCATCTAATGAACTGGCGCCATCTATATAAATATAAGGACACTGTCTATTGTATGTCTATGTAAATACTTTTGCAGGATGTGAATAGATCTTCACCAAATTTGGTAGAGAGATTCATTAGGTTCTGGGAGAAATGCACACAAATATTCAATTTAGCGATTTTTTTAGTGTGTTTGTGTTTTTCTTATAGCAAAGTCACATCGGGCTATCTACTGTATCCATCAAGGGGAATCGACCCTCTAATTTTAACGTTGTAACTACAAAGATTTACCGTTGCCTCAATGGGGGACTTTTACGAGTGTTTTGCGGGGTTTTCTTTAATAACACTTCGCCCCTATTGATGGATCATCACCAAATTTGGCATGAAGGTTTGTTGGGTCTATGAAGAGATACACGCAAATTTACGGTTTCACATTTTACGTTTTTTTTTATTGGCGGTTTGAGATGTGCATTTTTTAATTATATGTGAAAAAAACAATTTTTCATGTCCTAAGATATGTCCTAAGATAACCTTTCATTAATCATAAATTTACAAAACTTTCGTCCAGGTTACAGGTGCCCCAGCTTGTCTTGTTAAATGAACAAATACAGAATAATGAAGAATATTTCACTTTCTTAGTTTCCAATAAGTATGGCTCTTTTGAACTTTTGGTAAGATCGGTATTCTTTAAATTACAATTTCCTAATTGAAATGTACGTTTTAGAGTTACGTCTTAGTTAAAGGCTACAAGTTTACATGTTTTAAAATATATCTATTTATAAATCAAGTTAATAAAGGGTACTCATGCTGCTACATACAAGTTATCTTACACGTAAGCATACTACATAGTATTAGGTTTCCTATATTATGCCCGTATTTATTTTGTATAATGACCAAATAGTGTGAATTTCTCTACATATCTCTTGTTTCTTAAATCTAATTGTCCTGTATTTTCAGTTTTCATGTGCTGTTTAAAGCAACTTTTAAATCTGAAAGTATTAGACATTTTATGTACATATTAATGCTAAACTTTTAGGCCTGGTATGGCCGAGCGCGTTAAGGCGTGCACTCGTAATCCGAGGGTCGCGGGTTCGCGCCCGCGTCGCGCTAAACATGCTCGCCCTCCCAGCCGTGGGGGTGTATAATGTGACGGTCAATCCCACTATTCGTTGGTAAAAGAGTAGCCCAAGAGTTGGCGGTGGGTGGTGATGACTAGCTGCCTTCCCTCTAGTCTTACACTGCTAAATTAGGGACAGCTAGCACAGATAGCCCTCGAGTAGCTTTGTGCGAAATTCCAAAACAAACAAACAAACAAGCTAAACTTTTTCTTTCTCGTCTTATTTTCACTTTCTTTATATAAACAAATTAAATTCCGACGAGAAAAACTAATAAAAGTGTTTATCTGTCTTGTACTGTTTACAAGTAGTACTCTGAAGATCTATGCGTAAAGGATATGTATTGTCAAGGAAGATACGAATTACTAATGAATCACTTGATAAATGACACGAGAAAACTAATCAATCTTAGTGTTAAACATGAAAAACGATGGCTAAATAACAAAATTCTTCATTTAATATAGTACAAAATCATAAATTCTAAGTTTTTAAATCTAATCTCGAATCGAATTGTTCTATTGTTTGTGGTGCTTTGAACTGCTTTCTGTTGCATAAAATAAAAATATGTCAATTATGTGGCAGTGACATGCTTTTATCTTCGTGATGACGAGAAACCAACTTGAAGTAAAAATTTATTCTAAAAACGTCTGGAATGGGTATTAAAAGTTTCGTTAAACTGAAGTAGAGAACAACATTTCGACATTCTCAAATCATCTTTAGGTTAACAAGAAGAGTTTGTAAACCAGCTCTCTTTAGAATACATAATGCGTATCGAAATGCTGTTAAAGTTGGTGTTATTTATTTAGATCATTGCCTGTGAGATAATTGAGTTGTCCTACTTACAACTCGGGTAGGCTGAAATGTTTGTGATGCATTTGGTGTAGGAATATGGATAAGAATAATAAAGACAGCTGTTGCACTAATTATTTTATATCGGTACTTTTATTCAAAAGAAATTTTACTTTTGCTCAATTATAGCAGTTTTCAATGCGTGAAATGTAGTCCTTTAACTGGGAAATTGCAAGCCTCCATATTTGTTGGGATCAAACAATTCCACCCATATTTTCACAGCCACCCATTGATAAAACGCTTCACTGGGCAAAATAAGATAAGACTTGATTTTAAAAGAATGGATTTTTAGAAGTCGCATTAATGTTTGTAACAAGTTATAAAATGGAGAAAAAAGTAGATCTGACTTTACGAGGGTTACAAGAATAATACGTAAAAACTGGAATAATATATTAATAATTGTTTTATGCTGATTGAATTGTCTTAACTCATTTAAAAATTACTATAAATAAACAAATTACTGCAAGTTTTCATTTGTTAAAAGGAGAAAGAGAAAGTATTAATAGTCTTCTTCAATAAGTTGACAATTTTGTAAATTACTGACAATTTATTTATTGTCCAGCGATGTTGTGAAGTGCTTTTCAGTTATTGGTGGATTTTCTACAGAGCTGTATCTTGAGTGTCACAGTTTTCAGTACAAAGATTAATGCTTTCACTGGACAACTCCCTTTTACTTCTGCAAACGGGCTCTATATCGACGAGTTCTACATCTCATGTCTGTCGTCGAACATGAGGTATACTGAGCGGCAGCTTCAGACTGCTGTCAATCGTTTACTGAAGTGGACCAGAGAAAACAGTATTAACTTTTCTCTCTCTAAAATCGTTTGCATGCACTTTTGCCGCCAATGGGGTATTAACCATATTACCCTTATCCTGAACTTCGTGTCGGTGAAGTTATGCTTTCCGTGGTCACTGAGACAAAGTTCTTGGGGCTTTTCTTTGACTGTAAGCTGACATTTATACCACACATAAAGCAGCTACGAGTCAAGTGTATAAGAGCGCTGAACATCCTCTGCGTCCTCTCTTCCAACTCTTTGGGAGCGGATCGATGTTCTATCTGAAGATATATCATGTTCTCATTTAATCAAAACTGGACTGTGGGTCTATGGTATATGGCTCTGCCAGGATCTCGGCTTTGAAGATGCTGGATCTTCTTCATCATCAGGGGCTTTCCGCACCTCTCCAGTCCAGAGTTTTTACACAGAGTCTCATGAAGCTCTTCTTCTTCTCCGCCGTTTGCAACAGTTGTTACTGTATGATTCAAAAGTTCAATCCTTTCCACAGCATCCCATCTGGGGTTGTGTTTTTCTTCATCAATGGACCATGCTTTTTCAGAACAGACGATTTGCCATTGTTCCTTTTGAATTTGTATCCAGGCATAGTTGGATGAATTAGGTTTGTCCTTGGATGACATTGTTGTATGTACTGATCAGTCCATCCCACCATGGCTTATTACTATCCCCAAGTATGACATTACTTTGAGTAATCTGAGAAAAGCAGATAGTCCCGATGATTGGAAGTATTGTCTTTACTTGTTGAATGTCTTTCGAACAATTTTTCCATTCTCATTTACATGGATGGTCCGAAATTAGATGACTCTGTGAGTTCTGCCGTAGTTTGTTGTGATTTAGTAGTTGTGCACAAAATCCCCTCTACAATTTCTATTTTCACTTCTGATCTTTAAGCCATTTCTCTTGCCCTGGATCACATAGAAGCTAAGCAGTACTCGAGTTGTACTATTTACACCGACTCGCTTAGCTCTCTACTTGTCCTGGAATCTCTTCACGTTAGTTCTCAACCTGTTCTCATCAATACTCAACACTGACTGGGCCATTTATATTTAACATCTACTTCTATTCTGTTCTTGTGGATACCAGGCCATGTTGGTATTCGCTGGAACGAGCTCGCTGCCACCGCAGCTAATTCTGTTTACTATCGCAACATCACTACTGTACTTGTTCCATACAGTAGACTTTGAATGAGCAACGTGAAAACAAGCTTTACCAGATAAAACCCTCTTTTGGACTTTGGCCGTCTTGTTTTCGTAAGGATTGGAGAAAAGATGTTGTCCTAACTAGATTACGCACTGGTTACAGTTTTTTAACTCATCGATTTCTTTTATCTGGGACTGATGCACAAAGGTGTGGTCTGTGTGACACACAGGTCATAATGGCCCACATTTTACTGTCATTCGGTTGTTACGTCTCCCAACGACGGCACCATTTTAGACATCTTTTTTCCATAGGTTTGTCATTGGCGATGGTGAAACTGTCCACCTTACAAATGTTTTTAGTTTAATAAGGGTCATTAGCCTTTTTAATGCTTTTTAAGGTTTTAATTTTAAGAATGGACTTTCTTTTATTTTAATATGATTCCTTTTTATTAATTTTAATAATTTCACTTTATTTTTAGTTTTTTTACCGGTTGTTTGGCGCAGAGAGCCTAGTTGCTTTGCGCTATAAAACGCCAAACAACTAACCAATCAGTCATTGGTTCTCTCATTTTTCAAATAAAATTTATCATTTCCATTTTGTCATTTGACTTTATCTTAAATGGATCCACAAGTTTTGCTCCAATTTTTATTCCTCCTATAGTTAATTATAAACTATTACATTGTATTCATTTTTTTCTTCAAAACCTCTACTTTCTTTAAACAAAACAAAAACCGAAAATTAGATGAAGTCAAATACATGAATTAAAACATTAAAATTGGCCTAACATACTTTAGAAATACCACCATCAGGAAGTTAATTTGGCATAAACCAAAATGTTTTATAAAAACAAAGCTCTAAAGGACAAAAAGGCACAACAAGGCAGTGAATTAAAACAAACGAAACTGGTAAAGTGATGCAAATACGCAAATGGAAACCATGGAACGTAGCTAGTGGAGGCCCGGCATGGCCAGATGGTTAAGGCACTCACTCATAATCCGAGGGTCGCTGGTTCAAATCCCCGTCATACTAAACATGCTCGCCCTTTCAGCCGTGTACCGTTATAATGTGACAATCAATCCTCTCTCTTTGTTAATAAAAGGGTAGCCCAAGAGTTGGCGAAGGATGGTGATGACAAGTTGCTTTCCCTCTAGTCTTACACTTCTAAATTGGAGACGGCTAGCGCAGATAGCCCTCGAGGAGCTTTGCTCGAAAGTCAAAAACAAACATAGCTAGGGGGCCGAGTGAAGCTCTATGTTTCAAGTGCCGAAATGTGGAAATGTAATTCAGTTGTTGTTGTTGTTTTCGCATTTCATTAAAACGTTAAGACAAATCACGTTCTGCACCTTGAAGAGTTAAATGTGAGTTAAGAGTTAAGAGTGACGGTCAAATAATAATATTCGGATAGATTAGAGTTGTCATTTGGTAGTATGGTCAGGCTGCCCACCCTAACGTTTTACTGTTCAAGATTAAGGATGTGTAGCGCAGTTAGCCCTTATAAAGCTTTACGCGAAATTCGGCAAACGAAAAGCAAAAGTGAAGAGTAAATAGTGGTTCCCAATTGTTGATCACTGGTTTACTTAGCTTTATCGTGGTTCTTTCAAGAGAACATATATCTCTCTCGCTCTTGTTCTCTGAATAGTCTTGAAGTATTTGTTCATTGGCTATTGTTACAGGTCAATCTGAATTTTAGATTGTTGTCGACTCTTCTTCTCATATCCTGGCTGTCGATCTCATGTACAATTATTTCCGACTCAAGCGATTGTGCTGGTACACAACCATAGCGCTTATGTAGTCAGTGTATTTGATCTTTAACCAGAAAAAGCTTTCTCATGTGTATTGGTATATCAAACACACAGATTTGCGGATAGGCTCTGTTCACCAGTTTCTTGTCTGTCATCATGAAAAACACTTTCTAAACGGGATAATACTATTTAATTTGAATTGCATCTAGTGTCACACATTATATAACCAAGTCGTGTTTATGACAGTTTTTTTTACCCCAAATTCATCTGAGTATCTATATTACCTAAACAGATCTCTTGCTGATATCGATGTTAACAATTATTGTTATCCCGCGTTATTAATTTTCCATAAATTGCAGCGTACCACTTTCAAGTTAATAATGGGAGAATAACGGTCAACTGTGACACCAGCAATAGATCTGTTTGTTGGATAAAGAAGATTGTCATAAACTTAACTTAGTTGTATAATACTGTACACGACATTTGACGTAGTTTAAGCTGTGCATTTAAATACTAATATACTTTAAAACTTATTTCCGTTCAAAGGTCAAATACACTAGCTATACAGCTTCGCGGTTGTTTACCAGTACGATTACTTGAGTTGTAAACACAAAATTACAGGATTGAAAGCCAGAAGACTGGAAGAACGACTCTTAGAACCAAACCTCAGAAGAGGCAAACTCGAGAAAAGTAGCAAAATACACATTGCTTTGTAGCAACAACCAACTAACCAGCTCTTCAATATCCTTCTTAGAGCACAATTCGTTTAATTATATTGGACCTTACTCTAGCATTACTGAGATGAATCAAAATTATTTGTTGATATTTAATATGGAAGAAATTATTATAATTTCTTATTTAAGTTTTTTTTTCTTTTAACTACCATGAAAGCAATCCTACCTGTATCTCGCCTAGTGTTATAGATTTCATAAAATGTTACTTATGTCTCAAACAAAAACTAGAACATTACTGGTCCTAATAATGCTAGAGTAAAGCTCCGTATAACTGAAGTAATCGATTACTGTATGACAGTCAGGTTAGAATTTCATTTATCTACAAAGATTTCTATTTGCATGTATAAACTACTTCATACACTCATTTGTTTCCTTTTTCATAACAGCCACAGATGCCTTTTGTTCGTTTTTCTTGTATTGGTTATTTATGATTTTAGCAAAAAGTCCAATAATCTACTTCTTATCTGAATAGAAGAAATTAAATTATACTAGAATTCCATCTAATCGTAATTTTAAACATCAGTTTGGTAATTCGTCAGTATTTTTTTTTTACCACTGTTCACTTCATCAACAGTTTAGTACTCGTTTTCTCACTTCAGTCATTAATGTGAGACTACTGGTAACTTAGTTTGTATACTTCACTAAAACTATGACATATATATATATATATACCAATAGTGCTCTATCTACAAAACCATAAAAATTCCACTCTTGTTGCACTAAGTTGATTATCCAAGGACGTTTGCCTCCCAGTGGCGCAGTGGTATATCTCTGGACTCACATCGCTAAAAATCGGGTTTTGATACCACTTGTGTGTAGAGTACAGATAGCCCCTTGTGTAACTTTGTGCTTTATTCCAAACAAACACACCAAAGACGTTTATTTAAATATCATATTTGGTAATGCATACAAGATGAACGCTACTTCTCTACTTTAGTTTACTATACGTTCAGTTATATATTTACGTAATAGCAAAAATAAATTCAAAGTGTGTAAAATCTACGAATTTCCTCTTTACATCGAGAAAAAGTTACAGTGAAATGTTTTAAATATTAAAAGGTTTATTACAATGATACATGTACCTAACTCTCTTGTAGCCTATGAGTTTGAAATAAAAGATGACCAGCCAAATAACTCTTGTCTTGTTTTGAGATGGAAAACAATAATGATTTCGTGTTTCTAAATAAGTAATTCTAACACTGAAATTTACAACAAACATCTAACAGTGTAGCACATGTTTTCCTCAATAATATTAGTGTTTACAGTTTGGGTTGAATTTTGCGTAAAGCTACACGAGAGATATCTAGCCGTCCCTAATTTGCTATGAAAGACCAGAAGGAAGGTAGGTAGTTATCTCCACCTATCGTCAACTGTAGACTATTCTTTTACCAACGAAAAGTAGGATTCAATATCACATTATAACGACTCCACAGCTTAAAGTGCGATAATATTTGGTGGGACAGGGATTCAAACACCCTACCCACAAATTGAGAGTAAAGCGCAAACCTGGCCGTGTCATATGAAAATATCATATAGAAATAACATAGAGAATTAAAAAGAAATTAGAAGTATTGTTCACAATATTTAATTTTTCATTGTTGTAGTAATTTGGGAATGAAATTAATACGATACGCATTGCACGAGAAATAATGTAAATAAAAATTAAGAAAGAAACGTTCCCCCACTGACTCAGCGGAATGTCTGCGGACTTACAACGTTAAAAACCGGGTTTCCATACTCGTGGTGGACAGAGCACAGATATCCCATTGCGTAGCTTTGTGTTTAATTCAAAACAACAAAATATGAGTGCTTTACATATCATCCCAAAATCATTAGCATCTGTTATTTACTCAAAAAAAAAGATTTTGTTTTGGAATTTCGCACAAAGCTACTCGAGGGCTATCTGTGCTAGCCGTCCCTAATATAGCAGTGTAAGACTAGAGGGAAGGCAACTAGTCATCACCACCCACCGCCAACTCTTGGGCTACTCTTTTACCGACGAATAGTGGGATTGACCGTCACATTATACACCTCCACGGCTGGGAGGGCGAGCAAGAAGAAGAGAGAAATATTATTAAAAACAAGCATAGTTTTATAGAGGGAAAGATAAAGTAAAAATATTTAAGAAACAGGGAATTTATCAAACAGATACTCTACTAGGCAAAAAGTTATCACTCGAAGTAAGGATAAATAAAATAAGCAGCCCGGCATGGGCAGGTAGTTAAGGAGCTCGACTCGTAATCCGAGGGTCGCGGGTTTGAATCCCCATCACACCAAACATGCTTGCCCATTCAGCCGTGGAGGCATTATAGTATGACGGTCAATCCCACTATTCGTTGGTAAAAGAGTTGGCGATAAGTGGTGATGACTAGTTGCCTTCCCTCTAATCTTATACTGCTAAATTAGGGATGGCTAGCGCAGATAGCCATCGTGTGGCTTTGCTCGAAAATAAAAAACAACTAATATAAAATTACTTTAAAAGAGGAAAATGAAAATATCTTCATAAACAATACATGTAAATATAAAATACAACAGAAGTTTCTATTTATTTATTCATGTTTCAAAACTAAATTTTCTACGGATACATTTTCAAATGATGAATTAAATGCAATGTTTGTAGTTAAGCATAAAGCTACTTGATGGGCTGCCTGTGCTTTGCCCACCACAAGTATCGAAACCGATTTTTTGATGAAGTAAGCCTCTAGACATATCATTGCGCCACTGGTGGTCTTTTCACGTTAACGACAAAGTGTGTAGATTTTTACGAGTAGAAGAATTTAAGTATTCCAGAGATTACAGTCGCTTAACTAAATATTTAATGATATTAATTATACATAAGCATACGAACGCTAGTAACAATCGGTTTAAATGGTAAACGTGCTTTATGCAATTTAAATAACACATGTGCTCTTTATCGGAGAAACAAGCAGAAACATTGAAACCAGATTCAAATAACACTCACACACAAACACCTTCACACTGTATTAAACACTGCAAATCAATATGTTTAACATAACCATAAAAAAACACTAACATCCTAATTAAGGAAACAAATACGGGAAACGCAACTTCAAAAAAGCCCTGTTTATATAAGAACTCAAACCAAATTTAAACCAAAATAAAGGAACACCTTTACACCTACATTAATTAATAACCTAACATCTAACTGCAACGCTCCTAACAATATCGTACCCCTTCACATTTTGGTCCCTAAGACATGCGCCCAGCAACTGTCAGTTATTAACTCTCTTTGTTAACCTAAAAATGATCTAAGAAGGTTGAAACTTTCGTATGTACTTTAGTCTAATTAAACGTTTAATACCCGTACCAGCGGTTTTTAGAATACACATGTACCATAGGCTTATGAAGAAACCTTAGGAATTTTTACCTAATTTAAAGTTTCATTAAACGTTTACTTTTAATTTTAATATGATGTCATTACGTAAATAATTACTTCATTCTGTTTCTAAGACTCATAATGTAAGTATATTAATATGTAGAATTATACATGGAATTTTCGTTAAATTATTTTTCTCCATCAGGCAACATTGTCTGAACAACACAAATTTGTTTATCTGTACTTATATGAAGGCTCCGAAAGAGGACCGGATGCTCGCAAATAAGATTTTGATGTAGAGACGTCCGTATATAATTCTACTAACATCCCTTTCTTCTGTTTTTATTTGTTGTAATTTACACTGTCATTATCTTGGCCAGCTTTATAATAACAAACTAAAAATTTGTTTTATGGAATTAAAAGTTAAATGTTGTTCTTTTGTTACATTAGATATACGCAACATTTTATAAATTTAATGTTTTTCTACTGTCTTCATTTTTTGTATTGCAGGTTCAATTTCTCTGTCAATTTCTTATCGGGATTATGATTTTAAACACAAACAAAAATTTAAACCAAGCAGTAAAATTATTTTCTCCCTTTCCGATATTTCGATTCCAGATAAATTACTTACAGGACTAGGTAAATCTAATTTTCCATGGGAGTTATCTTTGTCTTCTAATTTTCGTTTAATCAATTTATTGAGCTTATACAACATAAAATATTGTTTATGCATCTTACAAACACCTGATCCCAAATTAGTCTTTCTACACATTTCCAATGAGAGGATGGTTGGAAAAAAAAATATAAGCAAATTCAAAGCATGAATGACACAGTTTCGTTTCTATTCACGTAATTTTCCTACTCAGTTTTTCTAGCGGCACTTATAAAAGTATTTTTGAGTGTACTCTAAAATGATTGATTTTGTTGTGTTGTTTTTTTTTTTTGCAACTACAACCTAAATGAATAAAGTTAGAAATCAATGCGATCCTTTTACAACGATTGAAAAATATCAAACCTAAAATTGATCTCTTAAACTTTTTTCTAAGTTTACCGGTAAAAGAATAAGTCACATCCATTATGAAAATTAAAAACATGATAAGTTATTCACTTTTAAAAACAACAATAAACAAATAAAAAAATTCCATACTAAAGTTTTCGAACTTTCTATAACGGCCTGCTATTGGCTAGTGTACATACACAAACAGCCTCTTTATGCTAGAATTGGTATAAGAAAATAAAAGGAGGACATCGTCATACTACGTGAATTAAAGCATTCACGTTGACCCATTCATGTTTTATAACCCCGAGTTTTCATCAATAAATTTGTCAGTTTAGTGTTAACCAAGATATTTTATTTTTAACAAAAGCAACTAAAAAAATCTCTTTTATAATGGATTTAACCTCGGTATCTCATCTAAATTTACGATCTGTGCTTTCACAATATTTCTATAGATTTGAATGTATGTTTTTTATAGTAAAGCCACATGAGGCTATCTGCTGTGTTCACTGAGGGCAATCAAACTCATGATTCCGAAGACTTACTGCTGTCTCTGTTAGGGACGTCTATGTAATTACTTATTTCTTTGTTTGAACTTTGGCTGTACGAAATGTTTACCAGCGATCCAACTAACAATTATCTTTTAGGTACTTTATCCCTTCTGTATACAGTGATTTTTATACTGTTTTATTCTTACATCCTATTTTTACTGTCATCTACCTATTTTAACACGAGGTAGCATTTTATCTAAGTATGCCTACTTCTTTCTCTCACAATAACTCATACCGTTTTAAGTTGCCATCAGCCCCCCAGTGGCTCAGCAATATGTCTGCGGACTTAAAACGCTAAAATCCAGGTTTCGATGCCCGTGGTGGGCAGAGCACAGATAGCCCATTGCGTAGCTTTGTGCTTAATTCAAAAATCACAAATAACTGGCCATCTTTTATTCAGATTTTTTTTCCAAGTAATGATTTCATTCGTGGAAAGGAGAAAAAATTATGACAGATTCTAAAGAAATAATAATTTCAAATGAGAACTGACAACACATTTTAGTGACAGCCATTCATTCGATATGAAATTAAACAAATTCTACAAAAAACAAATTTAATTTTGTTTATCAATAAAATCTAAAATAGTCTATGGATATATGCAATAAACAAACATATTTTCTAACGTTTTTAAATAAATTTGTGGTGTATAGTGAAGGACTTATATTTGTGGTGAATTACATGTAAACTAATTTACAAAACTAACATTTTTTTCAACATCTAACTTGTTTTCACATTTCGTAACCACAGTGAAAGGTAAAATATCTCAAACCATTTCGCTCAACGCATAGTTGCTTTTCGTTGGTGTTTATATTTCTATATTGTGCTTATTTTTTAAGCCATTATAAATGAAAAATCGAAAAGCCTGCTGTTCTATTCTTGTATTTTTCCCTCCAAGTCCATCATTATGGTCTATAGAGCTACATCTAGGCGGATCATTCGAGCAATAGAGGCGTTAATCAAGGCACCGCTGACAGAGTAGTCATCTAGTGCCCTATTTTTTGTTTGTAATTTTAGGTATGCAACTTTTTAACTATTAGCTAATCTTCCATTGAAAATAGTGGAGAAGTGCACTTCAAATCTACACTTTCTAAAACTTCTTATAATAAATAAAAATTTCAACATACAGATAATAACGAATGAAAGGTTTCAAAATGCGAAGAGCAGCTGTTCATTCATTTGGTTCTAGTTTACGTCTATATTTTTTTCTAGCTTTGTCTGAAAAAACTATTGTAAATTTTTTACTGAAGTTGCTTATTTGTTCTTCTTAAACTGTATAAAGTATATTTAGTTAAAACAACCATTTATAAATAAACTTAAAACTCACTTTATTTCAACAAGAACTGTTTCTATATATTAAGTGTGTCAAGTTATCCTATTTTTGTCAATATATTCTCATTGCATTTCTTCTCTCTCTTTTTAAAACAGTTTTAGTTTGTTTGTTTTGAATTTCTCACAAAGCTACTTAAGCTCCATCTGCGCTAGCCGTCCATAATTTAGCAGTTTCAAACAAAAAGGAAGGCAGCTATTCATCACCACCCACCATCAACTCTTGGGCTACACTTTTATCAACGAATAGTGGGATTGACCATCACATTATAACGCCCCTACGACTGAAAGGGCGAGAATGTTTGGTGTGACTAGGATTCGAGAACCGCGAACCTCGGATTACGAGTCGAACGCCATAACCCACCTGGCCATGACGGACCTAATACTTTTAGAGAGACCTAAATGTGATATTTCTTACACAACAAACATTAGCATAATATTACGATACAAGGAGAAAAATATTCTTTGGTATTATAAACTCATTTTTGAAATGCTAACCTAAAGCTCTCATGTCGAACTTTAACGTTGTCTTGTTGAGCTTTTAGAGAAATATTCACGAAAAATTAAAGTAACTCTGGTACTCATTAATGTGTTGGGCTAAAGTACACACAATAGAGTATGTTTAATACTGTAATATGATTTAAATTTCCAGAATGAATTCAAATAATTAGCATGTTTCTGCCTCAGAAATGGGAATGTTACAATACATTATTCACAACATCTCGTGACGATACATCTCACTTGTAGTCTCTAATAAAACAACTTAATAATATTAACATGAGGGTAAAGTTACTTAACATATTTTGGATAATTTTAATAACAATCATTATAGCTTTAACTAATTTTCAGTTAGACAGTTTTTGAATTTTCTTTGTTTCTGTTATCATATTGTATATTGTGCTTAACTCATTACTTTTTGTAGTTATAAAAAGAAAAGGTGCGGCATAACATTTTAAATCTTTAAAATGTCAGAGCATATATAAACGTAAGTTATTTCAATAACATGTATGTTTCTTTCAAAGGTTAAATTTATTTACTTTTCAGTTAGGTCTGACGTTTTTAATGTTTTAAGACCAATGCATATCATTTGCAAACACGACTTTTAGTTACTGTTATTTTCATTATTCATTTTCAATGTGTAATATAATGTTTTCCCATATCTAGGAAATATATTGTATAATTTCGCAGTCTAAAAACTGAAATAAAATTAATGAAATTAGTCTCTTTTCATTGGTATGGAATGCTCTATATTTATTTTCTTTGTGAAAGTTTCGATAAAGAATTTTCAGTCACCACAGCTCCTTGTGGTTGAATAGTAAAGGGGTTAAGGTACTGGACTCCTAAGGCGATGGTCGCGGGTTCGAAACGCAGTCGCACCAAACATGCTCGCCCTTTTAGCCGTAGAGGCATTATAATGTGACTGTCAATCCCACTATTCATTGTTAAAAGAGTAGTCTAAGAGTTGGCGGTGAGTGGTGATGACTAGCTGCCTTCCCTCTAGTCTTACAGTGTTAAATTAGTGACGGCTAGCGCAAATAGCCCTTGAGTAGCTTTGCGCGAAATTAAAAAAAAAAACATAATCGAAACAAGAAAATATGTATCGTAATAATTGTCTTACACCTTTTCTCTAAACCTTGAAGAATTATTTTTTTTCACTTAATTGAATTAAAACAGATTATTAGATAGGTGGAATATTTTCCATTAATTTATTAAAATAAAAATATCTCTTTTAAATATTATTGGTATTTTTTGTGCTAGACTGTATTATAATTTAAAATTTTATTGACGATACTTATCAAATATACTATGTTATTGACGTTCCTCTATATACGAATAAACTTTTACCTCAAACGAAATTTAGAATTATGGTTCCGTTACGACATTTGTTTCTTGTTTTATTTCACCAACATTTTGTTTCAGTATTATTTTTTACGGCCTGGCATGGCCGAGCGCGTTAAGGCGTGCACTCGTAATCCGAGGGTCGCGGGTTCGCGCCCGAGTCGCGCTAAACATGCTCGCCCTCCCAGCCGTGGGGGTGTATAATGTGACGGTCAATCCCACTTTTCGTTGGTAAAATAGTAGCCCAAGAGTTGGCGGTGGGTGGTGATGACTAGCTGCCTTCCCTCTAGTCTTACACTGCAAAATTAGGGACGGCTAGCACAGATAGCCCTCGAGTAGCTTTGTGCGAATTTCCAAAACAAAAATTATTTTTTATATCACTTAAAACATGCTAAAAGGCTGAAAGCAAAATGTATAGTTCTATCAAATTATACAATTTTACATATTCGTAAACTAATAAAGCCACAAAATCAGCCTTAATAAAAATGTTATTGTTTTTATAACAACAGATTGCAGTTAATATTTCTAATAGCTTGAAGTTTTCGCGGTGTAGGTTAAAATGCATGACTTGTTTTAAACCTAAACTGATGTTGTTATTTGTATAATCACTCATACACGTTTGACACTTCTCCGTTAACGCTATAGAATGAATAAAAAAAAACAACACTCGATAGCATGATAAATTCCCTCTGGTGGAGAAAATTTCATGCGTAAGCAACTGTGTCGTGAAAACTTGGATGGGATTTCAACTTTGTAAGGTTATTTATTCTGCGTTTAGAACTTAAATGTTGCATGTCAATTTCAAAGTATTCTGTCACAAACATTTCAAGTAAGAAAACACAATTTTTTTTCGCTGTGGTGGAGAGTGCAAAGCCTTCATATATCATGCCAATATTATTCAATTTTGGTGCCTAACCAGAAACAGACTACTAAACCGTACTGATACCATGTATATAAAATTACATGTTTAAATGTACAAGTCACTGAAAATATTTTAACAGTGCATTTATTAATTCTATTAGTCTATAAAATGAATTAACTCCCCACATTTGTAATCTCATCATTCCTTTATGTGTCAAAAATAATTTATTAAAGAATACTGTTACAGAAGTATTCATTTTTATGAGATGAAATAATTTAAAGTCAATTTAAATACCTAACTGTGTATGAACGTGTGCGTATATGTGTGTAATATATATATATAGATATACCACATTTTAAGATTAATAAAATTTACATTCAACTACAAGAAGTTTCCAACTGAAACTAGAAAGACATCTATACCATTTTAAATAATTTTATTCTTTTTTACATTTAGTCAGTTCTCAGTGACGCCCTTTTCTAGAGTATAAAACCCTGAGATGTATTATCGATTTCAGTTAATTGACACGACTGTTGTCGCACGCAACTACATAGCTGAATAATCCTGAGTTTCAAAAGACTAATTAGTCTAGGATTAGTGGTTGATTCGACGGGTTTAAGCAACTTTGTAAGTTCATTTAGCTCATCATAGATAAAGGATTTTGATTGGTGAAAAAAAATCAATAACGTTTTGCTAATGACTCGATGTAGTATTGAATGAAAAATTTTAACCTCTTATCAAACGTTATGTTTAAAGGTAAATAAATAATTGTTATTGTTATAACGGAGAGGTATTATGTAAGCACAAATACTTAATTTAAAAAAAAACAAATTTTCATTTAAACGCTCATTTTTTCATTCAAAACTTTATTAGTTTCAGGGTCCCTAGTGTATGGCTTGGCATGGTCAGAAGACACTCGACTGGTAATCCAAGGGGCGCGGGTTCGAAGCCCCGTCACACCAAACATGCTCGCCCTTTCAGCCGTAAGAGCGTTATTATGAGATAGCCAAACCCATTATTCCTTTGTAAAATAAAAGTCCAAGAGTTGGTGGTGGGTGGTGGTAACTAGCTGCCTTCCCTCTAGTCTTACACTGCTAAATTATGGACGGCTAGCGTAGATAGCCTTCTTGTAGCTTTGGCGAAATTCAAATCAAACCCAAGTGTATAATTCACACGTGCATAAAATAAAGAATGCTATTAATATTGCAATTAATCTCAATGAGTGGCATCATTTTCTTTATATGTATCTTACACAGAAAACGGGTGATTTTCCTTAAATATTTGATATTTTTTTTACAATGAGAATTGTAAAAAAAGACAAAGTGTTTAAGATAATAGAACATATATAGTTTATTGTTATTTATTTTTTAACTTCGCGCAAAACTACAGTGGGGTTATGTACGCTAGTCGTCTTTAACTTAGTAGTGTAAGACAAGAAAGAAGGCAGCTAGTTATCACCACCCACCACCAACTCTTGGATTACTCTTTCACCAACGAATAGTGGGATTGACCGTCACATTATAACGCCCCCACGGCTGAAAGGGCGAGCATTTTGGTGTGATTGGGATTCAAACCTGTAACCCTCAAATTACAAGTCGAGTGCCTTAGCCACCTAGCCATGCCGAGCCGAATATACATAGACTCAACCTGTAATGAACGATATAAAACAAGTCGGGAATTATTTTTAATGTGTATATTAAATTAAGTTTATAATTGTTCTAGGCCTTTATTATTTTTTTAATGTTTGGATAACTTTATGTCAAATTACTGTCTGTAGACTTATGATACTGTTATTCTTTTAGAGTAAACTTTATCGATTAAACTTCGATACTGTATAGAAATTGTAATTAATAAACAATAAATAAAGGAAAGTTTAAAAAGTTTTCGGCTTGAAATATCACTACAATACAATTATTTCATGTGCGAAGTTTGTATTACTACGTTCTATGTAGAAATCCCGAATTAGCGTCTTTTTATGCTACAGAATTGTTTAGTGACGCCATCCATGACGTTTGCTTATTATTATTGGTAGAAGGTAACATGTTAAACTTGTAGCCTTGTCCTTTGTAACTGTTGTGATTGAAATTAAAAACATACCCTTGGCCACAACGAATGGCAGTGTTAGTGCCTTGTGGCAGACAACTTGCCTCAATAGTTTATGAATAATTGAACACTGTAGTATTTGCTTTTAAAAAAAAAGTAATATTTAATACATTTATGGAATTTGTTTTTCTTTGTGATACTGTAAAAGAGAGCAATAAGCCTTGTTAAGGTTCGTTTGTTTGTTTTGGAATTTCGCACAAAGCTACTCGAGGGCTATCTGTGCTAGCCGTCCCTAATTTAGCAGTGTAAGACTAGAGGGAAGGGCTACTGTTTTACCAACGAAAAGAGGGATTGACCGTCACATTATAACGCCCCCACGGCTGGGAGGGCGAGCATGTTTGGCGCGACTCGTGAACGAACCCGCGACCCTCAGATTACGAAGCGCACGCCTTAACGCGCTAGGTTATGCCGGGCCGTTAAGGTTCGTCCTCACAAATTAACATTTAGGTCAGGTTCACCACTTGTCACTTAGTAATTTAGCAGAATAAATAAGTAGTACCATTTTTAAAATTTTATATAAATATAGTTTACGATGGTATATGAAAACACCTAAAAACACCGCAGATATAGTTCGAGATAGGTTCCATAAAACTTGCACGTAGGGGAGACACCTAGTTAGATGCATTCTACTCACAGAAACACATAAAGCATATTGTCTACAATGGTTTAACGAAATGTGGTATATTATATCTTTAGTGAACCTGTTACGTTTCACTGTTTAACTGGAAAACAGGTTTACACTCACAAAATAACGTGTAATGTGAGTACAATGTGAACAGGAATAGATAAAGGTCGACGTAACAACCTCTGTCTTGAGTAATAGCATCATTAATGTTACTCATTGTACAGATCCATTATCTTGTCATATGTTGATTTTATTGGCCTTAATTTCAGCATAATGGATCGTAATGACAGAACTGAATTAGTAAATAATTTCCTTGGAAAGAAGGGTATTTTCCAAATGCATTAGACACCTGTTTCATTGAACATGTTTGGAACTGATATTTGAGAGGTGTACCGTATTCAATTTTGTGGCTGTAAACACCAAATTTACTTTCATGAATATGTGGTCGAGAATACCTATTCAGTCATTTGAGTTTCAAATTAAATGACAAATTGTTACATTATTAATTTGCATAGAAATGAGCTGAGGAGGTAATTATTATTTCTCCAACCATGGATTTGTTTGGTTATAGGTAAAATATCATAGATTCCAATTACTCTTTAAATGTTTTTTTCAGTGTGGTCTTGGTTAAAATGTTTGCATCTTTTGTAACAATTGAGATCATTGTTACTAAGATTGAATATCAATACACTAAGTGTCGTCAAACTGAGAAATTGATGTTTTTCTCAAACACTTGCATATGTAGACAGGTTCTAGGGACGTAATAAACGATTTACTATAACAGCGAACAATTTTATCAGACACCTATAGAGAGATGTCTAATTCAGCATTTCACCGACCACAACAAAATATTACCAAAAAACAAATATTATGACAAAAATAACATTTTTTTTTTTTTATAAATTGCGTTTATATCTTTTCACAACAATAAATGGTAAACATTCAGCACTCGGTTGGTTTTCTTACTTCAATAACTTCTGTAAGGTGGCGTGGCATGCTGTCGATGACGTTATTAATGTAATCCACTGTGATTTTACCCAAACCGCACACTAGAGGGCGCATCAATTCTCCTGCAGTAGATGGTTTATGGTCGAAGTTAGCAATTTTCCGGATCAGTTCTTTCCAAAATTTTTAGTGGGATAAAATCCTGGTCGTGATAATCCTGTACAATGCTTGAACTTTAGGTAGTGGCACTGCGACCCTAGAACGCAACATTATTGCAAAACCTTGTCGTATGCTACGACATGGCAGAAATATCGTTCCAATATTATGCAAAGAGAAGGCGTCCTTGACGTTTTCCTGGAGAACTGCCCAAACATATATTACACCACTTCCGTTGTGTTCTTTGTGAGAAAGACAGTCTTCCTTCATCTGTTCTTCAAACAAAATACGAACACGAAACCTACCATCATCTTTAACAAGCAAAAAACAGAATTCATCTGAATAGATTACATGTCGTCAGTGTTCTCTCTATAAGTTGGCATGCCATTTTGCCCAAGTAATACGATAGTGACAGTGTATTTTGGTTAATAGATATATGAACTGGTTTATGTAAAACCCTTTTTGAAAAATGACCCTGTTTGATACGTCTCCTATCCTCTGCTTTTCTGGATATGCTAGAATGAATGTGTTAATCCCATTTCTGTCGTAAGGTGTTGAAATACTTCTTTCAACCTTGACGTGTTACCTTAGCTTGATCAAAAAGTGGTCATCTCAGGTAGCAGTTTATAGACGTGTACCTGTAGGCTTTCTTGAAACAACATATCTTGTGGTCCAATGATGTTTCAGGATTCTGGATAAAGAACACTAGGATGCCCTGCTGTTCTGGCAATGTTCGTTTGCTTTGTATTGTTTCTGAGCAGTCGAACAATTCGACGCCCTGTAACTTCTGGCACATGAAGAGTCAAGACTACACTAAATGCTTGGTGTGGTCAGGTGGTTAGGTCGTTTGACTCACAATCTGAGGGTTGCGGGTTCGAATTCCCATCCCACCAAATATGATCTTCTTTTCACCTGTGTGGGCGTTATAATGTTAGGATGAATTACCTTATGCTTTGGTAAAAGAATAGCAGAGTACGATGGATTGATGAAGCAACTGGTTCCAAGGAAATCAGAAGATTTAGAATATCGTTCTTACAGAATGCAATTAACCCTCAGTACACTAAAATTTACTAACACTGCTTAAAATCTTTTAAAGAAATTTTGATTACAACTGCACACTCACGCTGCATGTTCTAGAACATGCAGGTTTTTATATTAAAAAGTTTAAAACTACTTATTTAAAAGTCTTTAACCAATATTCTCGAGAACAAAAAAGTTCCAGTTTTTGAAATAAAATAGAACAGTATAAGTAATACATCAAACACCGGCAGTTATTGTGATTGAACACTGAAAAACCTTAAATTTTGTACTTACATATACCAATTCACTCTCTTATATCAGTACTTAAATTGAAAAAGACCTTCTCGCTGATATGTCATTGAACACAATTCATAAACGTGTGAACATACTGTGTTTTATTGAAACATACTTTTATTCACGAATCATTAATGTCATTGTACTTTACTTCTGATTGTGGAAAGTCCACTTTCTAAAAGTGCACAGGTTGTTTCGTTTCTTTTGTATTTCTCACTTTCTTCAGAATGCTTACAAATTTCAGTGTTAAACTGTTTAAGAAAGAAAAACAAGATAATTATTTGCACATTGAAATAATGCGATAGCCAATGGCAGTTTTGGAGGTACCGATGTCTTCTTATGTTTGTTTGTTTTTGGAATTTCGAACAAAACTACTCAAGGGCTATCTGTGATAGCTGTCCCTAATTTAGTAGTGTAAGACTAGAAGGAAGGCAGCTAGTTATCACCACCCACCACCAACTCTTGAGCTACTCTTTTACCAACGAATAATGGGATTGAGCGTCACATTATAACGCCTCCATGTCTGAAAGGGCTAGCATGTTTGGCGCGACGGGGATGCGAACCCGCGACCCTCATGTTACGAGTCACACGCCTTAACACGCTTTGCCATGCCGGGCCGTCTTCTTATGTAAGTGCTTGTTAAGTTTTCTTTACACAAATGATACGCAAAACTACTATAATAAACACTTTTTTATACAAAACGAAAAATACACGAACTGAATCGCAGAAGTCAAAAATAAAGTTTACGGCTGGAAGCAGCTATAAGAGATATTTCTGTGTTATAATTATTTCAGTCCTATGAGCTTTTAAAACAAACTGTAATCTAAAGAGAAGAAAGAAAGAAGGAGTGATGCATTAACCTTCAAATCCTCCGGCGTTCGGTATTACTCTGACCTTAATTTTTTTCGTGTTACTTTTCGGAGTTAAACGTCTTTGATGGAAATAACAAAACAAACCTGCCTGTTTCGACGTAGTGTTTTTTAATTGAAAAATCTATAATTGTAGTTACTATTGGCTGAAGGCAGAATTTTTAACAAGATATTTGAAACAGTTTATTCATCCTACAGTTTGAAGTCTTCTCATAGTAATATTATTGTTTGTTTTTGTACAAAGCCATATAAAAAATATCTTGATTGTGTCCACCTCTCGTATGAAATGTGTAAAATTGTAAGGAAATGAGCAGGTTTTGTCGAGAAAGATGTTGAAGTCAGAATAAATGTTTAATACAAATTAGTATATCACTTTATACGGTAATTTGGTTTAAAAAAGAATTTAAAGAAAAATAATTAACTAACACAATAAAGCATTGTAATCTTTAAATATAAAAACCCAAATAAAGTATTTTTAATTAGCTATTCTTATTATCGGGTTCATGCTTTACTTATTATTTATATCAGTAGGTCTCTTTGCTCATTAATTGTTTAACAAAATAAAATGTTAGTTTTTCATTTTCAGAAGTTCATAATAAAACTGGCTACTGTACCATAAGGGAATAATGTAGTCAGAAGTTCCTCACTAAAAGCTGTTACATCTGTGAAATGATTGCTTCTGGAATGGCTTTGTGGTGTTGTGAACCAAGCTTTTAATCGGATTTCGGACGCTTATATGTGACATTACCGTTGGAAAGCATGTGAAACTTAAAAGCTGTAATAACCTATGCTTAAGGAGTTTGCTTCCTTTAAATTCGACAAATGCATTATTCTTAAATCTGAGATCGTAGGATTAGCTACTTGCTAAATTTATTATTGCTATTGTCGACAACAATGTGAACTGAGGGCAGAAATTTTAAGAAAATATTCGAGAGAGTTTATTGATCTCACAGTCTGAAGTCTTCTCACGTAGTTTTTACTTTGTAACTGCCACCAGAGGTCAATAGTTATATTTTATTGTGGCGTAAGGGATACCAATACCCCTTGACTGATATATAAAACTTTATAGAAACTTAGCAAAGAAGTGCAATGGAAGAATTCAATATAGCGATTATATAAATAATTCACTCAACTTTCTAGTACAAAACCTATCAACTGAAGTAAGAATTTTTGTTTTTGTTTTTTACTTTTTATCTTAGTATTTCGGTATATGTGGGAAGGATTGTACCAATCAATCTATTCACAACATTTGAAATAAAAGTACCGTTGTATTTTTTAATTTAACACATACAACGATTGTAGTTTTCCATACGCACCACTGCTGGGCGTTTGAAGAAAGAAAGACGTGTAAAGTTGTTTCTTTTACCGTAAGATAACAAACCAAACTGTCCACTAATAGAAATCGTACCCTGGATTTGAACGTTTTAATTTTGAACGCTTAGCGCTAAACCACCGAAGGGAAATTCATATGTGTAATAAAACACAAGAAACGTTGAAATGAGACGTTTAAAACACAGTTATAATAATGAATAGGAAATGCAATCCTCTAAGATTCTTTCATATTGGCTCCTTATATTTTTAATAAGTTTGAAACTACTTACTTAAAAATATTTAACCAATATCCTCAAATATTGGAAACGTTTCAGTTTTTGAAATAAAGTAAAACAATATAAGTAATACATCAAACACCGGTAGTTATTGTGATTAAACACTAAAGAACCTTAATTTTTTTTATCACATATACGAATTCACTCTCTTACATCAGTACTTGAATTGAAAAAGACCTCGCTGACATGTCATTGAACATAATATATAAACGTGTAAACATACTGTGTTTTACTGAAACATATTTAAACTCTCAAATCATTTCTGTCATTATATTTTAAATTACAGGGTGTTCGGAAAGTCACTGTACAGTTTTGTTTGTTTTCGAATTTCGCACAAAGCTACTCGAGGGCTATCTGTGCTAGCCGTCCCTAATTTAGCAGTGTAAGACTAGAGGAAAGGCAGCTAGTCATCATCACACATCACCAACTCTTGGGCTACTCTTTTACCAACGAATAGTGAGATTGATCGTAACATTATAACGCTCCCATGGCTGAAAGTACGAGCATGTTTGGCGCGACTGGGATGCGAACCCGTGACTCTCATATTACGAGTCGCACGCCTTAACACGTTTGGCCGTGCAGTTTTGTAATCATATGCAATTATATTTCAGTTTTTGATCTCAGTATAGTTTTACCAACTGAAGAACATGTATTGCTCGTCGAAGACGTATTCCGACGGGTCGCTTTCAACATGTTTTATAATTGTCATTTATATTTACCTCCTGTATTCTGTATTGAAACATGTCTGTTAATAAATATATAAGTGTACAGTGACTTTTCGAACACTCGGTATATGACATCGATATCAGCTCTTTGGGGAACATACACACTCACACCACACCTTTTCACACATACAAAAATACATATATATCACAGCACACTTGCAGTCAAGATTTATGCACATTATATCAAAACGAATTTGCAAACGTAAATCAGTAACTGATATGAGAGTCACAGCTAATATAGTGTAACTGTAAAACAGAACATATCAGAACCAGTTAGAGCTTCTTTTTCTAGTAAGCCCGTCAAAACCAGGTGGTTAAGGCACTCGACTCGTAATATGAGGATCGCGGGTTCAAATCCCTGTCCCACCAAATATGCTCGCCCTTTCAGCGTAAATGCGTTATTATATGACAGTCAATCCTACTGTTTGTTGGTAACAGAGTTGCCCAAGAGTTACCGCTGGATGGTGTGACTATCTGCCTTCCCTCTAGTTGTACACTGCTAAATTTAAGACGGCTAGGGCAGATAACCATGTTGTCGCTTTGCGCAAAATTTAAAACAAACAAACTTTTCCTAGTGGTTTTTATAAATAACATTCCTCAATAATTACAGAGTATTTTTCTATACTCAAACTCATATTATCAGTTGAGTGTATATACTTGGGACAAAGAATTATTTTGAGTTTTTTAAATCATTTTATAACATATGTGCCTACGAGTCATTAAGCATGTTTATAAAGCAGTCAGAACATATTAGTAATGCCTATTATCATAAATATACTATTTTAGTGTGTTAAACGTAAAGTTTAGATGAGTGCTATGTTCGAAAACACTATAACTCATTACGATTCTAAGTCCGAAAAAAAATTGTTATTAAATTTAATGATATTATTATTATAAAGTAGGTTATAATGCAAAGTATCACATTATCTAAGTTTTATTCCAGTTACAAAGTAGAAGTTCTTATTAAGACAGCTTTAAGTTGAATGAAAAGGTAATAGAAGAGTTCACGCTGTCTGTTGTAATGATTTCAGACCAATTTAGTTTTAGAAGGGGTTTCAAACTGCCACTTAGTCCGTTGTTGAGATACATTCCCTAGGTTTTGGATATTTTTTGTTCTTATATAAATTAGTTTAATAGACAGTAACTGCCCGCTAGTACAGAGGTATGTCTCGGGATTACAACGTTAAGTTAGGGGTTCGATTCCCCGCGGTGGGCTGAGCAGATATAATCATGTGGCTATGCAATAAGAAAAACAAACAAACAAGATAGATAATTAAATTGCAATTAGAGTTTACTTTCATACCTGAACTAATTATATATTATTGTGTTTTGATAACTCATATTTGCAAAAATTAGACAAAGCTTTAGCAGCAAGTCAACCGCAAACGCTATCTTCCGAGAGAGAACTTAAACCGTCTCTGGCGAAATGAATATTATACTGTCCAAAGTCACCTGTTGATGTGTCTCGACATGAATAAAGTTAAAGAATATAAAATAAAACATTAAAATTAAACCATTAGTGAAAATGTAAAAACGTAAAATTACGCATATGACTCAAAAGTGTTTTTATTTATTTCTACCTAACTAATGGTGAAATGAGCCGAGATTATTAAATATTTGTATATTCTTCACTCCTGTTGACATACTTTGTTGTTTTTTTATCTCTTTGCTGTTCGTCTCAAATTACAAGCTGTTTGTTTACATTGTTATTCTATATGAATGCTCCGAAAAGCTCACAAAAAGAAGTTTGTGAAGCTTGTTTGTTGACGCGTTATAAATACAAGTTGTTTATTCAGTATTTGGGATTTATTGCTTAAATGTAATTGGTTTGATCGGATAACGCAAACTAAATTATTAAATAAAATAAAAAATAACTATTATTTTAGTACAAGTAGTATCATGCGTTAAAAATCAGTTGAACTGTACAAATACAGATATAATCTGGGTCTTTCCGCCTCGTTAGTACAGAAAACAAAGTCACTTGTTATGATAGCGAGGAAAAGAGGATAAACACGTTTTCAAAGTTTTTGTGTGGAAATGTGTGAACATTTCCAAGCAGTGGTCCTCATGGTCGTAACACTGTAACCCCTCAATCCTTGAGTAAAAATACATATATTTCCGTCGTATTTTATTTTCCTTCATCGCTTAGGTTAAATAATTTATTGTTTAGAATGGAAAATTAATTAATTTTTTGCATTTCGCGCAAAGCTACACGGAGGCTATCACATCGCCAGCTCTTGAGCTTTTCTTGTACCAATGAATGGTGTTGTCACGTAAAAACGCCCCACATTTGAAAGGGCGAGCGTGTTTGGTGGAACGGGAACTAGAACGTCCTAACCACCTAGTCTTGCCAGACTATATACTTCACCTCATATTATTTATTTATAGCAGCTAAGGGTACCTGATAAGGAAATAAACATTGTATAAAGGGCAATGATGGACAGTATTTCCCTTCTTTACTTCTCTTGTTATTAAATCATTAATGACGTCATTTAATGATAATTGCATACTCTGCTTTCTAGAAAATTATAATTGACTCACTTAACTGATTAAGCATTTGTGTCTTTAAATTTAAAGTCTATAAATTACTGAGTTATGCTGTATGTTTACATTATGAGGTAAAATGTAAAAAAAATATATGCTAGTGTACAACTCTATACTTGGAATACCACTGCCAGGAATCATCGTAAATCATGCTTCTTTTGAATTTATTAAAGGTTATCGAGCTCAATCATTGTTTGAAAAACTTGTGTATGCATGTTTCTGTATTATTTCGTTTATAGCTGGCAAACGCTAAATCGACTGTCACCAAACCTGCCCTCTTTTTCTCTTGTGACACCAAGGTATGTTTGCGGATTTACAACGCTAAAAATCGGGTTTCGATACCTGTGTTGGGTAGAGCAAAGATAACCCGTTCTGTAGCCTTGTGCTTAATTCAAAACAACACCAAACCTGATATGTATCTTTAAAGTTCCCGAGGGACGCTTTGAGGGTGCGTTAAGTTCTCTTCCTATGTCTTCCCATGTGCTTGATCCATTTATAAATGGCGAACTGCTAGACTAGTTGTCACCAACCCTAGTGTATACCTTTAGTACCTCCAACAAGTGAAATAGATGGCTCGTAGTTCTTATGTCCTTCCTGTGTTACTTAATGGAGTCTCCATGTCTTCTCTGGGCGTTGAACGAGAAATCAGTAGTATACTCAAATAAATGAGGTCTCTAAAAACGACATTACAATGCTATGTCAAATTTGAATTAATAAGTCAAACAACTTAATTAATCATTGAATTTGTAAAGACAAATGGCGGACAGAGTATGTAATTCCTTTTTCAACTTCAGATTTTTTTTTTGCAACGTTGTTCGAATAATTGGTCAAAACCAGCTTATTCTTCTGAAAATTGTACATATAATTATTATATTGTGTCATAGAGCAAACATATCAAATTTAGCTTGTAATTAACAAGATATTTTTGTTATCTGAGTATGTGAGTTTTTTGTTTTTCCAAGAAAGCTCATGCCTAGAATAATAGCATAAAAATGCATTTTTCGCTCTGGTGGTTCACAAAACAAATTTCATCTAATTGTTTCCAACTTCAGGAAATTCACATCTCCGTGAAGTGATGTACCAAGCAGCTTTCGGTATATGATCTGAATCCTCTTAGACATTTTCTGTTAAAAACTTTTGATGTGTCGCAAAACGTTTCTCGAAGCTCTAACCAGACCATTTATTTAATTCACAAAATGAACAGAAAATTCAAACTCACGAGGACGTGCAGATGTTGCAGAATGAAGTAATAGTGGCAAAGCACTGTGCTTTTAAATATAACAAAAGGTCTTTGATTTCATGCATTTCAATACAAGCTCAGCTATGTTAGCCCCCAGTTAGTACAGCGGGAAGTCTACAGATTTACGGCGCTAAAAACCAGGTGTTCGATTCCTCTCGGTGGGCTCAGCAGATAGCCCGATGTGGCTTTGCTATAAAACACACACACACAAACACACAGCTGTGCTAATATCACATAAATTTACTATATCTTAATATGGATTATTATTAAGGTCACTAAGTCATTTTCATTTTCAAAAATGCGTTGATGTTTTTTGAAATTATCAAAGATATATCAAACCAGGAGAATTACTAAGCCTTTGCTCTCTCTCTGTTTCTAAATTATACTTTTGTCTCATAGCTTCAAAAAGATGCGAATGCAAGCAAAACATGTATAAGGTCTAATAAACTTAGTAAACCATTATTTTTATCTGTCTATGGTATTAACTTATCTCGATACTTAGTTAATGTATTAAAACATTTAAAACAGAGTTATTAAAGAATAGAAACTCATGTCCATAATTTGACTGTCAAAGCTTGATCGACTATAGTCAAAACTTCATCTATATAAAAGTTATTTGCTTGAATACATTACAATCAAAGTGAATAGTGTTTTGATCATTAACCAGCTGAAACTCGGGAATGGAAATACCCTAAATTAATTCCTGTTTTCTTATGGTAGCAGTATTACATATTTATATTTCACATTGTAGATATGAATTTTGTAACACGGCTCAGATAAGAAAAAAAAAGTGACATTATTTTTCAGAAAAGCTTACAGGTTGTCTTTGAAGATGTGTTTTGTCTAAACAACGATACAACTCAAGTTTGGAAATAATTATTATGTTTGGAAATAACAAAGTACTCAAGAAATGTTTCTATACGTAAACCGACTACGAGGCCTGGCATGGCTGAGCGCGTAAGGCGTGTGACTCGTAATCCGAGGATCGCGCTAAACATGCTCGCCCTCCCAGCCGTGGGGGTGTATAATGCGACGGTCAATCCAACTATTCGTTGATAAAAGAGTAGCCCAAGAGTTGGCGGTGGGTGGTGATGACTAACTGCCTTCCCTCTAGTCTTACACTGCTAAATTAGGGACGGCTAGCACAGATAGCCCTCGAGTAGCTTTGTGCGAAATTCCAAAACAAACAAACAAAAACGACTTCGTTTCTAAAGTCACACCAAACATTGGAAAGAAGATTGATACATAGAATGGAAATGTTTCAACAGAAACTTTAACCACAAAAATAACGTTTAATGTCAATTTAAAATACATTGTAATTTCTAAACGTAACTAATATTTTAAAATACTTTTTTGTCCATTGTTTCTAATCGTTCAATGTAAGACATGAAGATGGATGAGAAAAGCTACAAATAAGTATAAAACTGTATTACACTGGGGAACACTCATTTTGTTGCATTTAAAAAAAGACCTTTCTATAGTCAATTTGAGTGTGTTGATTTCAAATCTGAAGTCGGATTTTGTCTGCAAGCTACAGATTTTATGCAATTTGACATTTTTATTTATTTGTTTATTTTTTCGTTATTAGAGGAAATTATAGGAATAGCTTATCAATTTGTTTGTGTATTTTATTCAGGTAGGAATTTGCGTTTGTACACTTCATCTGGGCAATCTCGTTTAATGCTCCAGCAGTAGTCAGCCATTATACTTTTGTCCCAGCGCCCTTGATAGCGTTCTTCCATGACCTTTAGGTCTTGGTGGAATCGTTCTCCTTGTTCGTCACTCACAGCCCCCAGGTGGCTGTTCAAAAAAATGAAGCTTGATGCTCATGTTGCACCCGAGAGCACGAAAAGCGAGAAGCATTCTGTTCACAAGTTCACTGTAGTTCTCCGCCTTATTGTTTCCAAGGAAGTTCTGAACGACTGCCACAAATGATAACCATGCTGCCTTTTCTAAAGCGCTCATCTTAGCAACAAACTGATCATCACGAATTAGGGTTCGAATCTGAAACATTCACCTTCGGTTTCCAGTGCCTTGACAAATTGCTTCATCAAACCTAATTTGATGTGAATAGGAGGAAATATGATCTTATCTCTGCTTACAATTGGGTCTTGTATGATATTTGGCATGCCTGCTTCAAGGGTGTCACGAATAGGCCAGTCCTTCTGGACCCAATGTCTGTCTCGTGCTCGGCTGTCCCACATACAGAGGAAACATGGAAACTTGGTGAAACCTTTCTGTTGTCCAAGAAGAAAGTTGACCATCTTTAAGTCTACACAAATGATCCAATTATGCTCATGATATTTTAATAAGTCCATGACCATTCTCATATCATCATAGTCTTCCCGCAAATGCACTGAGCGACCGACAGGTACTGCTCCATAAACATTCCCATTATGTAAAAGAACACACTTAAGACTGCATTTTGAACTGTCTAAAAAGAGTCTCCATTCAGCAGGATTATAGTAAGGTACACCCAGTTCTTTGAGAAGCCCTTGGATGTCATGGCAGAAAACAAACTATCTGTCTTCTGAATAGAAGGGTACAAAAAGCTGGTCACGCTTTCTGAAATATGATACTTTAACAGAGTGATCAACAAGATTTCTGCCTTGTAATCTTGATGCCAAAAGCTCTGCTGCTTTCTTTGAAAGACCTAAATCCCGCACTAAATCATTCATTCAGCCTGGGGAAGAGGCTTGGGGACGGGGAGAGGTTCAGTGTCTTAAGAACAGTTCTCCGATTGTGTACACTTTTCTGACAATTCACTGTCACAACTGTCTTGTTCGCTTGTATCATGTTCAATGTCTTTATCGTCCAATGAAGGCAAGCCTTTGAAAACTGGAACAGGAACTTCTTCAGAGTGCGGAGCAGGCCGAATAGCTGAGGGAATGTTCGGATACGTAATCTTATGTCGGTTTTTCTTCCCAACACCCGTTGTGTTTACCATGCAGAAATAACAGTCAGTTATATGGTTGGTGGATTCGCGCCAAATCATTGGAACACCAAAAGGCAGACCATTGCGTTTTCCTTTGGTCCAATCTCGAAGCATTTCCTCACAATTGTGGCACACAACATGAGGAGCCCATTGCTTGTCTTGATCACCAAGATGAACTTCAAAATATGCCTTGTAGGCACGCTTGACGAACGAGGATATGTTACGTCTCTGACGATTGAGTGTGTAGCATCCACATATGTAGCAGAAGGCATCAGGATTGTTTCTGCAATTATATCTATTTTTGGAAGCCATGTTTGATCTGAATTATCATGTTTTAAAATATAGAATATATAAATTAATTAAGTTTATCAATTATTAAGAACTGTTTTGTTTGTATAAACTCGTTTTGAAGAAACGTTAAAACCGCTTTGATATTAATCAAATGACACTGTTAAGAGAGCTGTGAAATTCATTAAAGATTCTTCCCGTTTATCTGTGTGAGGGTCGCAGGTTCGAGTCCCCGTCTTACAAAACATGCTTGCCCATTAAGCCGTAGGGGCGTTATAATGTTACAGTCAATCCCACTATTCGTTGATAAAAGAGTAGCCCAAGAGTTGGCTGTGGGTGGTGATGACTAGCTGCCTTTCGTCTGGTCTTACATTGTTAAATTAGATAGCTCTCGAGTAGCTTTGCGAGAAATTTAAAACAAACTAAACCAAATTCTTTTTTTTTGCGTATACATTCCGAAGATTTGTCTCAGCACTATAAACAATGCGTGTGTACAATCTAGTAAAGTAGATTGTAGATCTAAAATCTGAGAACGAAAGCCTTAGTTTTTCTTACAATAATTTCACGTGACATTTTACATCGGTCCATTTTATGTAACATTATGTGTGTCACATTAATAAAATTCGTTCAAATTTAAAACTCCTATAGAACTGTCCTTTTCACATTCTTGTGTACAGACAAATGGAGCCGTTTGATATACTTCATACTTTTTGTACGGCATCTTAACAGTAATTATTATAGAACCTGAAAACAGTTTCGCTGAAAAAGTTTATTAACTTATTTTTCTAAGTACAAATGTACAAAATAAATCATTACTAACAAACACCCAAGGACTTCTAAACATAACAGTTCGCAATGGACTCCAGATAAAACTCAGCAATCCTTTAGAGGGTAAAAGATGAGTAGACAATTCGCGTTAACTGGATTTGAAAATATTCAACCTCGAGTCTTTACTTATTATAATTATAGAATTAGTTTTTTAAAAGTTAAATGTGTCAGATATGATATTTAAACTGATAGAGTTTATACTAGTATTTATGGGTTTGGAGAAGCAGATGACAATATTGTTAAAATAAAAAAAAACTTCCATTAACCCGATTTCAATAATAAATTCATGATTTTTTTTAAAACGTTTAAGCCTCAAAAGATGTACACCTGAACTCCTTGTTGTACCGGATTTTTGTCTAACGGAAGCCCGGGAATGTTTAGTTTTTAGATTTACGGCTTTCCATCACGAATATTGTCTTCTTCTAGAATGCTATGAAGAATTACTGCCGTGTTACGAAAGCCATTTCCACGTTTTTGAGTCACGCGAAATGGCTATATACAACAGTGTTTGTGCGTGTGTAACTTGTGGTTCGTTACAGTGGTAATCAAGAACAAACAATATTTCAATATTGCATTTGTAGCTCATATTGCATTTTTAAATATCTCCCTTCTGAAACATTCTGTATTTTATAAAATTATTTTATTGGTATTTTATACGTTCATAAAATAGCCCGGTTGTGTGACTGTGGCAGTATGAAGCAGGCCTATAGATCAAATAGATAACCAGTCAACCGACCGATCAGATAAACAAATAATTTTATACAGAATTGTATGTGTGTGTGTGTAAGTTAGCGAATATATATGCTCACATATTTATACGAATTTTTTTATATTAAGCCTAACATACTCAAAATAGACATCACTGAATCTTAACAGCAAATTATTATTTCTGAATACGCTGTCAATAGATCCTCCCTAGAAAACGAAAACATTATGACCGAATTTGTTTTACCTTGTATATCTTTCAAGAGTATGAATCTTGAGTCGAGGATCTGAATGACACAATATGTATAAGTTTCAATATTGGATGGTTTTAAAAGAACAATATTCCCATTACTGTCATGATATAGAAATAAGCATCATACCAACGTTAGTTGCTTCACGTGAGTCGTCAACCATAAAGCTACCGATTGTTAGAAGCGACATGAAAGTACGACCTTTACATATACATATAAGTAAAGGACGGCAAGGGACTTGTTGGAATTTCTTGGCCGTCTCATCCGTTGAAATAAACTTGTAAAAAATAAATCATTTAAAACCACCCCTTGTAATTAAACACTTTCTTCAATTAACTGCACTAACCACATCTGAAGGTAGAGCATTTTCAAAGCTATCTCCTCTTAAAAATAAATAAACCATCTTAGCTGAAGATGAGCTCTTCCCTAAATTTTATATTTATCTCCGAATCCGATCATCCTCACAATTAAATAAGATAGAAAATGATGGATTACTATCCATTTTTTTAACAATCCTAAACGTTTCAATCAAATACCCTTTAATTATTGATTTGTTAGTAGAAAACAGTCAAAGAAATCTTAACTTTTTCTCGTATGAAAACCTTTCCATTCAACATTTCACCCTAATAACCTACCTCCGAACCCTGTGTAACAATTCATTGTCCTTCCTAAGATAAGGAGCTCTGACCTAAACCCAATACTCCGAATGAGGTTTAAACAATGACCTATACAATGAAATTATAACCTATTTAGGTTTGCCTTTAACATTTATGTAGATACAATCTAAAATACTGTTTGCCCTGCCACTAGTACCAGCACACTGTTTAGATGACCTAAGAGACTGATCAAATAGAACAGTATCCTTTTCATTCATAATACTCTTAAGGGTATTCCAATCAAATCTATATTCGTAATTCAAATTATGATATCCCATTAAAATTATCTCACATTTATTCACCATTCTCCAAATAAAACCAATTCTTTTGTAAATCACTAGTATCCTCCTTACAGCCATCAGCACCAAAAACCTTAATATCATCCGGAAATTTAAATAATCTAGAGAACATTTCTTCATCCATGTCAATGATATAAATTAAGAAGAATAAAAATTATAAAACTGAGACATTAATTCAGTTTGATTAAACTATATTTATAATAACCATTTAATTTTTTCCATCCAAACAGTTTTTCAACTAGCCAGCTAAACTATCACACACACACATCTATAGGAATATTTAAACAAATCTTTTATTTGGATATTGTCGAATGCTGTCTGAAAATCCATATATGCCAAATTCAGGCCTGTACCCTCATCAACGTAAGCATTAACCTCGTCAAAGAATGGGAAAAAATTAATAAGACATATTCTTTTTTATCAAGTGACAATCATGCTTATTATCCAAAAAAAGTTTAATTTGTTAAATGACCTTACAAATCACATTTTATCTAACTTTCAAAAAGCTCTCTCACCACTGATGTGAAACTAACATGCATATAATTTCCAGGAATTTTTTATTGCTTACTTGAAAAGAGGAGTAATATTAACCAAATCACAATCTTATGGTACTCGTACACTACTCATGAACTTGCAAAAAATGATAATAGCTGACTCATATATTCAATTTTTAGCCTCCATCAAATTCTCTGAGGAAATATCATGTGACACATGAGCTTTATCATTATTTTAACCTCTTCTTTTTTTTCTTAATAAAATTTTGAATTAATATGATCATCTTGTTTAATTTTGTTTCCTTCTCGTAACTTTTCAGGATGAGAAACATTTTTTTAAATTCTTGTTTTTATATATTTGGAAAAAAGTGGAGTTTAATAATCTATTCATCTCATAATCATCTAAAATTAGCTTTCGTGTATTATTCATTCTCATAGGCTCGACTCTCAACATAACAGTCAACTTCAACTTCTTTAAATTTATCCTTTATACCCTTTATGAGTTAACCTAATATTTTTATTTAAAAACCAGGCGAAAAACTAAGGTCTATACTATATGAAAACTACACTAACAAACACAACACAAACAATATTTATAAAATACAATGTGATAATTGCCACGACTTCTATATTGGAGAAACAAGTAGAAAAATGGAAACTAGATTTAAAGAACATAAAAAGTCACCTTCACACGTTTTCGAACACTGCAAATCAAATAAACACAACATAACCATAGAAAACACCCAAATACTAAATAAAGAAACTTTACATATACATCATCTCAAGCCCAAAATAAACAAATACAAAGGAACACCTTTCTTCCTGTATTAATAAATATAATCAAACATCTAAGCACGCCTTCTACGTTCATACGCTCAATTACACAGCCGCCTTCAAACATGTGGTCAGCTATCGGTCAGTAACCTCTTTCTTTCTTTGTGAACCTGACGATGACGGAAGCGGTCGAATCGTTGTTCGCTACTCTACATAAACAAAAAAATTCTCAACCCATACCAGCCGTTTTTATGGATAAAATTTTCTCTACAAGACCACAGATTATCACGAACCTAGTGTTTTATTTGTGGTCATCATTTTTCCTGTAAGAAACATGTACATCTTGCATATTTAAAACATTATCTTATGCGTTTTTCACATTTGATCAATATCTCCAATTAATTCATTTGCTCAATTCGCTATAAATAATTATTGTAACATCCCTTCCACAATTTACTTTTTTCTTTTTAAATTTGGAATCAAAATCTCATTATTCCTTATCTCCACACGAAGTAAAACATCAAACCCTTACTAAGCAATATTCATTTGCATCAATCTTCATTGTATGTACATTAAAAGTTAACATTAAATCTAAAATAGTATTATTCATAGCAGATTCCTTTACACATTGGTGACGGAAGAGAAAAGTCATCTTGTGCAAATTTTCAAACCTAACTACGTCATGATTTGAATGTAACATTTCCTAATATATATGCCTAATATTATAACCTAATTAGCAGATGCAATATTTATCTCACTACAGGGTTTCTAATTAATCTCTCCCATTAAAAGAAAGTAAAATAGATTGAATATCGTTCTTATTTGGTCTGATATCCTCAAGCTGAACAGGATGTAACTCCCATTTTTTATATAAAGCCATATACCCCCTTCTTTTCAGTACTTCATTCACTAATAATTAACCTGTAACCTTGTTTTTCAAATAGATTTACATCATTAAATTGTACGCATTCAACAAGGTTTCAGTCAGCTATACCCTTCACACCAAAATCCTCTCTTTTGATTTGAACTCTTAGATCATCCACTTTAATTGTTATTCTTCTAGCACTGCAATAAACACAGCTTAGCTTACCACTAAAACTACTTTATACTTTGTTCCAGCATTATATTCTTCTCTACATTTTTTCGTGATTCTAAGCCTAATCATTACCTAGTTCTAGCTTAAAGCTGCTCTTTGTTGATTACAGTGTATACATATAATATTTTCAAGCTAGACTACTACGTTTGGTAATTTTCACTCTTTTAACTGCGTATGATAATCAAGATAATCACTTTTACCAATAGAATATAAAGGGGAAATGAGGTCCTATCTTACAATTTTCTAATGTAAAAGAAAAATCAAATAAAACATTAAAATATGAAATTTAAATAGAAAAACACAGGTAACAGAAATGTTGTATTTAATTTTCTTCTGAGGTGTTATCCTTATATTCTTTGACGAAAAGGAGTTTGGTCCGGCTGTAATGTATAAAATGTTACAGACAATCCCAAAGAATATTTTTTCAAGTTGTTGTAATCGATTTAAAATCACAAAGGGATTTTGAAGATGCCCTTATATTTCATATGGTTACCAAACTTTACATTATACTCGTTTAACCTATCATAAAAATGCTTGATTTTGCTTGTTTATTTTTTAGTTTCGCGCAAAGCTACACGAGAATTATCTGCGCTAGCCAACCTTAGTTTAGGAGTGTAAGGCTAGAGGGAATGAAGCTAGTTATCACCATTCACCACCATCTCTTTTACCAACGAATAGAGGGACTGACCGTCATGTTACAACGTCCCCAATGCTGAAAGGCAAGCATGTTTGGTACGACGGGAATTTGAACCCGTGACTTTTAGATTACGAGCAAGCGCCCTATCCACTTGGCCATGTCGGGCCCACAACACTTCATATAACTTGATTCTAGTAGGTGGTGTACGCACATCAATATTTTGGTTCCACCAATCCGTTCGCCAAATGAAAGATAAAGGAAACATTATTCTTATAGTTAATCTAATAAAAAAAAATGTCTTCAGTTTCCAAGAGGAGTAAGGCAAGTCACTCTTCTCAGACTGTATGATATCGATTCAATTGGACAATTTAGATCTTTGATCCTATGAGCAATTATTAAATTTAAAAAATCCAAGTTTCCTTTAACAACAAAATTTAAAGAGCCTTTATTATTATTTTTCTCAAATTATTATTTTACTATATGGGTGATCCTCATGAATTTAAATGGACGACCCAGCATGGCCAGATGCATTAAGGCGTTCGACTCGTAATCTGATAATCGCGGGTTCGAATCCCCGTCACACCAAACCTGCTCGCCCTTTCAGTCGTGGGGGCATTATAATGTGACGGTCAATTCTACTATTCATTGGTGAAAAAGTAATCCAAGAGCTGGTGGTGGTTGATGATGACTAGCTGCCTTTCCTCTAGTTTTGCCCCCCAGTGGCTCAGCGGTATGTCTGCGGACTTACACGCTAAAATCCGGGTTTCGATACCCGTGGTGGGCAGAGCACAGATAGCCCATTGTGCAGCTTTGTGCTTAATTCTAAACAACAACAACATCCTCTAGTTTTACACTGCTAAATTAGAGATGGCTAGCACAGATAGCACTCGAGTAGCTTTTTGACAAAACTGACAAAATAAACAAGTTAAATGATAAATGAAGACTTTGGGAAACTTAAGCCTCTTGTAAAGACGTGTTTAATCTTGTGTTGCTGACAAGAAAAAGAAAAACTAGTTAGCAGCATGAAGTGACCACAAGTTTACTCTTAACTTTAGGTTGGATTCCCTTTTGTAACGGTCCCACAGATGAAAGTAGGGAACATGTCTAGCTGCATATCACATACTCGAATGATAAATCTTCTGATGTACAATCCAGCATGTTAGACGACCAAGTGTCATGTAAAAATAAAACATTCTATGAGTAGGTAGATAGTCTGCACAAAATTGTAAATTCAATGTTGCGAAGATGTTTATTGAAGAAAAGCTTGTGTTTGAAGCTGTTAAGTGTGGCGTTTGGAATCATAGAAATAATCAGCACTATGTCTAATTTCTTTGTAGTGCGTTAGAATGATGCAAAACATTGAAATATCTCTTTTTCCAGAGTAATCTTTTGATATTTTTATCCTGATGTAATACATTTTACATTTAATTGTGATTATAAATTTCAAACAATATTAGATTTATTTTTAACAAAGTTTATTTGATATTTATAAGTGCATGTTATAAAACAACTAACTTATTTTTGATGCAAACTGATTTTGTGTTAATTATTTACAAGCCTTTTACTTCCAAATATATGGTGATGCAAATGATTCCTACTGTGAAAATAAACCGTGGCGTGTATGAGGTTCACTTGAGACAGTAGAATCGTTAGAGCAGACCTTTAATATATTAATTTATGCATCTCAATTTGTTTCAAGCTAATATATTGTCGATCATCACTATGTGTAAAAGCATTTCTTTTAAAAATATACAGGTGTGTGTGTATGTTAAGTTGTCAATAAGGAAAGTGAGCTACAGGTTTGTACACCAATGAAGAGCGCTCTTAGTGAACTGGATAAAATCATTTATTGTCCTTAGATCTCAAGTAATGGAATAGAATCGTCAAATGAACTGCAATGTTTTATTAATGTTTGCTATGATAACTTCTTAATTTTTGTTTTGATTCTCAGAAATTGAATAACACGGCACTCTTTTCATATTTAAAGATTTGTAAAAACACTGTTGAGGATTTAGTGTAGTTATTTCGTAATGTATGTGACGGTGAATCATACATTGCAAAAATCTTAAATTTCTCATATTTGTTTTGTTCTCACAAATGTTTTAAAATAACAACTGAGGAGCTCATGTTTTTGTACAAGGACAAGACTTTTTTAATTATTTTACGCATAACTGATTGTGATGTGTGGTGCAATATGTTATTAATCATTTTCTAGAAGGAAGTTGCAGAATAACTCGTCTGGGATTTTTAAATATGGTAAAAACAACCATGCGTGTGGGAGAATGCGGTTTAATTGGTTTATAAAACAAGTGTTGACTCTCCCCAGTAGATGGTATTCGCTATGTTGTTAATAGTTGTTTTGGAAATTGGTAATATCAGTGCTTTATCACTCTTTCTTGTTTCGCTAAACAATTACTCTTCCTTTGAAACGCCTGTACAACCCTAAGTTTATCTATGATGATAATGCACTATAAAATGGTAGGAAACCAATGTGAACGAACTGAACAGCTGTTAAACATATTGCCAACGGTGCAGAGTTCGCATTTGTAGCGAGCGCTACTGTAATACCACATAAAATTTATTCTTATATAGCATAATTAACCTTCTAAATGAATATGTCAATGCACATTGGACGAGGAGATAATTACTCGAGCTAGAGTAATTGCTACATTTTTAAAAGAGGCGATATAGTAAAATACAAATAACCTTACTTAATTCCCTTAAACTTTCAAACGTATATTTACCAGATTGATTTCGACTTAAATTATCACCAGATGTAATTTTATAACGGCTATGTAAAATCTGCATGATTCAGTGAACTTAAGTAATTCAACACCGAGTTTTCTCATACAAATTTTATATAACTAATATAACACTACAATGAGATACAAACAAATCATTTTAGTGTGTTAGGGTCTAAAAGTATTAAAGTGTTTAATATCTACCTGTACACTTGAAGGATTACACGCTCTGTGTAAATGATCCTAATATTACATATCTAAGACAGTTTTCTGATCCCTCTATAATTAGAATGGAGTTTTAGTTGAATTTCGCGCCAATCTACAAAAGTATTATTTGTGCTAGCCGTCCCTAAGTTAGCAGTGTATGACTAAAGACAAGACAGTGAGTCATCACAACCAACCGCTAATTTTCACCAGTGAATAATGGGATTGGCCCTTACATTACAATACCCCCATGATTAAAAGGGCGAGCATTTTTGGTTTGCGAACCTCAAATTACGAGCAGAATGCCTTAGCCACCTGACTATGCTGGGCCTGTAATTTTTTTTGGAGAGTCACGTACAAGATGGAAATGTGAATTTATTATTGCCAACTTTATTGTTATTACTAAGTTTGATTCCAAACAATTTTTCATGACTTCCTTTCATAAAAACTTGAATAAATATCATATAACTGATTTTTGAAGTTTCAGATTTATATATTATTTAATAAAAAAATTGGTCACAAAAGTTACTGTTATCATATCCTGAAATTAAAGAATTGTTAATGTATTTTAATTGAAAATTTCTATTATATTAGCAGAAATATAATAATGATGAAACGTTACAACGTGAGTAAAAGTTGTTAAAAGATATATATAGCTTCAAAACAAGCAGTTTGTTCGTTAGTTCTGAATTTCGCGCAATGATCCTACGAGGGTTATCTGTGCTAGCCATCTCTAATTTAGCAATATAGACTAGAGAGAAAGCAGCTAATCATCACCATCCATAGTCAGCTCTTGTGGTACTCTTTTACCAGTGAATAGTTGGATTGACCGTCACATTATAACGCCCTCACGGCTGAAAGGGCAAGCATGTTTGGTGTGACGGGGATTCGAACCCGGTACTTTCAGATTACGAGTCGAGTGCCCCAACCACGTGGTAATAAGCAAGTGGTTGTTGGTATATCACGGGAAAACTTGTTTCATTGTAGAGATGAGATTTAGAGAAAACCATTTTTGCTTGTCAATACTATTTTACAGATAACTGAAAAACAAAAGGACAGAACTACTTTTTGATAAAAATGGGTTTAGTTTCGCGTATTAAAAATCCCTATAGAGATATGATTGAGCATTCCATAATGAAAGTATGCTATCATTAATAAAAAAAAAACATTCTTCAATTTCGCACAAAGCTACAATAAACCTGAATATGCTGAACGTCTTTAATTTTGGTAGACCGAAGGAAAGACAGCTAGTCAGCAAACCATCTCGCCGACAGTTAGGCTACTCTTGTCAAACATAATACTTAATATGATTACTACTCTTATAACGCACCCAAGGAAGCGGCCTTCTAAATTACAGAACCACATTACGGTATATTAGCCAGTAGGGCACGTTACGCTCAGCAATTGAGGGCGCGAAGCGAATAAAATACAAACCAAGATCAGTCTGGAAAATTGAAAATAATGTAAAAGAATATTAAACTCGTACTAAGACTGGCATTGGAAACTGTAAAAGTTATAACGAAACGTTGAAATGTTTACAAATCTTTTGTACTCTTGTTGTCTCAATGCAAAGATACACAATGGGCTACTTATGATCTGTCTCCTCTTGTCACAGAACCGCGAGATTTAGCGCTGTAAGTTCGCAAACCTTTCACTGATCTATTTGAAGATGAATTGTTTATGAAAGATAAACCGAATCACAAATAACAATTCATAATTTTTTTTAAGTTTTATTAAAGCTAATAAAAAACTTTGCTTCAACCTTGTGAAGTGTATATGAAAGTATGTTTTTGACGATGGGACGCATTGGTGAACTAGCTTTGTACTAACCGATTGAACACGATTTCGAAGGTAGGAAAATAACATGAAGAAAAATGAAAACCTTTAGAGTAAAAGCAGTGAAATGTAAAACATTGAAATAAAAGAAAGTTTTTTGTTGTGTTTGTTTGTTTTGGAATTTCGCACAAAGCTACTCGAGGGCTATCTGTGCTAGCCGTCCCTAATTTAGCACTGTAAGACTAGAGGGAAGGCAGCTAGTCATCACCACCCACCGCCAACTCTTGGGCTACTCTTTTACCAACGAATAGTGGGATTAACCGTCAAATTATAACGCCCCCACGGCTGGGAGGGCGAGCATGTTTGGCGCGATTCGGGCGCGAACCTGCGACCCTCCGATTACGAAGCGCACGCCTTAACGCGCTAGGCCATGCCGGGCCCTAAAAGAAAGTTAAAAAAGGTTAAGGAAAATTTTATAGAACAATGGAAACGTTCTTTAGCACAAGAAGACCAGGCATGGCCAGGTGGTTAAGGCACTCAAATCGTAATCTAAGGGTCATGAGTTCGAAACTCTGTCACACCAAACATGCTCGCCCTTTCAGCCGTGGGAGCGTTAGAATGTGAGGGTAAATCCCATTATTCGTTGGTGAAAAATTAGCTCAAGTTTTGGCAGTATGTGGTGATGACTAGCTGTCTTCCGTCTTATCTTACACTCCTAATTTAGGAACAGCAAGCGTAGATAGCCCTCGTGTAGCTTTGCGAGAAATTCCAAACAAAGTGAATTTAAGTGTTTAAAATATTTTCTTATAAACCTGGAACCATGGAAACATACTCTGATACTGCATGTTACAAAAAAAGAATATAAGTTTTAAAAATATTGTAATACACCATCTCTTTCTGCATTATAACGATAGCCTATAATGCTAATTTATTATATACCGATAGCAACCAGAGGGTTATTTAGTTACCTTCCAAGACTTGATTTTCTAGTAATTTTTAGAAATGATTAATGTTTTATCGCATACGGCACCTCGTTTGAAGTACATGAGATTATATCACTACAAACACACATACAAGCACAGGAAAAGGGAGATAATAAGTATTGTCCATTTGTCAGCCTGGACGTATAATTGTTCTTCTAATGACTAACTTGAGGGAAGCTTTACTCAAGTAAGCTTGTATAGATATGAAAAGTGACATCCAATACCGCCCTCTAATTTATCAGCCTCGGGTTCTTTTGCGACAAAATGTTCGGGAATATACCAGTAATCTCTTAGTTTATGTACAGCTCGAAGTTGTGTAATTCAATTTTTGTGAGGGATGGTGTGAATAATGAGTATACAGTTTTTCAGACATACCATATATATCTCAGTTGCTTTGTTCCGCTGAAGATGTTATAGACCATTTTTCTGAATAATTTTGCACCACAGGTATCGAAAATAGGTCGAACATATATCGCTTGCATTTTTTCAAGGGTGTATAGCTATGTGATAACAGAGTAATAATACTGTTTTTTATTATTTACCTAAGCAGTGAATAAGAGACTATGTTCTAAGCATCATGGTAAACTTTGACAACGTGAGCCTGCAGTTTTTTAATTAACCTACCCTAAAAATCTCAATGTCAAGTAAGAGGAATTAAAACGCTAGAGGTCGGTCCATTGTCTTGCTTGATATTTAACAAGGCATAAACTAATTTATTAACTCATTATATAAAAATGGCCATGATGGACAATGTAAGTCCTTTCCGACTACTGAAAAGATATACTTTGTCACTCAAAGTTTGAAATTGTACAAATACAGGAAAATCGTGTTGCCTATACGTAAAAATATAAAGTAAAAGAAATTTAGGTGTCCTTAATATGTCTTCTTTAATGATCGCATTCAATATTTGCAGAGTTAAAAATAAATCTTACCTAAACATTTTCGTTAGACACAATTCTTTAACCTAGCCGTAAAATCATCTAGATGAGAAAAAATTACTGAATTTAAAGTGTCGTTTTTACAGATTATTGTAAGTAGGTTTGTTTTTAAGTTTCGCGCAAAGTTATTCGAGGGCTACCCGCGCTAGCCCGTCCCTAATTTAGCATTTTCAGAGTAGAAGAAAGCGAATCATTACTACCCTCCGCCAACTCTTAGGCTACTCTTTTACCAATGAATAGTGGGATTGAGTTTCACATTATAACGCCTCTACAGCTGAGAGGGCGAGCACTTTTGGTGCGGTGGGGAATCGAACCTGCGGCCTTCAGATTACGAGTCGAGCGTCCTAACCACCTGATAATGCTGGCGTCGTTGAAAGTATGTGGGGAACGATTTATGCCTTTTTCATATAAATATCATTAATAATTATTTTTCAATTTATTTTTATATCTAAACTTCAATAGGAGTTTGGTTTGTTGTGATGTGGATTGACTTGTTTGTTAATGACGGCACCTTGACCGAAATGCAAACTATTTTTTTAATGTATAAGTAGAACATAAGTCCGATATATAATATATACGAATGAAGTTACATCTTTAAACCATAAAAAAACTCTGTATCTTGATATCATATTTAAATATTCCTTAAAACTATTGTTTTCATGTTACTGTATCAAAAACAAGTCATAAGATAGTGAAACGCCTATATCTTACAATTATAAACGTTAACGTAAGTTGTTTAGGTGTTTAAAACAACAGTGTGCAATATAATTAAAAGCAAAATGATTCCAACAGGCAATAAATTCACCAAGATAACGCTTTCAGCAATGTCTCTTATTCTAATATTGCGTACCTGAAGAACCTGGAGAATGACAAGCGTATTAGTACTACCCTAGGCAAAGGCATATTGGCCAACTTACTGGCTACATATACACGTGAATATTTGTATAATGAGAATGTTGAAATACTTGTTAGAAAACAATAGTTTGCCTGCACACCAGATGCATTATGGAAACCAAACAGGGATGTGTGTTCTGCTTTGAACGTGTGTTAAGAGTGGTAGTTTTTCACTGTGAAACAAGTACAATTATTTTAGTGGAGTTATGAGAGATGGTAGAAGGTCAAAATAAAGGATTGCTGGATTCGAATGGAGTATGTTGTGGGTTTAACCCCCAAATCTGCTATAGTATCTTTGAGAAACGACCCGGGTCACCACAAGAAATGCCTGGCTAACATGACTTTAGCGAAGCCTAACAAACTAGTGGTGAATTAAATCTTGCTCAAAGAAAGCAAAAGAGTACACAACAAAATGGATTTAAATGGAAAAACGACCGGGTGAATACGAAGAACTAAGGTACAGGAAAATAAAACCAATCATTGCAACAGTCAATATATATGGCATGGGAAACAAACCTCTGGGTATGCACTCTTGCTCAAAAAGGTTGTTATATGTGAAATTTTTATTTTGTTTGTCCCTTATTTGTTGTTTTTATTGTGTGCAATGTTTTTCCTTTGGTAACCATTGGTAAGTATGATTTTTCACATGAACTTTCGTATAATATTGTATGATTATGTCTTTTTATTGAAATTTCTGTGTAGCATAAAATCTGTACCATCAGAAATTAACTTTTTCTCCACTTTTAAGTCAAAACAAATGAGATCGTCAGTCTGTGAAAATATTTAGTGTCAAGTGACAATCTAAAATTTTCAGTGAACGTGCAACAATTACATTCACATTAGCATATTTAACTCAATAACGTGTGTGGCCCCTATGTGCTGCAATAATTTCCATTAGGTGGCGCGGCATACTCTCAACTAACGTTACGAGTCTTTGATTTGGAATTTTGTTCCACTCTTCAGTTAGTGATTGGCGTAACTGCTGTAGGAGTGCAGGAAAACCGTTCCTATTCCTGACTACACGACCAAGTTCATCCCAGATATGCTCTATCGGAATAGTGTCTGGGCTTACAGGTGATTGCTCAAGGACCAACACACCACGTTGTTGCAAGAAATCTTGCACATTGCAAGCATTATCATCTGGTGCATTGTCCTGCTGCAGCTGGAAATTATCCTGGAAAATATCCTGAACAAATATCAATAAGTGGTGATACAGGATATCCTGGTACACATCACCAGTGACGTTTTGATCCAGAGTGACCAACTGACTGACAGCTGCAAAACAAAATGCACCTCAGACGTGCACTGAACCTCCGTCTCCTGCGACGTTGGGTTGAAAATTTTCATCATTCAGCTGTTCTCTAGGAAGCTTGCGCACTCGTATCAGTCAGTCAGTAGGGTAAAGTAGAAATCTGGATTCGTCAGCAAAAACTACATTCCACTGTGCGATCGTCTGATTACTGTATCGCTGAGTCCACTGCAGCTTGTTGTTACGATTTCAAGCTGTCATTTTAGATTTCTTGACCATCCGTCTTTCTTTGTATCCAGCTTGCACCAACCGTCGATTAACCGTCTGGCATAAAATCCGGAACAGTTATTGCGCACGTAACTCAGAAGCAATCGATCTGAAGGATATCGTACGGTTTCGCGAACAATGGTGAGGATCCGGTGATCATCGCGTGCTGTAATGGTACGTGAACGGCCCGTAGGTCAGCTGGGACTTACATTTCCGGTTGCAGCTTTTCTTTTTAGAACTCTGTTGACAGTCTGCCTAGATACACCAAGATGTCTTGCAGTATTGCCTTGTTTCAACCTAGCGTTGTAGTTGGCAACCACGTGATTTTTTAAACCTACGTGTGGGACCTGGCATAATGTCTAAAATATTTAAAGAGTTGAAAACGCGTCGTCAACGGGTATGGTACAAAAGTAACATCAAAATCTCTAGCCTTCATACCTCATCCCAGGCACTGTGTTTGGGACAAGTTTCAGAACACTCTTATGTTCAAGGAATAATTCTGACTCAAAATGAACTCAAGTAATGTAGAGTGGTAGAGAAATGGAAATTGAAAGTTTAAGGGCAATAGACTGAGTAAATTTAGTTTTAAAATTATAAATATGAACAAAAATCACATTTAATGAACATATAACAACCTTTTTGAGCAAAAGGATAGTTAAAGTGATGATGGAGGTACAAAAAATGAAAATACTTAGGCCAGCAGACACAAGATTAGAAGACAACAGTACTAGGAAACCACATTTAAACTACATGTTCAATTATTCTGGATTAAATGTAGGAGAAGAAACCAAAAATGGAGTTACATTCGTAACTGACCCGGAAATGGCCAAAACAACCCATAAAATGAATACATCTCTGAGAAAATATCCAAGACGAGAATAAAATAATTTAATAGAATAACAAGTTGTCGGTATACCTAAGCACCATGTAGTAACAATACTAAAGAAGAAAGTGTTGAATTATTTTATAGCCTGCAAGGTGGAATTTCGAAATAAAAAAAAGCAGAAGACAGTCTATACGTAAATGAATGATTTTAACATAAAACTGAAAATAAAAAAGGTAAAATCAAAGACTGCCTTATCCTTTTTTTGGAGATCAATAAGGCAGAAAAATGAAAATGCAGGCAGATTGATCGAACTATTTAACTTGCATAACTCATTCGTTACAATTTTTTTTTCAAACAGAGAGACTCACAAGTGTATCCTTGCTATAAATAGAATGATGTGAGCTGCAAAAGCCAATTTTCTTAATATTGTCGAGAAGAGTCTGTATAAGAATTATAACATACTCAAGGGTAGCACCAGACACAATTCCAAATACACACCATAAAATGGTACTATTCTAAATAACTGGCAAAACACCAATAATAAAAATCAAGTGAGAATCAAACAGTAAAAGTATCATAAAATTAAACTGACTGAAAGATAAAGTAAAATCCAAAACAGGTGAGGTGAAAACTGGAATAAAAGAAAAATGCGGCGATCTTACTGACAAAAAAAAGCGATAGAAAATGAATGGGACCACTTGTAAACAACAGTTCAAAGACATGCAAAAGAAACATATGCCATAAAGAAGGTGGAGGCAATGGGAAGAAAATAAAACTCTGATAGAATGATAAAGTAAAAGAGGCACTCAAACAGAAGATGACAATTGGACTGAAAGTAATATAAATGAAGACTATATTTAGTATATGAAAATCAGAAGACCCATAAAAGAAATATAAAAGGAAGCGAAGTACAAATTGTATGGAAATTATGAGAAAATGATTAAGAACGATCATTTAAATAACAAAAAGAATATTTTGAAAATAATTTCAAGTAATGGGAGGGAAAGATGAGACTTGTAATAAATAGTGGAAGTCAAGTCACTCCCCCAGAGAAAATATAAGGAAGATACTTCAGTAAACTTTTGGCCCCCCCTCGAAGAAGTGGCATAAGAAACGTTAAATAGTAACACCAAGAATGATTGTGACAAAGAACCTGAAATTCTGCTTAAAGAATGTGTTGTTGTTTTTTATTAAGGAAAAAGCTCCTCAAGGAGCTGTCTCTGGTCTACCTACCACGTGTATCAAAACCCGGTTTCTTGCATTTAGAGTCCGCAGACATATAGCTGTGTGCCACTGGGGGCACTTAAAGAAATAAGATAGGCAGTGAAAACGAACTCTTACAACATAGCTGTGAGAAATTACAACAGCCTATAATGAGTTAAGATTGCATGGCTACACACAATCTTCAATTTAACATGAAAGATCAGGAAGCATTAGAAGACTGCAAGAAAGCAGTCATGATCCTGATATGGAGAAAAATTTGAGCAAACGAAACTGCATGACATAGAGAGGCGTTTTCTTATACAGAAACTCAAGAAACGTGTGTACAAAAATAAACGAGAAGTTTCTAAGACTAGACATTGAAACTCAACTAAATGAGAGAGCATTTGGAAACATACATAACCCTAGCAAGGGTATAGGATTTGTAACTGTTCTTGTGTTAGTTGTTTGTGTTTTCGGCTTACCTTACTTCTAATTTTTCACACTACTGAAATCCTACGCTTAAAGAACAAAGATAATGCATCTGTGCTTAGTAAGGCATCAAGAACACTTTTCAATTCTGTGCATGATGGAGTTTCTTACACACCACACATAAAGCTCTATATAATATTCTGATAAAATATTCTAACTTTAATACTTATAAAGATTTATGGGAATGTTATTTTAACTGGCAACATGCATCATAAAGTTATCATTATGTTAAAAATAACTCAATAAACTACGAGTTTTATTATGCTTAACACAATAAATTATCATCATGGATACTCGGGTTATAATTTATAATGTTTCTTAAGCAAGAAAAAAATTAAGTATAAAAAGTGTTTTTGTAAAATAAAATCGATGGTTTACAGTATGTGCGACACGAAATAATTTAGAACGCATGCTACTTACAACAAGTATTAGAAAAACAATTTACGGGTAAGTAAGAAAATTAAATGAAGCTGATAACTGAACTTCAAAAAAGAAACTAAACAAGATATGGATGAAAATAGACATATTACTTGATCCGGCTAGTGATCATGTAGCAGACTCAGCCGTATCGACTTTGCATAGAAAATAAAATTTTCACATTACTGGCTTCCACACTTTGTCTATCGAAACTTTAAAGTTTGAATAGATTATCAGCTTTCATCATTATATCTTTCCTTTAGTTAACTTTGTAATACTAATTTTATGATTTTCCTTTTTACAATTTTACCACTGAAAATTTTGTTTCTACTTGGTTTTCAGCGAGAAGTTAGACATAACTTTTCCATTGTGAAACTTAACATTTTTCATATTCCCTGCCACGCAAAAGATATGAGCTCATAATTTATATAATTTAAAATATCAAAGGCTAACATTTGCGATGTTTGATCTGTGGTACATAACACGATTTTTCTCTCTGTCATAGAATAATTAATTTATGATAGCTGTTACTTCAAAAAACCGTTGGATTGTGATAAGTGTTGTTAGCCATTCCCGTTTGTCAATTATATATTACAAAGAGACTAATTTTGGCGGTATGCAATTCATGATGTTTTCTCAAAGCAACATAAACAGTCTAAAATATTAAATCAAATTTAGTGTTTTGCCATGAAATTTTTCGTCTATTTTTTTGTGTCTGTGTTGATTATTAAAATAAGAGTAAAACACACTGTTGTTAGACTTTGAAAACCTCGAGAACCAACTTTAAGAAATATCAATGTTCCATACACCACCAATTAAATCATATACCTAAGCAGTGTCTGTTCTGGCAAGGGTTGGGCGTGGCTTAGTGACTAACATGCCGTATTGAGAATATCGTTTGCGTTCCGTAGCCACAAAGTCGCTATTCATATGTCGGGGCTGTGATGCATTATAGAAGTGACAGTCAAATTCAGTTATGCAACAAAAATTACCCTGAAGTTGGTTGGATCTGCTGTTTCACAATGAGGGTCAGTTAGTGAAAAAGCATTTGCATAGCTTTGAGTGAATATATAAAACAAATAAAGTGTTCCGTTTATACCATTAGTTATGTATATATACCACGAAAATGTTATATACACGAAAATGAAAACTTAATTGAGCCCGTACTGAATGACGGGAAATTAGAAAAATAGTCGAGGATTCGCCAAATATTTAATGGATCTTGGTTAACAAGTTATCTTTTCTTTCATTACAAAATGAGTTTATTGTATTAATAAAAACCAGCAACCAAGAAAAGTAATAAGTGTTTTATCTTCTTTATGGGACCCGCCATGGACAGGTGGCTAAGGCACTCGACTCGTAATCCGAGAGTCGCGGGTTTGAATTCCCATTCCACCAAACATGCTCACTTTTTCAGCCATGGGGGCGTTATAATGTGACGGGTAATCCCACTATTTGTTGGTAAAAGAGTGGCCCAAAAGTTAGTGGTGGGTGGTGATAACTATCTGTCTTTCCTCTAGTCTTACGCTGCTAAATTATGGACGGCTACTGCAGATAGCCTCCGTGTAGCTTTTCGCAAATTTCTAAAAACAAATACATAATTTTCTTTATAAAACAGCAATGTATCTTCATTTCGCCAACGAGGCAAAGTGTACGTGCATAACTAAATACGTAATTGTGAAGATCATGATATCGCTCGTATCGTTTAAATTTTCCAATAGATGGAACTGAACAAAAACTACAAATAATGTGATTGGTAGCATATTAAACATTGTAGCATAATTATCTGTCACTTCATTAAGCATAAAGATACATGACGCTGTATGTTACTTTTCTACTCGCTATTTCCACTCTACCCTGCACAATAGCATATCGTAGTATGTTTGAATATATTTAACTAAATTAAACAGTTGGTAAATAAAAAACAAGATACCACGTAACAGACCAAGGTCTTCAATTTCAACAATTAATGGAGATTTAAAGGATAAACTTACCTGAATTTCCTTAAATATCTAAGATTGTTCATTTTGCTCAAACTTAAAAAAAAAATGTTAATTTAATTTCGTTTGGTTACATTAGAAATCTGCAGTAATAAGTTTTAGAAACAGTATTTAAAATAAATTTAAATAAATACGTGTGCTACTTAACAAGCACCTGCCAGTGTCTCATGAATAACAAATAAATGTAACACGCTCTTTAACCTTTTCAGTATTTTTCTTTTTTTTGAGAAATTTACTCTGAAGATATACGTAAACATTTCATTATTAATAAAGAGAAGTGTGTCAAAATAAGACTTATGATGAATAAGATAAAAAAACACCCGTAACAACAACGATAAAACAAATAATACAAAGGTAGACAATACAATGTGAAATATTTTTAAACGTATCTTGTATTTTAAAAATGTTTACGGAAGTAAAACCAGCATAGTGGTGGCGATACACTTTCTATCAGATTTAACTTCTATTCGCTTGTCTCACAACTAAAACATTAGTTGAAAGGAAAAATACAAACGCCAGTTTTAAGCGGATTAAACTGTAAAACAGTCTAATCTTTTGTTCATTAAAACGATATAGTTTAAGTCTAATGCTATTAAGAAAAATATTCATTCTAAGTAAAATTTAAAAGGATAGCCAAGAAAGACAACTAAGTTTATTAATATATTTACCTATATTTTTTCAACCAGTATGACGATACTTTGATCACTAAATGTTATTTTCTATTGAGATCTTTAAATATTAGCTTTGTATTTTACGTAAATCACTGTATTCAATAACATTTAACCTTCAATAGCAATATTATAACGAACTTTATTAAAAATAATTATATCACTACATTTGCAATGGCGAGTACTATATCACATGAATTTGTGCTTTTTGAGAAATATACATACTTACATAAGCAATAACCTACGGGAATTCAAACCACAAATCAGAATAAGCCGTAAACATTTAAATAAAAAATGTGTTTTCTATATAAAGCGATGCTTTCAATACCTGTAATAAATATTTTAAAAATGTATAATGACTTGTTACTCTTTAATTACTTACAAGTGTAACATTCTTTGTCGTAAATAAAACTAAATTTGGGGAAAATTCAAACTGACCATGTATATAACATATTATGTACCAAACTGAAAACTTCTATTTAACTATTTCAATAAGTCTAAAAACTTAATTTGTTTTTTCCTGTTTTTTTATATTTTTCTCTAATTTTGATTGCACAATTTCATTATGAAACTTGTCAATAAACCATTTAGTAATGTAATTATTATTACTTGAAATAAGAGTTGTAATACCATAAATACATATATTAATTCCGCTTTGATAAAAGGCCTTTAAATATTTTACTGGTACAGGTCACTACAATTCGAAATTACTTTTTAATAAATGTAATTTCAAAAAAAGAAATAATAACCACATTTTGAAAATAACCTACCCGAAAATCCAACTTTTTTGAAATAAGAATATTCTTTACTCTGAGACGTATATAATTTCATTAGTATAAGTGATGAACTTAAAGATTACTTAATATGTTATAAATTTCATAAGATACAAGTAAGAAGGCACATACTATTTTAATTCAGTGTATATATATATATATATATATATACATATGAAGTAAAACATTATGTACTATAGAATGAGAGCTTGCTTTTATCAGAAGTTATTGTTTACAAAAGCTTAAATCAAGACAAGTGAGTAGATAAGCTGTTTGTATTGCATTCAAAGGATTCTGCATCAGTGAGGAATTGCTAAGAAAGAGGAGATCAAAGGATGCCGCCCGAATGTAACATAACTACTACGTCATATAAACATCTGAGTGTTACACAACTGTTACGTAGTATACGAGAGACCACCAGTTTGAGTGCTACTCAGACGAGGATGATATCATACTTAGATGCCAGAGGGCTTGTTACTATAGACGGATGATGTTGTTAAGGTAAAACTGTGTTTCTACATGGAGTGAAACCACAGGGCGCGTTGCGAGGTCGCCAATACAGGCAAATATGACCAGAGACGATGACTTCCACAAGGTGTATCAATAAGTCTGAACATGAATAGATTTAATACAATAAGTTTAAACTACTAATTCATTAGTTTTATATTTAGTTATATTTCCTGATCAGTTATACGTAAATCTTCCAGAAAAAAAACAAAACATTTATTTAATTATCAAGTAATTATTTAAAATTTATTGTTTCACTAGTTTGGCTTTGTGCTATCAATATAACTTGATGAAATATTCTATTCTAGCTCATACTATTTTCCACAAGTTTTACAAGAGTGAATGACAACGTGTTACAATAGTTCCACATACAGTTCCTTCTACAATTTCTAGATTTAGTTATGTTAAACCCATTATTTTGACAACAATCTTAGTTTCAAAAGGATTTTAATAAGTCTCCTCTTTCACAAGTCAACAAAACAACTAATATAACATACATATTATTCATTAGTTAAACTTGAATAATTTATTTAGCTGCAACTAAAAGTATTAGCTGAATGAATTACTGTTTTTCCATCCATTTTACATTAAAATTTCATAAAGCATTGAAACTGCCAAACATTAAGACACTATTAGGAAACATCACATGCATACATTCTGGACCCTAACGTCAAGCTAACTAGCCTTTGTCTGTTGAGAATTACAAAGGGATTCACGTGATTACATGAAAAGATATAGAAAAAAAAAGAGAAAGGTATTTGACATACATAACAAAAGCCAGTTCTCATATACTCAAGCATATCCCACACAAAATAAAAGTCAGTTACAATACATTGTCAATATCTACATACTTACGTGATACCTAATATTGAAAATAACGGATTACAACTCTAGACAATCATACATTAACTAGAGTTTTATTATAATCTGGGTAATATATTCAAATACAAATTCCTTGTTCCTTTCACTACTAACAATTAAACTAATGTTGTTCTACTACATGGAAGGAAGAAATAACAACCAGTCGTTAGACGTAAGTATATGATATGTCGCTACATATATTTCTTTCCTTATAAATATAATTTCTATGTTTCTTTGGTATAGTAATGTTAGTTTTGAGTCATATTCATCATACTAATAAATAATGCTGCTGCCCTGTAATAATCATACAGTACTCTGCAACATTGTTTGGATAAAGTCAAAAATTAGATATCAAACTACTTTCAAAAAACAGTGGAAGGTAAATCACAAATAAAGCATCAAAATTTTATTAATCTTCATAGTTATTACAATAGAAACTCAGTGGAAGTTCTTGAGTTCAGCAAACAGTCAATTGTTTCTGTATCCCTATTTTGCTTTAATAACCGAAGACAATCTTTCAGGCATGGTTGCATCATATTTAATCAAAATGCCCTTTAGGATTTCACTCCAAATTTCTCTAATATGTTCGCATAAAGTTTCTTTTGCAGTAACTTTTGTTTTGTCATGTATCTATTAAATTCCTGATCTACTCAGTTGTGTTGAGATAGGGGTTCTCTGAGAACCATTGCATAATCTTAGTGACTCAAGAATTTTTCCATCTTAACTAAGTAATTTCTGCAAAGGTTGGATAAATGTTTGGGGTCATTACCTACTTGATAATAAAATGCTTTACCAAAAATATGCAAACAACTATTATTCCTTGATGAATCAGTATCTGATGGCACCATATGCTAACTCCTTGCTAGCTTCTTTGTATATAGCTAAGACGTTGCATGGGTACTACGACAGTTACTTCATACCCAAAGTTTGATCAATATGTTCATTAAAACAAAACTCTTATGTCATGCCTTTGTTACAAGTATGTGGAATGTCTAAAGAATGATAAGTACTCTCATCCTGGCTCATTCAGTTGTCAAAATGGATCATTGAAGCATTACTATAATGTTAAAATTTACATTCTATAATGTTATTGAAGAATTAGCTCCATAAAATGGAATAAAATAATAAAATCCGTGATGACGAAAAAACCCACTTGTAGAGAGAATTATGTATTTAAAAACGGCTGGTATGGATATAAAAGGCACTAATAGAGAAGCGAACAACGTTTTGATCTTCTTCGGTCATTCTCAGGTTCACAACGATGACCGAAGAAGATCAAAACGTTGTTCGCTTCTCCTCAGGTTCACAACGATGACCAAAGAAGGTTGAAACGTTGTTCGCTCATCTATTAGTACTTTCTCTACCCATATCACCGTTTTTAGGTATGAAATAATAAAATGTTCTGTTGTCCTAGCACTTTCACACAGTACTGCATACTATTTTATATTTTAGTGTCTTGTACAAAAAGGAAATGCTGCTAAAATTAATGAAATGGTGAACAAAATGAGATTTAACAGTGAAGAAGAAGAATTAAACAAAAATAACACAAGTAGGCTCTTCTATAAAACGTGAGGGGGATACCTGAACCATTTTACGATTAGTATTTTGGGAACGAAAGTTACATTATTTTTCTATCAACTTACAAAAATACCTTGAAAATTCATATTCACCAGTTCAAGGACTTTGAGAAAAAGACTATATCTAATCAACAGAATGGGAGAAATTTAAACAGTGGATCTCAAACTTTAGTGCAGCTATACAGAGAAAAACTGAAAAATATATTTTTCTCGAAGGACATAATCGTGTAATTTGTGTTTCATGTGTTAATATTAATCCCTTTATTTTGTTGGTAAATCAATTTGATTATGTCGGTATTGATATGATATTTGATAAGATTCTCTTTATTTTATCAAATTTAGAATGGTTGAATTTATATACACAGATTTCTAATTTTTAAACTTACTTATAAGTTAATGATAAATAACTGAATGAATAGTTAGTAACTGAATTGAATTTGATTAAATGAAATCTTATTAATATATACGTTAAACAAATATATCTTATTTTACAAGTACAACACTGTGAAATATACTATCTCAGTCAAACTCATGAGTTTTGTAACATTTTAAATCACAATAAACGTGTATAATTATATTCTGTGCCACCATTGACAAGAGCTGATATTTTTTCTCAAACTATGTTTAATCAAAAAGTAATACAGTTAAATTTGTAAGGTTCTATCAATGACACTTTCTGGGATACTGTAAAGAATGTATTTGTTTGTAGCATAGCACAAACCTTCGCAATGGGGTATTTGTAGTTTGCCGAAAAGAAAGACGACTTTATCCAATATTTATCAGGTATAATGTGCTTATATGCTACTTTTAAAAATTTAAAGAACAAACAAAATTTGTAAAATAACTATGATAGCAATAAAAAAATTCTTGGCAAATTATTTAAGTTGTTGTTTCTTTTAAATTAATATCTTTACACTGATTAACAGTCTAATGTAATTATGTCTGCCATATATCTTTGTTCTAAATGACTATCGTTTTAGCTTTTATTTATTGGTCGCATGTCACTACTCTATTCATTTCAACAGAAATTCTATTTCCATACCTTTCAAGTTTCTTATGATAAGAGACAAGTAATTACATATCTTTAATTCGCATTTTATAAATCCATCATTTTCTCTGTCTATTATTATGAACTAATCTTTGCAAGCAAAACAAACTTTATACCCCAAACATTAACAGTGAAAAACAAACCTTGTTGTGTCACCGAACTTAACAATTAGCAACACAAAATTATCTATTCATACTCTCTACATGACAATATGTTTATGTAATAATTATGAATTAGAAATAAACAGATCTTTTATTTTGAAAACTATTTTAAGTCAGCTGAAACTGTTTGACCTTCTGAAAATATGCAATAATTGTACACTAACTCAAATGTCCCATCAAATATTAAGAAACAGAATGTCGTGAATACACAAAATTGAGGATTGGTATTAACTATGTAAAGCAAAAGAACTATATTTACTGACTTTTACTTTCAATAACATACAAAATTTTAGTCAAAGTATGGTGAGCGTTAAACTTATTTAAGTAATATATGAATACACAGTGTCTGAACCATTTGTTTTCAACAGTAAATATAGAGACATAGATAGCGGAAAAATATTATAATTGACTTTTATTTCATATGAAATATTCTTGACCCAGTCAGCACTGACCTTTGTCAACGACCTTTCTCTCCTTTCTATAATTTCTTTTTCTCTGTCGAACTTCCGAATGTGACTGCATGACACCCTTTGTATTTCTTAGTAGACAAAGATTAGCAAGCTTGATATCGGGGCAAAGAATGTATGCGTGTGATATTGCTTAATAAAGTCTTGACATTTGGCAGTTTCGATGGTTTATGAAATGTTAATAGGAAATGAAAGGATAAATGATATGTTATTCATTTAATATTTTTCAGTTATTGCAAGATGAATTGCTGTAAGTCAAATAATGGATATCTGATAGTACTTGTTTCATTGAACTGTGAAAATGAAACAGCAGGTTTCCCAATATCATGAATACAATAAAATTGTCGTTAACGTAATGGTTTTAATGTATTAAATCTAGACATTCAGGACGAAATTAAATGTGAAAGTATAGTAACACGTTAACGGTCACCCTTGTAAAACACGTATAAGATAAAGCTATAAAATAACAAGTTGGAACAAAATATTTTTTTTCAAGTTATATAAAGAACATAAAGTCAAACTAGCGAAGCAGTAAATTATAAATCATTAAATGATATTTAAATAAGTATATTTTTAAGAACGATTTACATATAACTAGTTAGGAAATGTAATGAAATATTGAACTAATGAATTAGTGATTTAAACCGATTATATTAAATCCAGCCATGTTGAGACAAGTTGATACACTTTGTGGAACTCATTGCCTCTGACATTATTTTACCTGTCAGGGTAGCTTAGCAACGTGTTCTCTGGTTCCATTTCGTGGAGCAACACAGAACACTCTAGGCAACACTATCCATCTCTGGTAACAAACTTTCTGGTGTCGAACTATGATATCCCTCTCTTGTGAACAGCACTCAAATTACGGATCTCTCGTATATTATGGGCCTGGCATGGCCTAGCGCGTTAAGGCTTCGTAATCTGAAAGTCAAGGGTTTGCGCCCGAATCGCGCTAAACATACTCGCCCCCCCAGCCATGGGGGCGTTATAATGTGACGGTCAATCCCACTTTTCGTTGGTAAAAGAGTAGCCCAAGAGTTGGCGGTGGGTGGTGATGACTAGCTGCCTTTCCTCTAGTCTTACAGTGCTAAATTAGGGACGGCTAGCACAGATAGCCCTCGAGTAGCTTTGTGCGAAATTTCAAAAAACAAAAAAAAAACTCTCATTTATTATGTAATAGTTTCGTAGCACTCAGGTGACGGGATATTATGTAATAGTTATGTAACAATCATGTATATATATACAGATACATATTACACCAAATTTCCGTAACACTCAAGTTTATGAAACCTCTGGAGGTATCCTTCAGGCGACCTCCTCCCCTTCTGAGGCAGCATGATTTGGATACAGTACAAACCTCTTTACCACCCATGTTATTACATTTACTTAAGAGCTGGTAGTACATTTTGATCTTTGTAATCTTCGTTAAGGACTAATAGTATCAATATAAGTTAAGTATTTTTTCAAACTGAGTTTTGACAGATGCAATACCTATTTCTATATAATATCAGATTATATTAAAATTATTTCTTATTTATTGTTCTGTGGATTACCATATACAATCCATTACAGCCCCCAGTGGCTCAGTGGTATGTCTGTGGACTTAGACGCTAAAATCCTGGTTTCGATACCCGTGGTGGGCAGAGCACAGATAGCCCATTGTGTACCTTGTGCTTAATTCCAAACAACTATCCATTACCTACCAATTGTTTTGTGAAAATATATATTTAATGCTAACATACACCGCGCGTTTTTATGTTCCTTATGAATACGAACATTTTTCTTCAGTAGTAGTCAAACATTTGACATAGAAACGATCCACACAATAACACACTTTTTATAAACCACAATTTCACAAGTTGCATACTGCAGTGCACTTCATGATATGTAATTGTCTCAGTGTGTGATACTCTGTAACATTAGTAGTGCAATGAAACACCTTTCGTGATTAGAGCCGTGAGTGCTCAGATTGTATGCGCTTCGGTGATATACCTACATAATGTGATGCTAGCTCGAACTTAATTGTAAGAATATACACGATAAGTTAAAGTACACAAGTAATATAAATATTGTTCTTGTCACTCATTTAAACTTATGTTCTAAAAAAATATTATAACGATTAAAATCAACTAATGAAAATAGGATGTTAATTATTAATACACAGTTTGACGAGCACAATGTTTCAGATGGTTTCACATTCACTTAGAGTAATCTCTTTCAATGATACCAAAGATATCAGGAAGTTACCAATGGCTAAAAGTTCACTGAAAAGTTATAATGTTATTTTTGACAAGCCTTGCACGACCAGGTGGTTAAGACACTCGAATCGTAATTTGAGGGTAGCGGGTGAGAATCCCCGTCTCACCAAACATGCCCGCCCTTTCAGCCATGGGTGCGTTATAACGTAACGGTCAATCCCACTATTCGTTGGTAAAAAGTACCTCAAGAGTTGGCGGTGGGTGTCGATGACTAGTTGCCCTCCATCTAGTCTTACCCTGCTAAATTAGAGACGGCTAGCGCAGGTAACTCTCGTGTCGCTTTGCGCAAAATTAAAAACAAATTGTGACCTGTGCTAAATGTGTCGCTATGATGCACCTTGGCGTTTAATCTCAAAGCATGTTTATTATTTGAAAAAAAAAATGTGTTGATAACTTATATTCGTAAAGAATGTTCTTAAAATATAATTATGTCTCTCACTAGTTTATAACCTGAAAGTTTACTTTGTGCTGAATAAATAGTTATTCTTCAACCTAGTTTATAATCTGGAAGTATATTCTGGATAGGTCTTTATGTTTCACTTTAGTTTATAATCTGAAAGCAAGCATTGAATAAGTCGTTATATCTCACTCAAGCTTATAATCTGAAAACGTGTGCTAAACAGGTCAATATACATCAACCAAGTTTATAAGTTAAGAAACAGGCTGTAGAGTACATTATAATTTACCTTAGCTTATTATCTCAAAGCACGTTTTCAATAAATTATTATAATTCACCCTAGTTTATAGTCTGAAAGATGATATTTGGAAGCTGAATATTGAGTAACTTATCATTAGCTGTTTGGTTTAATCCAATGTTTGTCGTGCTCAAGGTGTCTTAATTGTCTGCTGTTTCAACACCACGCAGAGTAAGTTTCACAACCCCGAAGGCAGCACGAACAAGAAGGAATTTCGTCTTAATCTCATCAACAATTTCAAACTTGAATGAAAAGTTACCCAAACTACACTGAACATCAACCAAACATTCGGCCATGGATCTGTTACAGAACGTATAGCTCAGCGTTAGTTACAAAGAATTCGACATGGAGATGAAAGTCTTGAATACCGCGAAGGTCGTGGAAGGAAGCCATTCTTAGATAAAAACACATTAAGGAAAGTAGTTTCGACAAACCCTCACACAACAGTACGTGAGCTTTCATAATAGCTAAGCACAAGCATATCAAGAATTAACAGCTACTTGAATACGATTGGAAAGATGAAAATGCTGGATAAGTGGATTCTGCATAAGCTGACTGAAGATCAACAAAATCGGCATTATGAGACCTGTCTAGGATGACGCTCCAAAAATTAAACGAATTTGGAACCAAGGTTCTGTCTCATTCTTCTTAATTCCCAAATCTTTCTCCTACAGATTTTCATTTTCTCACATACTTTGACAATTTTTTGAGCAATAAATGCTTTCAAAACCAGGCAGCTGCAGAATAAGCTTGCAGGGAGTTCGTTGACCATAGAAACTCTGATTTCTAGAGCAGGGGCATAAACAACATCGTTACTCGTTGACAAAAGTGAGTTGAGGCAAGTGGTACTTACTTTGATTGAAGCATGTTTTAAAACACTGGTTTATACTTTTCCAAACTTTGCAGCTCAAAAACTACATTTAATTCTGGAAAAACTAATATATTATTTATACTTCACCTTAGTTTATCGGAGAGTGCACGAACACACTCTATGTGGGATGACACAGATCCGCATTACGGTGATGTAAAAGTCATCCGGATTTTTTTACTCTACGGATCATCAGAAGCTAGATATGAAGACATAGTTGTTTTATCTCTGATGTATGTGTTGATTTTCAGTAATCCAACTTGTCCCAAAGCTGAAAACGAGCGAATAGCCAAAACTGAGATTTCTTATTTTTGTTCGTCATTATCTTTCTTCATAAGGTCTAGTGAACCAACTATCTAATAAGTTCACCAAGAGGAATCGAAGCGCAGATTTTATCGTTGTAAATCCGTAGACTTACTGCTATACAAGCGGGGAACCCTAGTTCTTCCAACAACTATAATTTTATTATAATCTGATAGAGTAAAACAGTCTTGACGGCCTATTTTATTATTATTCTATGCAAAGTGTAAAAAAAAATCATAATTCCAGTATAAATGTTTTCTTTCAGGAATTATAGACGAATATTAGATGACTGTAAAAAGCAGTAATCTGATAACATATTTCGAATAAGCAGTTTTACTTTTTCCTAGATTACAATTTGAAAGCATGCGCTGAATATATCGTTAAACATTACTCTAACTTATAGTTTGAAAGCATTTTCTGGATAGATCATCGTTATATTTTCTTCTAATTTATATCTAAAAACATGTTAAGTTGATTGACTTATTGTTTGTAATTAAGCACAAAGCTATACAATAGGCTGTCTGTGCTCTGCCCAACACAACTATCGAAACCCTTTTCCTAGCGGTTAAGTCTACAGACATTCCGCTGTGTCACTGGTAAGCGTATACCAGGTTTCTGCAGATCGTGTTCATCAATCGACAAATGATTGTCAAAATGTAGAAAATATTATTGAAGCAAAATTAGAAAAAATATAGTTATAAATAGTTTTACAATATTATGCAATTTGTGGAATATATGCTTCGCAGTTTTATTTTTATCAGGCTTAAAAATATTTTTCTTGGTAAGTTAGTGATAGCTCGCTGCAGATTTGGAAAATAATTTCTATCCATTTCTATATACTGTAATCATAGAGCATTTCTACTTTTTTCAGTTACCATTTCTGTAAAGATAGAGCGGTTTTTAGTACCGCGTTGGGTTCGAAATGGGACAGATCACGTGATTCTTGACTGCGAGTACAGCTATACTGTCAGCGATGTTCGTCTGGTAGTGAAATGGTTCTTCAAAGATCAGTTAGAACCAGTCTATCAGTGGATTCCTGGACTGGATAAACGTCATGTTTCCGGAATTCTATATGGTAGACTTAACATGGAATATACTGTTGAGCCAAGTGATCTCTATTCCCGGTATCGTGCTCTCTATATTATCAGACCTACTTTAGAAATAAGTGGAAAATATACATGCGTGGTGACGTCACTTGCTAGCCAGGACCTACGTCATAAAGAAATGCTGGTTTACGGTAAGTTCTAGTAACAAGAATACGGTAGTATTTATATCTAAAGTGCCAGAAAAGGGAAAATTAATTTTACTTTCCTTTTTATATTTTGTGACCAGAATTGTTCCATTTCTAAAGAGTATAAATATAATCCTAACTCATAATTTTCTTCCTGTTAGTGTTCTATTATCAATAACATTTGAGTGAAAACATGATTACGTTTTTTAGATTAATAATGATCCTGTTTTAACTATCCAGTGTTGAACTTTCCTATTAGGTCATTTAAAGTGACCTAGGGTTGTAGGTCGGGGAGAAAAATGTAAATGTATACAATCCAAAGCAAGAGAAAACCGTGATTCCAAATTAGAAACACATTTTGTTTGTACAAAATGAAAAATTGTAGAAAGATTTTATGTTCCTAAGCCAATCTGAAATATTTTTAACCGTTGCTAAATTATTGGCTAATTGTTATAATTTTTTGTTTTAATTGTTATTTACTTAGAAACATGTGACGAAACTTAATCCATCAATCGTCTAACTGCCTAGGCTACGAAATTTACACTTCGAACAGTCAATGTTGAACATGAGTGATTCTGTTGTCTGTAATCACTTTATTTTCTCAATAGAGAAAGTTAATAAAGTTAATATATGTATTTCGGAACATATATATATTCATACATTTCTTTTGTGTAGTTTGTTAAGCCTATATATGTTTATACATGTATGTATGAATGTATGCGTGCGTGTGCGTATTTGTGTGCATGCAGTTTATGGCACAGAAAATACAAAAGAGATGATCCGCTACGAGAAAAGCAGTTTTAGGTTTCTACTAAATTTCACTAAATGTTAATAATTAAGTCCTATACCAGTTTTGTTTGTTTTTTTTAAATTTACTAGGAACGTTTGAATTGAAAAAGAGTTAAAAAAAGGATTTTGAACGAAAAACTAGATCTCGAAAAATAGGAAGCATGACGTCAATATCACACTTTCTAACCATACTAAAAATTACAGCAACATTAACACTGTCATTCTACTCATAGACGAAGGTAATAATATAACAAATCGTTGGACTTGTTTACAACAATACATCTTGAAACTGTATTTCTTTCTAAGAGGTGAGCCAATGGATAAGCACTCAGTATTTTGCTTTTATAAGAACAGATGAATAAACAAGAGTTCATTCTTATTTAGCTCCAGCAAAGAATTTCTCCATATCACACAACAAAGTAGCGAGTACAAGGTCAGATATATTTTGTGAAGCAACTGGTTTATACCCTCGCCCAGAGATCTCTCTCAGCATAATTCTACCCGGTCTTCAGAAACATACGGTGTTACAGGAGATTAGCAAGCAGGTAAAGCTCACAAATGGAAGTTACTCAGTATTGCTGGCTAGAAGGTTTGGTGAAGAAGATTTACCCAAGGCAAAAATGATACTCCTGGAGTGTGAGGTTTATATTCCAGAAACAAATTACAAAGTATCGAAAGAAATTTCCTTTTACACAGGTACTGGTGTTCTTTTAGTATATTTATCTGATTTATCAATGAATAATTTTCATAATGTTTTGTTTAAAAAAAAATAATGCTTATCAATATACAAATCGTAATGTAATTTCTACTCATTTTACTTTATAAGAGCCTATTAAATTGAAAAATAACATTGAGACAAAGAACGTGAAATTTACTGAACTCGCTCATTCCAAAGTTAAAAACGTAATGTAGTTTCAAATTTGTTTAAATGTGAATACATTTTACTATAATTTGGAGTTCGAACTTCGAGACAGATATAGAGATGATAGTCACTTGTACAGCTTTATATTAAAACAAAATCAAATCACTAGCGCCTATAAAATTTGTCATGTCATTTTGTGATAAACTACCATTTCAGAATTTTCGTAATAATTGTGTACTAAAAGTTAAAGCATCTTTTAATTAGTATATCTATCATTTGTTTTCAGATTTCACTATATTTTTAACGCTTAGATTTCGTTTTTTTATAATGAACATTTCCTTTCTTTTAGTTGCTATAATAATTTTATGTAAACCATAGAATGGCCACTCGAGACGAATCATAACTATTGTAGAGAAAGATGCGCGAACATATAAAAGCTCTTGGTTATAATGTGCTTCATTTTATCTGCTCTGAAGTTAAAATATGCTGGACATTTCAGCCGGAAGGGGTGTTATAATGTTATGGTCAATTCCATTATTCGTTGGTAAAAGAGTAGCCCAAGAGCTGGTTGTGGGTGATGATGACTAGCTGCCTTCCCTCTAGTTTTACACTGCTAAATTAGGGACGTCTAGCGCAGATATCCCTCGTGTAGCTTTGCGCGAAATTAAAAACCAAACAAACTAGATCAAGAGAATGTAAAAATGGGAACCTGAAATAAAACGACTAGAAAAGAATCTTTATCTTTGGCTTAACCATGTTAATAGTTTTCGATCAGACTATTTCAGTTTCTGAAATTATTTTCAAAACAACATGTTCATAAAAAAACGGTTCACTATTAAAATACCTAAAGGACTACTTTGTTCACGATTCACTAGATTAACAAAAGAAATCAATAATTTGTATAAAATTACGAGCTTTCCTGTCAGGTCTCAACTATATCTTACTTATATAAATTCATAAGTTCCGAATCCGCTTTAGAAATTTAATTTTCTCGCATGTCGCTTCCTCACTATCCTTTGTACTATATCATTTTATATTAGAGTTAGCCATGCGTCTTTTAAGACAAGCTGTCAAAACAGAAAGGTCTTTCCAGCATCTTGTACGACACAGTAGAAAATAACGATCTCAACAAAAACTGACAGTGGAAAAAATTCCGTTTGGTCTCTACTCAGCTGTGAAATTATGATTCGAGATTACCATGTTATTGGGAAGAAGCTAATAAAATATACATTCAAAACATGAAGTTCTTATTCTTAAATCAACTTTCATTGCAACATTTTGAAAAGGAATTGTTCTATAGGTCAACTGATAGAAATGCTTAACGTGGCAGTCTTATATAAAAGACTAGCAGATGATTACGTTACTAGCTTGCACATTATTAACATGTACAAATTATCAGGTGGGAGCATTTCTAACTCTTTAAATACTTAACTTGGTTGATGTACCACTTAATTTTGACACTTTTTCTAAAGTTTTGTTTGTTTGTTTCGTTTTTTGGAATTTCACACAACACTACACGAGGGCTATCTGCGCTAGCCATCCTTAATTTAGCAGTGTAAGACCAGAGGGACAACAGGTAGTCATCACCACCCACCAACAGCTCTTGGGTTACTCTTATACCAACGAATAGTGGGATTGACCTTAACTTTATAACGCTCCACAACTGAAAGGGCGAACATATTTGGTGTGACAGAGATTCTCATGTGACCCTCATATTACGAGTCGAGTGCCTTAACCACTTGGCCATGCCGCGCCGAACAAATATAGATTCCACCGGTAATGAACGATATAAAACAAGTCAGGAATTATTTTATTTATATGTGTATCAAATTAAGTTTTTAAATATTCTAGGCCTTTGTTATTTTTTAAATATTTAGATAACTTTGTGTATAAAATTACTGTACGTAGACTTATGATTACTGTTCTAAGACAGTATATTTGTAAATAAATTTTAAAGCATATGCACTCAATTCCTCATTTTCTGCACCGTCCAAAAATCTGGGTTTCGATTCCTCGCTGTAGCCACAGCAGGTACCAAATTGTGACTTTGTCCTAAAACAAACAACCCCAGAAAAATATCAGTTCAAAACTAATAGGTTGTAATAAATACACTAAGGCAAAATACCATATATGAAAGCTTTACCTTTTTCAGTTGTACATTAAAAGTGGTAAGAACTTATGAGACAAACCCTTAAAGTGAGGGTTATAAAAGTATTATATTATAAAAATATTTCGGAAAGGCATTAAATTATTAGTTATTTTAATAAAATCATTTCAACTTTTGTTGTAAATAATTTCAAATGCTGATATTTTATTTCCTAATGGCAGTAATATTAATTTTAATTCAAGTTCAGCGACTAACAATTCTAGAAAATCACGTTAACGTAAACTACTTGAATGGAAAGATAAAGCGTTAAATTATAAAGAAATTAATTTCTGTACTAACGTGAAAAAAAGGCACGGAAATCAAGATTCAAAAATGGAAAGTTAAATAGAAGAAAATAAATATAATGTATATGTCTATGATTTTAATGACCATATAATATATATGTCTATGATTTTAATGACCATCCTTTGTTGCGATTATTTTATAGGCTTAACTTTTAAAATCAGTGAGGATTTTTGGTATTTAAGGTCGAAAAAGCTATTAATTGTACCGAGAATGTATATGTGTAACAGGCAATTAGATGTCAGTTTACTGCGTTTTTCTACCTAGCGGTTTGCTGTGACACTGAATCCTTTTTTTGAGTCAATTTAAGGCTCTTATATGTTAAACAAATCTGTCTTTGATAAATGAGATGTTTTTTTTTAATGTAAAGTTCATTACATATTCTACAAGTTGCTTTAAGAGACCAAGTGGATTTCTTTGGTTTGCTCACCCAAGCAGTATTGTTGAGCCTAAGTGATGAAACTAGTCTACCGTAGCGGAAATAGCGGAATTTGACCTCTGTGTCATTCTTCGATTACGTTTTTCTTTAGAGAAGTTACCTTTTAGTATAAAAAATAAAAGCTTACAATTAACTTATAGTCTTTTAGACAATATGAGTCTAGCACTGTAAATAGAAAGTCTCTCCTGGAGAAACGGTAGAAACAAAACGTTGAGTGAAACGCATATAAACTTCAGTTATCGCTTCGTGTTATAATTAAGGATACTTAGTTATTAACACAGTCACTCATCTGGTGTGATTTAGTTATGTCCAGAGAATCCTACTTTCTCATATATATATATATATATATACACATGTCATTTCAATAAAATCCATATTCTTCTAATCATAAATGTTACACGTTTTGTCATTTAAATACTTGTTTTTGTGACCTATGTTATTTAATATTATTTATGTTTAAAGTTAAAGACTAGATTAAGTTGAATTGCATAAATTTGGCACCAACAACATTACTGATTTACCTGTATTTTACAAAGCATAACTAATGCCGTTTTTTATTCTTAAAGAAACTATAAATATTTAATAAAGTTAATTATATTATACTGTTGTCTAATAGTCTATTTTTTCTGGATATTTTGTTTCTCTTTAGGCCTTTCTGTTGCTAACAAAGGTGAGAACATACAACTTATTTCAACCGTTCTTTATCCATGTCTCTTTTAAAGCAGCTTATGATCTTTATTTATAAACACAGACAAGCATTTAGGGCAAAGCCTTTCAGCTGTTCATCTTTAGTATTTTTGATAAAGACAACAAAACTAAATCCTTACTTGAAAAACCTCAAATTACACCAATAAATATTAAGTTTTTAAAAAAGTAATATTGATGAAAATGAAAAAAATAGATTAATGAAAATATTAAAGATAATATTAGATATTTAGAGGCTTTTATTGTAGTGCTTAATATAATCTGTCATGAATCAAGATACTTTATTTCAGGAGACCAACCAAAGAGAAAAGTAAAGAATCGATTCGCAAAGAGTGTTTTAAAAAGTAGATTTCTAAATTTGTTTTGTGCAATAATAAAGTTTTTATGCACGATTATTTATGTCATTTATTTATTTGAGATTAAAAATACGTCTACGTGACATTTAATGTGTATGTAACTCACAGATGGAGAGCCACTTGTTCAGTTTATATTTTTCTAATCTCACATTAACTCACCAAATACAAAATATCCATCACCCTTATAGGACATTAGTTAAAAAAAAATTACAGAATATAACTACTTTTCAATTCCTCTCTTTCCTAACAAATTTCAGTTACCTTTGGATACGTAAACGCGAGGTTAAAGTATTCCGTGTTTATCTCATTTAAGTAGTGTAAAAATTTGACCGTGACATATTATTAGTATGTAAGACTAGCAACAATTCTGTCTGGTTAGTCTTTAAAAGTTGGTATTTACACTCCATCAGTCTTCTCGAAGTCTGACTTGAATGAAATAGTACACTGAAGAATCTATCTACTAAATAAGATTGCAAGTTACAGTGGGTTTACCGAATGAACATGAAAACCGACGTTATCAGTTGTTACAGCCGACATTTACCATCATCAGGGTTTGTTACTACAATATTAGCTTAGCCTATATTAAACTCCACCGGTAATGTTTAAGTTTCTTTGTAAAAACATGGTAAAGAGAGCAGGTGAAATGTAAGTAAGGAAAGACTTAGGATAAATATTTATTCTAATAAGACTCGTTCAATAGCTCATTGTCTCGTTTTATGCACACATATCCACTTTTACTAAAGGAAGTACTTTATATTAAGTTCCTTTCTGTGTTTGTGTGTAGATTTCTTTACATGTTCATATTTTCCCAATCATAATTACCATCACAATTCTATAAATATTCAACTACAGTTGAGAACATCATTTAGATTACTGCATGTTATGCGTGTTGACATTCATTCATTATTTTTTAAATTTATATCTTCTTTGTCCTTTGCACATTTTACTACAACTAAAACTGTCTCAAATCATTGTTCAGCTTGTTAATGGTTAATAGCTTGTTTTAAGAATTAAAATCTATTTTATATATCTTTAATCGCAAAAAAATTGTACGAATGAACTTATTTCGGAGATATTTTTAATAGAGTTAATTTGAAGCACCTCATTTGTAGACGTCTGTCGCTCGTATTACAGAAAACAGTGACAACAATTACATGGTGACGACCTGTGTCAACTGCAACTATTTTTAACAACGCATTTTCTTTGTTAATTGTTTGTTTGTTATGGAATTTCGCACAAAGCTTCTCGATGGCTAGTTCTGTGCTAGCCGTCCCTAATTTAGCAGTGTAAGAATAGAGGAAAGGGGCAGCTAGTCATTACCACCCACCGCCAACTCTTGGGCTACTCTTTTACCAACGAATAGTGGAATTGACTGAAACATTATACACACACCCCCACGGCTGGGAGGGCGAGCGTATTTAGCGCGACGCGGGCGCGAACCCGCGACCCTCAGATTACGAGTCGCACGTCTTACGCGCTTGGCCATGCCAGGCCTTCTTTGTTACTACATAAAGTATAAAAACATACATTTACATGTGTAAAAGTGCTTAACTTTCTGGAACTAGCCGATTAAAACAATTAATAAAGATTGTTTTTTGTTTGTTTTGGAATTTCGCACAAATCATAAATAAAGAGATTAATCTTTTATTGTACCAAAAACTTCGTTTTGTTGTGTGCTCTTAATATATTATGTTTGAAAAAATTTCTTTCCAGAGATTTTCATTAATCGAAATGTCCCTCGCCTAAGAAAACGATAACCATAAGACTCTTTTAAACGGTTTATCGTTCATGTGAATACTTTACTATTCAAGCTTTTATCCGTGCTTATATTATCTACTTTGAAAGTATTATTTTAAGCCGCTTTATCGCATGCCTGTTTAATTCCAGCATTTTTTTAAATCATAGTTTGGTGACGGAATGACGTGAAGTGTTTTTAGATTCGTAAATAATTTCATATACGGACAGCTATACGCACATATGTGTGTATTTATATGTATACTAAAGTTTCATTCTACCAATACGTATTTCTCTGATAAAATATTTTCTTTTAAGTGCTGTGTTTTTTGTGTATTATCACAATTTCTTGTAAACTTTCACGATTACTACTTCTAAAAAGCAAATAAATATTATGTTGGTAATGTAAAGTTATGAGAAAGTATTTGCATATTAATTATGTGCATAAGTTCATTTTTATTCTCTGTAGCATTTGAGTGATTCAACCGTTGAGCATATTATTAAGTTTCTTGTAAAAATAGTTCAAAGAGTAATGTTTTTTTTATATTTTTAGTTTATTACAACATACACAAAGATATGCTTGATTTTAGAATTTAAGGTCCAATATAATATCTTCACTCCATAACTTTACTTAATATAGCTAAATAACATATCATTCGCGTTCTTTAGTTGAAATTTTACAATTCGACTTAGAATTGTTGCCACAGAAATCAAGACAGTTGTGAATCTAGATATTTAACAATCGTCTGCTAAATATTCGCTGTATAGATGAATGGTGTCAAAGAAGCCCAATTAAAATGTTTCATTTAACCAGGATTTTTAGTAATTATAGGTAGACCCAATTATGCTGACAACTTTTCTCTTATCTGTAAAGTTGAATACTTGAAACAGTTTTAGAATGATATAATCGACTTCCTTGATTTTTTTGGGTAAAAACGTTGCTATTTCATGTTGTTTTTCACACTCAGCACGTGAGTATTAGGTTTTTGAAGCACGATAACTTTGAAAAGTGAGGGCGATTTAATTTTAATAAAGGTGTTGTTCATTATAATCAAGTTATTCACCTAAATTATACAAAATCCACTTTGAAACCTTCTTCTAGTTTCTACCTATACAAAATCCACTTTGAAACCTTCTTCTAGTTTCTACCTATACAAAATCCACTTTAAAACCTTCTTCTAGTTTCTACCTATACAAAATCCACTTTAAAACCTTCTTCTAGTTTCTACCTATACAAAATCCACTTTAAAACCTTCTTCTAGTTTCTACCTATACAAAATCTACTTTAAAACGTTTCTTCTAGTTCCTACCTTCCAAATATTAACTCGGTTTTCAAGTTTGAGGCTCTAGATAAGAAACCCTTACAGAAATCCAAGTTCGTGGTTGCCAGCAACAGATTAAGTGTATGTTCAAAATTAAAATTAGTGAATCCACTTAAGAAACTGTAATCTCCTGATAGAGACAGAACAATGACTTCCATTTTTTTAATTCCTTCTCTCTTTCTTTCTTCTTCTGAGTATTTTATTGTAAGTTTTTTATAGTGTATTAACATTATGCTAATTTTACTGACAAGAACTGTATTGTTTTTAAATATTGCATCAACGTTTGGATCACAAATCGTCAGATGTCTCCCTTCGCTTTCTCTTACTTTACATATATTACATTGTTAATTTCAGCACCATCGAGGACTTTCTCCTGGATGTACGTTCTATGTTTTGCTGTGCTCACATTGAAGTCCTAACACACCATACTTCACTGGAAGATCTTTATTATAACAGTACGTATCTAGTTAAAGTATGATACAAAGTTTTTAAAGTGGATTTATAAATGAACGCTATGAAGATGCAAATATGATTTCAGATGAAACGCAATTCACAAAACCAAATGAAATGGATCACCAGAAACCATTGCACATCATGTGTCATTCGAGAAATGTTTAGTATATACACACATACCCTACATTTAGTAACGTTTATCTTTCTGGTGTATAAACAAAGCAAAATATTATGTATAGTCAAGAAATTCAAAGAGTTTTTTTTTTTTAATTTAGCCAAAAGCTACACAAGGACTATTTGCGTTAGTCGTCCCTAATTTAGCAGTGTAAGATTATTGGGAAGACAGCTTGTCATCACCACCTCTCAAAAACTCTTGGGCTACTCTTTTACCAACGAATAATAGGATTGATTGTCAATTAGAACGCCCCCACGCTGTAAGGGCAAGTATGTTTGGTTAAATAAGGATTCAAACTCGTAATCGTCTACTTATGAGTCGAACGTCTTAACTACGTGGCCATGCCGGGCCTATGAACAACTGAGTTTGTTTTCAAATCAAACGTATTTTGTCAAATCTTAAGTTTTGAAACTTGGGTAGGTTGATTTCTCACAAAATGCAACTTATAATTTATAGAATCAGTTTTCAGGTAATTTGAAGCCCCATTTGCACAATTTGGTTTCTAAACAAAACTTAACGTAGGTGTTAGTTAATGAATGAAATATTTGTTAAGTAAAAAAAATAGAAATGTTCTATTTTTATTTACTGTCTAAATGATGAGCGCATTTTGCTCTAGATCATATAACAATCTTATTTATCCTGTATGTCGAAGATATGAGTCACATATAACGCACTTTTTCAAATAAAATGTGGATCTAACTTTGAGCATCCTGATTCTCAATTTTGTGCCAATTAATTTTACCACTTCAGTTGTTTTTACGTTTATTTATTTATCAAAAATTGGCCTTAATTAAGAAATTGTTTTAATATTTAAGTATGATTGTTACGATTACTTTAGAGAGACAATTACACATATAGCAACAAAGTTTGTCTTTACAAATTTATATATATGTATGTATATATATATATATATATAAGTTAAAGACAAATGTATTTATTTTTTTCAGGGTTTCATGAAATGCAGAAGCGACAAATTGTATTCATTGACCGAAAACAGCCTACTTCCAAGGATATATATATTTTTCTTTTTCTTTGTTGTCTAAAATTCAACAGTCTATTTTACAGATACTCAGTAATAACGCTTGGAGTCTCAACTTCCCTACTACCACGTTAGCCTAGTTTAACATGTTTGCATTAGCCTTTTTGAATAAAGTAAGTTTAAAAAAAACAATGCTGAAGTTGTTTTCTTTCATTTAGAGTCTTCTCTCTTTTTAGACGCAAGTATATTTAACAGTAATGTTTGTAATCTTTAAGAGTTACAGAAACAAAAGTTAACACAAATCTACTTAACAATAATGTTTATAACCTGTAAAATTAGAGTAACAAAAGTAAATTTATTAAATAACTGTTCAGGATTAAAATGTTGTTGTTGTTGTTTTGGATTAAGCACAAAGCTACACAATGGGCTATCTGTGCTCTGCCCACCACGGGTATCGAAACCCAGTTTTTAGCGTGTAAGTCCGCAGACATACCGCTGAGCCACTGGGGGGCGGATTAAACTGATCTTTCAAAAATGTTCAGCCTATAAATAATTGTTATTATTTCAAAAACTCTTCAAGCAAATCAGAAGCGAGATATTTGAAATATCCGAATAGCCACGAAACTCAATATTTGTTTGCTTTTTTACACTAGGTTAAATACACACAAGTTTTCGATTATTTCACGAAACACAAACAAGTCGACGCAACACATTCGCGAAAGCTATTCAGAAACACTCGTGGGGATCCATATTTCTACAGTAAAAGAGAGCATTTTATAAGAACAAAGTTTAAGACCCTGTGGTACCCTTGGATGTTCTTCATCCATCTTCGACCATGCTCATTTTTTTAGCAAGACATGGGCACTATTCTTCGACATTTCAACTTGTATTATAATGAGCCTCTGCGAAAGATAGCGAGAGCCTTCTTGGACGACATGTTTTGAAGAATGCTTCACGAATCATTCACTTTGTATGAATATCGACTCTCAAAACCCCGTTTAGTGGATCAAGAGCACAAAAGTTCATTGGTACTGTATCAGAAGATGTGACAGGAATGTGCTCTTTTCCTTATAATTTCCAGGTATTTCCAGCTTCACTGCAATTACTTTTTAACATCGGATGGTTCTCTAGCATTCACTTTGCAAGTGTGGATATTTTTCTGAATTGGAATGAGGTACCGTTTCGGATCCTGTTTCTTTCTTAAACTCTTTGCTGTGTGAGTTTTTCCGTTTCAGTGAGAATATGGTTTTCTTTTATTCTTCACCGTTATACAGAACTGGTTTATAATATATAGTCATAAGTCTACTCTTGCACTGTTGTACCATCACATGAGTAGAAATTGGAATTTTCCATAAACAAATATATAGATTCCAAATTGTCGCCTATGGCGCCACGATTTGCATCTGCGGCAACGTACCATTGTATTAACATATAAAAAACATTCTTTATATGAAATCCAAAATATAAATAACATTTATGAAGCATCGAGGTAATAATAAGTTAACTAGATAATATTTGAGTATCTTTCAATAAGAGGTTTTTTTCCAGGTCAGAAGACATGAATCACTTCTTGAAATCTATTATAATTTGATATCTGTAGGGAAATAAAAATACATACCTCACGTTAATCTTTATTTTAACCAGTTTATAATTGTTTAAAAGTATCCAACCACTAGTTTCTAAACGATGGTTTATGATGTTTTTATTAAAATAAATGAAATTATTTTTCAATGAACTTGTACTTAAAAGTATAGAATTATTGATTATGAAACTCAGTATAATATTAATTTTTCAGTTGTTAGAGAATTATGTACATGTGTGTGTGTGATTTTTCTCAGATAATATGGATGAACACTTGTTTCTTTTTAACTTATCAAGTAAAACCACAGCCAAACGTCATTTATATAATACAATAAATGTTGTTTTTTTTCTGTTCCAGTTGAATTTCATGTAAAGAAAAGACACTTAAGAGTTACTCGCACTAACCGTTCCAAGTTTTGAAAGTGGTAAACTAGAGGGAATACACAAAGTCTATAACACTCACTGCCAACTTTCGGGTAATTATTTACCGGCGAAGACTAGGGTTGATTTTCACATTACAACGCTCTCAGGGCTGAAGAAGCGAGCATATACAGTAAATAATTACGAGTTGAGAGCCCCAAGAACCAGGTCACTGAGAGTCTCTTCAAGACGTGTTAGTACTACTTAAAGAAAAATACAGACTTCTAATAGCAGAAAAAAAGTACAAAACCCTTACGTTACATGTTTCAAAATAGTTATACTAACCTAATAATTTCCAGTAAAACAGAAGTAGACTGACGGTTTATGAGCTAAACATCGAGTTTTGATACCCTGGATGGGCACAATACGCATAACTCATTACATAGCTTTATGTTCAACTACAAACAAGCTAACTCACCCAATAATGATAAATAATTAAAGTTTCGCGATTTGAGAGAGAATAATACAAAGATGAATACAGATTAAAATACAACAAATATTACAAATAAAAATTTAAGATGCAAACACTAGAAAAAGCAACTCAATAAGCTTGCAGGTTAGAGCACTTGCTCCACAGCTCCACAGTTATGAATAACAAAAATACTTTTAATCAAACAAGTGCCAACATTATTCAAGTGAATTTATTTTATACAAATCACAAATATCTTCTAACAAGAGAAATGCTGGATTAGTTTTGTGTTATGACAAAAAATGCTATTTAAAAATGTATATATGCTGATAACAAATAGAAAAAACATTACGACAAACAGAACTTCTCTAATTTAACCAATAGCCCAAACCAGTATTACAACGTTGCAGTGATGATAATAAAAATATCGACATACACACGGATAACATGTTACATAAAAAAATGTTAAACTATCTCAGTAACAACGTAAAATATATGTATCCAATCAATCACTCGTATCAAGACGTCCAAGGCTGTGGGCGCATTTCTATGAAAGTATGAAAAACGACACAGAGTTCCTCTTTTCTGAAAACTAAATCAAACTTTGATATTCCAAAGGAGCTACTAGAACCTTACAAACTCGAAAACATAATTAACCAACAGTTACTTCCTAAATAAACGGATAATCAGATTTCGCAAACAACACGGCCAATATAAAATCGTGATAAAAAGCCGTTTACCAAACATGCATTATAATATTCTTCAGCGTTTCATATGTACTGTGGTTCCATTCAAAATTTATTGATCTTGGAATGATATCTTACAGCTTTTTCTAAAATCATATACACACATAGTTAACATGTGTTTTCGTCGAGTATATCATGGTAAGCAAAGTAAAGCTTCCTGTATCAGGTGAAAAACTGTGGCTTTCAGTTATAGCAGGACTGAAAGAGGCAACAGGGACTGTAACATCATAGTAAGGTACCCAGTTCTTTTGATATAATATAGTCCAGCTCTGTTTGCAAAGGAGACAAAAAAATGCTACATTCTGCAAATGCTACATTACATATTCATTACATTATCTACAAGCACACATATACTGAAGGTCCGGCATGGCCAAGCGCGTTAAGGCGTGCCACTCGTAATCTGAGGGTCGCTGGTTCGCATTCCTGTCGCACCAAACATGCTCGCCCTCCCAGCCGTAAGGGCGTTATAATGTTCGGTCAATCCCACTATTCATTGGTAAAAGAGTAGCCCAAGAGTTGGCGGTGGGTGGTGATGACTAGCCGCCTTCTCTCTAGTCTTACACTGCAAAACTAGGGACGGCTAGCACAGATAGCCCTTGAAAACAAATTCCAAAACAAACAAGCATATACTGAAAACTTTAAATTTGTATCATAAATCTTGTTGTGTAGTTGAGCAGTCTCAGTGTATTTGTTTAATAGCAAACACCGCAAACAACGTATTTGTATTGAAGTTACAGTTGTCTGTATAATATAAACAGAGTGAGTTTATATTCCCACTTCTCTAACAATGCTTCGTGCTTTTAATGTATTTTGTTGTTTTTTTTAGAAATACCATCCTCATTTTGTTTTAATTATTTGAATACAAATTAGTTATAGCACACATTACTTTAACGAGATTTACAGGCTACAAGAGAATTTAACTTAATACTAATTTCCATTGCGACATTTCTTATGAAAACTTAGAGTTAGGGGTTACGTCATTAAAACAAACAAACAAGAAGAGCATTTCATTGATACAAGTGAATTATAAACATTTTATGCTATTTAAAGTTTTACGTTGTGTAGAGAATAATACCCCAAACTGAAACAGTTGTTTTCAATTACATCTACCATCCTACATCTCAAAAACAATGGTTATTTTACAATAATCCTCTCTTCCTTACCCCTAAAAATGATGAAAGTCATGACAAAATGTGTGAACACATTGTGCATTCTTTCACGAACCAATTTATTTCTACAACATATATATTAGTAATTTTAAGTTCTATAATTGAAACAAAAACACGTTTATCGAAATACTTTGAGCTGTAAAGAATGGATGATTATGCAAGGCTTAAGAAACTGTTCCTAAATAAATCATTCAACTGTAGTAATAACGTTATTATGTATTAACTGTTATTGTTTTATTTACTTAAGCACTTTTGTGAAGACATCAGGTACAGATACTACTAACTGAACCCTTGATACTGTTTAAGATTATTCGATTTTCACACACATTTCAGATTACTTCTGCATTCACATTTTCAATGTAATCCTTTTACATTATTATATTTGATATGAACGTAAATATTCAAAGATTGAATTTTGTTAATTCATTATAATAAGCCAAAAACATATTTTCCTACCATAGAATGGCACTAAAGGAACAACACAAAGTGTGTAACTATTAACAGCTTCGTACCTGCAACATTTGATATCTAAACAACGAGAAAAATCAAAACCATTTATATCAAAAATCTTTGTTGTTCCATTCTTTGTCGTATATGTCAAGACATTGTAATAAATCCATCAGAATACTCGGCCATCTTCTTTTACTCCAGATAAATCACCTCTTATTGCTATCCAATACAAAAATAAAACTTTTAAAAAACATTGAAGGTCTTGAGAAGTTTGTTTTTATTGAAAGCCTTTGATTTTCAAGAAACAAGCATCGTACTAAGTAAAAAAAAACGTACATCCCTAAAAGTATTTTTCAAGCTTAATAAGTGTCTTTCAGCTTCTTAAAATCGATGAAAAAAATTCTTTAGTAACTGAGAAATTGTTGTTTGTCGGTAACGAAGTCGTATTGAATCGAAAAGAAGCAAGGAATTCAATTTAACAAAAGTATATTTATGTTCCCAACAGTATTAATGCTAATTTTTTTACAATTTAACCTGAAATATTTATCTAGAGCATATAATAAAACCAATTGGATTAGTTAGTTGGATTTATTTCGTCGAAATCTATAAATTTCTACAATATATATTGCAGACTTTATTTAATTTGGACTTTAAAGTCTAAACTGTTCATACCCCTAGGTCATATAATCAAATGTACACAGAAAGATTTTATGATTTTAACTCTGTTTTCTTACAAACAGTTAAAAAGCAAATAAACAAGAGAGAAAGGTAAATTAATGGCATTGTAAGAGAGTAAGAGAGATAAACATGTAAAAATAACAAAAACGATGTTCGTATTTTGTTCCTCATTAGTAGTCAGGTTTTGTACACATATATCACAATATATAATTTCAACACGTATATATCATTAGCAGCATCGTATTTGCCAGGTGATTATATGTCCTAGCTCCTTACTAAACAGTGAAGTTACTCATGTTAATTAAATTATTTATATTTCCTTTTATTAAATTAATATACAGGAAAGTTTTAAATGATCAAATTTAGTTAACTTCAATTTAGTTTTGAAATGCTTATTTCCTCATTATTTTTGTTTGGAATATTAGCATCTCTGCATTATGTTTCTAATTGGCCTTTTTACTAACTACTTTAGCAGTGTACCAAAGTAGCGTAATGAATTTGTAAACATTTGTTTACGAGATATTTTACATAGCTTACAATTTATTCAACACAGTTTATATTACTTCGTAATGGTATGCTTTTGTTTGATTTACGTAGTTCTATATGTAGTAAACTTCAATTTAAGTTGTGAATGTTTAATTTTTTATTATTATCGTTTAAAATATTAGCATAGGTGTATTAGGTCTCTCAGTGAGCTTTTCATTGTTTTTAAATTTAGTAGTGAACCTAGTTGTTTAAAATAATCTCGATGTTTCATATACTTATATATATATATATATATACATTCCAAGTATCTGTGACCTATTTCCTGTTATAAAGAAGTGAGCATTTCTGTAACATTTCGATCTTACGAACCAAACTTAAAATAAGATCCCACAAGCATTTTGCCATAAACACTGATCGTTGTTATAACTATACGACTAATAACAATTACCATAAAAGTATATCGTTACCTATTGCTGAACTTTTTTAGCTCTTGTCAAAATGTGAACTTTCTGAATTTTTTTTTTCATTTCTCTCAATGTAATGTATTCATGATATATATTATTTAAAACAGATCCTAAACGAAAGGTTTGGTTTGAAGTTTGCGCTAGGGCTACCAGTGCTAGCTGTCCCTAATTTAGCAGCGTAGGGCTAGAGGAAAGACAAATAATGACAACCATCCACCCCCAACTCTTGGGCTATTCCTTTACCAACGAATAGTGTTATTGTCTGTCATATTATAACACCCCTACGGCTCAAAAAGCGAGCATCTTTGGTGTGACGGGGATTTGAAACCACGACCCTTAGATTACGAGTCGAGTGCCTTAACCACCTGGCCATACCGGGCCTCTTAAACGAAAGGAAAGATGATTCTTTACTGACGTAGTATAACTCTTAGACTTAAAACTAGAGCATATAACATACATGTATGCAGGCATTGTGAAATTATAATAATAAACACTTCTTACTTGTTTATGAAATATATTACATAGTTTACAATTTATACAAAACGGTTTCTGCAGTTTCATAAAAACATGAATCTTAAGTTTTATTTATGCAGGTCCAGTCCTTATCAGTACTGCTTGCAGAGACCTATGGTGTTTAAAAGAGCTCTGTCTGTGATTCTCTTATATGTAAAAACCAACTTTTATGGCATTTATTTGCAGCTGTTTGTTTGTGAATAATTTTATGTGCTGAATCTGCAAATATTGCGATAAATAAAATAGGACTTAAGGATATAAATTAAATATTCTACCCCAGTATTTTGATATCAATTCCAGATGTTTACCTTTCAAACGAGCATTTTGATTAAGTGCTTTATTTCAATACTAAAGTTTCAAGGAACTGCTAGGATATTTTTAGGAGACGAACAATTTTACACAGTTTGTTACTAGCACTCTTTGATGACTCTGAAACATCGAGCTGGATGCAGATAACCCCTATTTCTCTATTAAAATTAAGGTTGTAAGAAATCTAATAAAGAATTTTAGTTAGACAATATGGGTTGATGTAATGGATAATACAAATATCTATAGTAATAGCTCTCAAGCGCTTCAAAGCAGTAGTTCAATAAAAGGACTACAGATGGCAGCAACGAAACGTTATATGTCGGTTTGGTTTGTTTTGAATTTCGCGCAAAGCTATACGAGGAATATTTGCGTTAGTCGTCTCTAATTTAGCAGTATTAGACTACAGGGAAGGCAGATAGTCACCATTACCTACTTCCAACTTTTAGGCTACTCTTTTACCAACGAATAGTGGGACTGACTGTAATTTATAACGACCTCACGGCTGAAAGGGCGAGCATGTATTTATTACTGTACTCTGTAAAATCAAAAGTACGTTTTAACACAATTCATACTGTTTTTGTTATTTAAGTGTGAAATGTTTCTGATGTTCCAGCCGTTAATGCATGATTTAACACAAAACTACACGAGGGCTACCTGCGTAACACTATAGGGGAAGCAGCTAGTTATTACCAACCACCGCCAACTCATGGGCTTCTCTTTTACCAGCGAATAGTGGGTTTGACAGTAATGCAATAATGGCCCATTGCTGAATGGGGGATCGTTTGGTACGATAGGGATTCAAACCTGCGTTAAGCAGATTGCGAATCGAGAGCCCTCACCATTTGGCGATGCCGGGCATTTAGTAGCTATTTTGAAATATTGTGTATAGAATTCGTAACTAGAATCAATAAATGAACTTTAAGCAAAAGAATTAAGATTATGTAAGATAGTCCAATCCAAAATTTTGACTCTCGATGAAGGATGTCTAAATAACTTTTACAGAAACTATTTTTATATAGCTTCGTTTGTTATATGATAGAGTTGAATTATATTTTAACCCTTACTGGTATATACGTTGTATGTACCATGTTTATTATATTTAAGACGAAGAGTTGAAACACATATTCCCTAAAAACTATATAAGAAGATTATGAATACGAAACATTTATTAGTTTTTATCAGAAATAAATTTTCAACTGAATGTCTAAATGCATTTTATTGCAAAAATGAAAATTATATTAAAATAGAAATTTTTTCTAAACTTTTTCCATTATATTTTTTTATTATTCGAAAACAGAGCTTGGTTAAAGGCTGATTATAAAACCCCATCCAATAACATTACAGAAATAACTAATTTATAATCTGACCTCAAGCTTAGCGTACGCACAGTTTATTTATGAGAGTAAACCTTTCACTGAAACGAGTCTTATGATCTCTTTAAAGTGTTTTTTTTTAAAGATTAAACAGTCAAACAGAATATGAAACTTTTGTTTAAAAGGAAGTATCAAAAGTCCATTGTTGGTCACAAATCCTCCCAATTGTGAAACTCTATTGTTTTCCAATTTATTTTGCTATAGAAACAGAGAAACTCCTGCGAAGTTGAGGCCAATACGAAAAATATCAACGTTAAAAAATATCAATGTAAAAACGTTGGTATATTTCATTCGACATGTAGAATTATAGGGTATATATATGTATGTTTTAAACAGAAAATTGGACTTGTTATGTAACTGACATTTAATATTTATTAATTGCACAAGTATGCGAAATCTCAAAGAGAAAGAAAGATACGTAAACTAATTTCCTAACATAGTTAACACTTTGACCTCTGATATAATGAGGATTGTTCGACAATGCGTAGAATCTACCCATTACGACTTCCCAATATTATCTTACTTTATCAAACAATTTGTTTAATGTTTCAGGCTATAGAATAACAACGAAACTCAATAACCCGCATTATTATCTTTAACCTTTTCTCTTTCATTTTATCGAGACACGTTTCATTGTCATAAATTTACACCAGACAGCTTAAAACAGGATTTTGCTTTGGCAAGCTTAGGAGATATTGTGATAACAAGGTAACGCCATTCTTTAAAGATTTCTAAGTAAGATAAACTGCGATAATATTTTGAAGGTTAATGTAAATATCTACCAGAACTTAAACTTTTAGAAGGAACTATAATAATCTATGATATTAAACTGGGGCTCTAAGTTGTAGGATGCCTTATTACTTATTTCAAGTTATATACTGGCAATATTGGCTGTCTTCTCTTAGAAAGAATGGTTTAAGTCGCCATAATTTCCATCACACTCAGTTGAACGTAAAATAAACTGAAAAGCAAATTAACATAAATTATAGTAGAGATAAACTCTGTCAATCACAAAATAGTCATGTAGATAAAATAGAAACACTCTTGTGTTTTGGTTTTTTCCAAAATATACTTTCAAATATTTTCAAAATATTCCAAATAATCGTTAAAAACAATGTTGACTAGTTCCCTTTTCTCTGATCTTATTGCTGAATTAGGGACGTTAACACAGATTGTTCTCAAGTAGTTCTGTGCGAAAATTTAAACAAACTAAACCTATAGTACATCAATGTGTACGACTTAGAATATTTCAATGTAAGATGCAGTGAAAAAGATTGGGTGTTATTATAGAGTAACTGTAAATTAAAATAGCAACTGTATTTTATCACTTTTACGAGACTTCAAACATTTTAAAACCTTTACAATCCGTCTTTCCATTTATATCAGATTATTCATTAACATTAAGTTTTTAAAGCAGCCAAAACGTTTTTGTGTAGTTTTCTAAGTTATTCAGATCTATTTTTTTAACATCTACATTAAGTTTAATATGATTTTTATAACGATAAACATGTGTATTTTGAATAAAAGCTGCGTTATTATCTACAAAATAGTTTAAGAAAGAGAAGATGAGAAACCAGTAAAAAAAGAAGTGTCGTATTCAAAATACAATGTTTTTATTTTACCCTTCCTCTCTCCGGGAGAACGGAGGCTCATTTACCGACTTATAACGCTGGAAACCTGGTTTCGATACCCGTGGTAAGCAGGACACACGTGGCTCATTGTCTAGCTTTCTGTTTAGTTACAAACAAGGAAACCAAACATATTTGTATAAACATGGAAATTTTCAAAATTTGTTATTTATGTTGCTTTCACAACATGTTCGTCAATAATGGCGTTGTGTTCATTTCTTTCACTCGAGCTGCTGTTGTTTCTAAGATGTCATTCACAAAGAGTATTGAGAAAGATTGTTTTACAGTTTTTAAAGAATTCAACATTTCATGCCCAAATTTCCCAAAATAACTAAATCCATTTGAATTCCGTCTTGGTACTTTATATGTAAAGCAAATCTACAGTAAAGATTTTAGATTGTTGTTTTTTTACGTTATGCATATATAAATATATATTCATATTAGTGACTCACTTTCCAGGCTTGGATAGACGTTTTTCATATAAAATAACCTACATAAAGTTAACAGATTATGTTTAAACACTATTATACATTGAAAAATCTCAATATTAATGCTGATCTAAATTGCTTTTCAAATTTTCAATATCATAGTTACATTTTACAATATAATTCCATAGTCATTATTTTTCCGTTTTGTTTTCTCGAACAGACTCACATCGTTTTTATTTCTATGTTACTTAAGAAGTATTTATACGTGGATAACCCATCGATTTTATTAGTGTTAGAATGGTACTTTTTAAAGTATATCATAAGAATAAGACGTAGTAGAAATGTTAAGATATTTTGTAATTCGGAACTTTCGAAAATAATATAAGTTTGTTTTGTTTTTTGGAAATTCAAGCAAAGCTACTCGAGAGATATCTGCGCCAGCCGTCTCTAATTTAGCAATGTAAGACTAGAGAAAAGGCAGCTAGTCATCACCACCCACCGCCAACTCTTGGGCTACTGTTTTATCAACGAATAGTGGGATTGACCGTCACATTATAATGTCCCCACAGCTGGGAGGGTGAATATGTTTGATACGACGGGGATTCGAATCCGCGACCTTCGAATTACGAGTCGAACGCCTTAACACACTTGGCCATGTTGGGCTAATAATATAAGACAATCCGTATAATTTGATAAACAATTTTGGTTTCTCAGGACAACGCTATACAGTGGGCTATTTAAACTTTGTCCACCATGGTGTGATAAAATTTCGGATTTTAGCGCTAAAAGCTTTTAAGTTTACCATGACCCACGGAGAAGACCGACATCTAATATAACACAAAATAATGTAGTTTGAATATTAAAATAGGATATTTTAATGTAAGAGCAGCATTTACACGTATATTTATCAAGGTTATATCTTAAAATTATAATCAAGTAACATCTACAAAAATGAAATATATATATATGTTTGTCAACGTTTTCTAACTTATTATAAGTAAAACCGTGTTTAATGTATATTACTTCTACAATAGTTGAATTATTTTTATCTTTAGTTTTAACTACTGACTTTATCTCATTCTATAGTCATTAATATATACGAACAATTGTAAAAATCCCATAAATTGTGAGCTATTAAAATATGTTGTTGAATTTTGTCGTGTTACGTAACATTCTTTTAAAAATATAAACTTAAACAATCTGGCGGTGGATTCTGTGGTAAATAATATGAAACACTCATCTGACACATATTATTTTAGTATTAATTATTACTTGACAAATGGTTTTATATAAGATTTAAGAATTCAATAGCCCCCAGTGGCTCAGCGGTATGTCTGAGGACTTACACGCTAAAATCCGGGTTTCAATACCCGTGGTGGGCAGAGCACAGATAGCCCATTGTGTAGCTTTGTGCTTAATTCAAAACAACAACAACAACAAGAATTCAATATGTATATACTTAAAACATGGTATACGTTGTGAGATGGTCAGTATGACTTTGTAGAATGAAGTAAGGGCCAAAGTAGTTGCGGTAGGAGATATTTCTGTTCGATACTTTCTTTTAACGTTCAGCTCTTAATGTCCTTCCACAGTGTTTCACGTGATTAACTAGCTGACGGTCATTGCCCGCAGAAGTTGAAAGGTCACGGATCAAATTTAGAAATAGGTATTACAGAAGAAACGATTTTAGATTTTAGAAACTGTAGCAATAACTTCAGCTGAATTTGTACATTACTTTAATAGTTATGGTCGTCTTTTTCAGTAGATTCCTCTGATATAGACGTTAGTTTGCTCCTCCCTACTCTCTGCGTATGTTTTGTTGTATAAAATGTGTTTTTTTTCGTTGTGACTTAGGATGTGGCGCCATCTATGACAATAATTAACGTTAATTACGTGAAAGGAAATGAGTTTTTAGTAGCAGTTATAACAGGAGGTGGATAGATTGTGAACCACCCATTAAAAACCTCGTGATTTTAAGCTATCATTCTACGTAGTTTGGTTAAGATTGACCCAGTGACCTATGGCTTCATATATATATATACATATAGTTTATATTTTTCCAGCGAGGTACGTATGTTTGTTTTTTTTAGTTTTGCCCAAAACTACACAAAAGCTATCTGCGCTAATCTTCCCTAATTTAGCAGTTTAAGACAAGAGGAAAGGCAGTTAATCATCATCATTCACCGCCAACTCTTGGACTACTCGGTTACCAACGAATAGTGGGATTGACAGTTATATTACAACACCCCCACAGCTGAAATGGCGAGATTATTTAGTGTGACTGGGATTCGAATTCGCGATAGATTACGAATCGAACGTCCTAACCACCTGTCCATATTGGACTCTTTCAACATGAATATAACTAAGAATTCTTGATGTAATAATTCCTTTAATTATTTATTTATTTTCTCAATTCTTTAGTCTGTTACTGTAGTTATTATATAAAATTAATAATAAACTCTACGTAATATTAATATTCACTTGTGCAGATCGCTAAATGTATTCAATTAGACTGTAATTGTTATATTGTACACAATATATTTAATAATAAATTCTAAATATGTATATCAAATTTTAATTAGTGTTATTGAAGTTTAAACGTCAGAAAACATAATTTTTATCATATTCTTTAAATGATTACTTTATTACTCAGTATGAGATTATTACATAGTGTATTTGAAAAACTATCAGTAATTCAGTTTGCTTAGAATAAGCTGAAATTTCTATTCTACTTAAACGTGTGACATTCACAATATACTTATTATTTACAGGAAAAAATATTTTATTAAAATAAAAGTTAATTATAACACATTGTCGTTATCTACGTATTCACAATATATTTAATATTTAAGAGAAAATATGGTTAAAATAAGAGTCAAATATAATACGCTGTCGTTATCTGTTTATTTATATTGAATTAAACTGTTTTTTTTTATTTTGCGCAAAGCTACACGAGGGCTATCTGCGCTAGCCGTCCATAATTTAGTAGTGTAAGGCAGCTAATCATCATCACCCAACATAAACTCTTGGACTACTCTTTTACCAACGAATAGCGGGATTGACCATCGAAATTCAAAACCCCACGACTGAAAGGGCGAGCATGTTTGGTGCGATGGGAAAGTCGAACCCACGACTTTAAGATTTGGAGTCGAGCGCCCTAACAACCTGGCAATCCCGGCCAATTTAGCTATATATTTCTAAAATATAATTATCAATAATAAAACATGTTTATCTGTAGAAGTTCATTACATAGTGATAGTAAACATTAGCTGTATATTCTCAGGAGATTTAATTTGGCATATTTCAAAAACAGGACAAATGTTTTGTTTGCGTAAACATTTCCACCGGCATTTATTATCTTGACTATCAGTATCATAATAATCAACCACAGAACATGCTAACTGTCTGAAATAACTTGGGAAAAATCAATCAGTGTTTTGGCATTCCATGTATGATGTCACAAACTTCACATCTGTCTTTGTTAACATTAAAAATATACGAGTCACACGACTAGTTTTAATTATATAATAAGCCTGGTAATTCATGTTTGCTCCGACTAAAAATAATAAATGAATGATTTACTGTTTATTCATACATTATATCATTAAAATTTCACGAAACACTGAAACTAACTCAAAGATCCATACGATCTCGAACTTCTGTCAAAGACCCTAACATTTATGTTATAAACAAAGGATGATGACTTAATTGTCTCAACACATCATAAACTACTGTTATAATGGAGGGGTTGTCACTACCTTAAGCTGTTTAATGGCAGCTTTGACACTGCTGTGTTCTTACATGGTTGCTGATGCTTAACAGTTAAAGGTAAGGTTATATCAAATACGTGTTGTATATACTTATTTTGTCACATAGCAAAATAGTACAATACCGACAGATAGCTGGCAATCATAAACGTAAAAGAATATTTAGTTATAAATCAAGTAATTATTCTTTAACTGTTTCAAAGGTTATACTTTTTCCCGTGGAATTTCAAACTGTTACCGTAACGTGAATTATATTTAATTTACACTTCATTAACTGTATAAAAGTTATCAGACACAGATAAAGAGTTCTGTGACTTGTATCATAGACTAATATACTACAGGGTGTTCAATTTTGAAAGCAGCGATAACAGAATTCATTTAGTTTATTTCAAGCCAGCAACTGGTAGCGGCGTTTAGAAACGAAATAAGAAGTATCCAAGTCTGTATTGTCCTTCCTTCTGAGCTTCTTGGGTAATCTTGTGCACTCCAGGATATTTTGTATTTGTAATCCAACGAAGACACCAGCTTTGACGTTTGCCTCAAACAGCTTAGGAAAGAAATCTCGAAGGTGCTTGAAGGCTGCAGATTCTTTATCGAGAGCTGTGACAAATTGTTTCATAAGACCCAATTTTATGTGCAATGGTGTAAACAACACCTCCTGGAGGTCCACCAGTGCCTCATAATTTACATATGCCTCCCCACAGAGAACTCGGTCCGTTGCTTCCTGTTGTAGTGCGCTGCGGTGTTTCTGCTATCCCAAAGGCAAAGTTAATGGAGAAACTTAGTAAAGCCTCTTTGAAGAACCATCAGAAATTCCACCATTTTGAAGTATTCGATAACCTCTGAGCCATACTCATCATACTTCAATGTTTCTAGCAAGGTCTTGACGCTGCTGTATTCCTCTTTGAGGTGCAACGAATGAGCCTGGGGAAGAGACGGATACTTATTCTCGTTACGGAGCAGCACAGTTTTGAGGCTTCCGGATGAGCTATCAACGAAGAGGCGCCACTTGTTTTGGTTACAGGCAATTCCAATTGCCTCACACAGAATGGATACATTGTGGCAGAAGCAGAACCCATCTTGACGAGTGAAGAAGCTTTGAAAATGACGGTGACGCTTCCTCTGACTTGCCACTTACACATTTACATCTAACAAATCTCACTCCTTGAGCCTAAATGTCAAAAGACTAGAGGAAAGGCAGCTAGCCATCACCATCCACCGCCAATTCTTGGGCTACTATTTTATCAACGAATAGTGGAATTTATTGTTGTATTATAACGCCTCCACGGCTTAAAAGGCAAGCAAGTGTGGTGTTACAGGGATTCGAACCCGTGACCCTCGGATTACGAATCGAGTGCTTTAACCACCTGGCCATGCCGGGTCCCCAACCAATTGGCTCAACATAGTGAAAAGTCTCAATAATTAAACAATTTTTGGAATATCAAATTTATTAATTACATTTGCTATTGAACCACTATACATTGAAAAGTGGCTAACGACAATTTTTCTTCGTTTCACCTACTCGGCCTATAAGTCTTCCTAATGGTGAATACAAAGCACGTTCGCCTAAACTATGTTTGATACCTTTCACTTGATATAAGACCAGATTTTCTCTCTTTGGTTTATTTGTGTTCAGAGTTAATGATAAGGAGTAGAGTTCCCGAAACTAGTATAACTCAGTAACACATGCTGATCAAAATGTAGGTTGAACTGGACATCCCTCGAACTAAAAATTCGGAATACTATGTTTATTTATGTTATTGTGTTTTCTATTGTGCGACTATATAGTATGATGAAATAATAGTGGCCAAAGACACTTTTTTTCACTTCACCTTTCCAGTATCCGAGATTTTCTCATGATGCACACGAAGTACGCTCACACCAACAGGGTGATAAATCTTTACTCTGCTCATTTAAAATAGGTAAAACCCAATTTTTTCCCCTTATTATCCCTTCGACTTACCGTTGAGCCACTGGGAAGGAGAGATTAGTACCTGAGAACGTCTATGCCTAAAGGAATAGTGGGGTAGCTTCCAGAATATTTATTTGGATTGCTACGTTTCTAGATGTAAAGAAGGTCAAAGCTAGAGTTTGTGTGATACATCTTTCAAACTCAACAATTTAAATTACTGTGAAACGTAATGTAAGTTATTTAGTCCGAATGGATAAAAGTAAAATTAATGTTAGAAAGTATTTCCTTCCTATAAAAACCAGGATAAAAATGAATACCAATAAATCAACCATAATTCTGAGTTGTTAAAAACTACTAGTATTTTGTAAGCTAGTACCAATCCTGCTTCCTGTTAACTGTTAAGTACCATAAGGAATTTCGGCATTTTAAAGCAAAAACCACATTTTATATCAACCTAAATAACAATAAAAGGCACAGTGAGACCGGATTGCCAGACATTCATTCTCTGTAACTTTACATCTATTAGTAGGACCCTTCATCCTTGGACATGTTTCTTTTATTTGCCTTATACTTCAAATGTTCTGTATACATTAATTAAGCCAAAGTAAAAACATTTTGACGTACAAAACACAATTTTTGTTATCGAACACTATCATTTTCATTATTGTAACTGCCTGATTATTCATGTCTTAATTTTCCACACCTATTACAGTTAGGGATATTCTTTCATTATATGCAATTGAAATTTGGGGGTTCACAGATCTGGTAAAACCTTCCTCTCTTTTTTTTAACCTTTGTTTATATTTATTGTACTTATTCATATGTTTGATCCTGTTATGGATTTTACCGTTATAAGTTTAGTTTAATACTTAAGTTTGTTTCACAGTAGTTTTTCTTATGCATTTGACGTTATTGTTGAATGTTTATTGCGGAAGTCCCGCCCGTTCTCTAAATTTGTAGAATATTCTCGAGAGCAGGAATCAAAAATATTTCTTTTACGAAAACGCTAGCATGTTTTGGAATATAACTGAAAGCTCAAGAATCTCGCGTGATTGGTGTATAAAACCAACTCGCCAAGAGACAGGTATTATTCTTAGTCAGCTACAGTCAGATTTCAAGCATTACAAAGCGTTCAACCTCAATGAATAATTTCGGACGTTATTATTTCTTCGAGAATATTAAATATCTTCCTTTGTAAAAAAGTCACTTTATAAGATGTGTGAGGCTAACCAAGCTTGATAGTAACAATATCAATTCAGAATTAATTTGCTCGTCGTGGACATATTAATATGCGTGTGTGTTTTCTTATTGCAAAGCCACATCGGGCTATCTGCTGAGCTCACCAAGAGGAATCGGACACCTGATTTTTGCGTTGGAAATCCGTAGACATACCGCTGTACTGGCGGGTGCCATGTTAATATGTAATTAAAGTTTAAATTAAAACTAAAATTTTCGATTATTTGAAATTATAATCGTAATGTACGTTACATAATAAATCGGAGATTTCTCCGAGACATAATATAATACGTAACAACTATAAATCGCTAAAAGATTTTGTCTGGCTCTGTATTGAACTTTTTCTGTGTATCACTTTCTTTATTATTAATTTTTCTTATCTAAGGCTGACCTCTCTAAAAGCATGGTTTACCTAAAAATTAAATCTATGACTTTTTGTCGTAACTCAATTTAGTTGCCAGAGATTTAGCCTTCCAAAAGGAAGTGTATAGACAGATCTTGTTGTCTTTTATCATCATTTCTCTTTATTTCTACTTTTCCATTATTTTCTACTGTCTTTGTTCTTTTTGTGTTGTTAACTTGTTTTTGTCTTCGTTTGATAATAATGAATTATTATTAACGAAAAACCAGTTTCCCATTAGAAGACAGTATGAAAGTGAAAGTGGCACATGAACACATCAAAACTAGTTTGACTATAATTTTATTTCCCCTGCTGTCAGCAAAACTATGTTGGCTCTGTCGAAAAAAGAAACTAGCGACACATATAGAACAAGTTCCTGTTCACCACCAAATCTCGTGCAGTAGAACATACCCTAGGATATTGTCATCACATCTACCTTGTTTAAGGTTCAGCTAGGGCCAACGCCAATGATAGAAGTTTCCGTATAAAATTATTCTAATCTAAAAAAAGGTCAAGGCCAAGTTGAGTGTTGTTGGATCAACAGATTGCTTACCTCGTTAGGTTGTAAACAAATCTTTGAAATGCTCTTGCCTTTTCATAAATCATGGAATATTTGGTAATTTTTTCATAACTTCAAAGTGAGCAAGTGATGTCATAGCTTCACAAGATGATGTGGGGGGTAAACCTGAAACTGACTGCTAAAGATGAATCTCATGTACAGCTGTACGTAGACTTTTGACAAGCCTAATATTTGAAAAGTCGTCATTCTTAACGTAGAAGCAGCGTATGTCGTACTATAAAAGTTTCATGTGTTCCTTTAGTATAAGAGCTTTTCAAAAGCAAGTGTCTTATTTTGATGGCCTGGCATGGCCGAGCGCGTTAAGGCGTGCACTCGTAATCCGAGGGTCGCGGGTTCGCGCCCGCGTCGCACTAAACATGCTCGCCCTCCCAGCCGTGGGGGTGTATAATGTACGGTAAATCCCACTATTCGTTGGTAAAAGAGTAGCCCAAGAGTTGGCGGTGGGTGGTGATGACTAGCTGTCTTCCATCTAGTCTTACACTGCTAAATTAGGGACGGCTAGCACAGATAGCCCTCGAGTAGCTTTGTGCGAAATTCCAAAACAAACAAACTTATTTTGATAAACCAACAACTCTTCTCAAGTATCTTTATGATAATTGACTTTTCAGTAATTAAAACTTAATATTGTACCATTTAATAAGACCTTGCAAAATTAACCAAGCAAGTCTCAATATTATACTTACTTCTGCTGAAACCACGATCACCCACATAAATCGCAAACAAGCGCAAAAAAACACAGTCTCTGGTACCCCTACCGACATCAAGTTATTAGGACTTTAGATTTACAAAAAAACTACTCAATCACCATCACTGATGTCGTTGTTACTCATGTTTATTACTTCCCCCTTACATTTTACACAAAAAAATTAACGTATGATGGTACAAACTTAAGATCGTAGTTGAACTAAATATTTTAGTAATTTTTATTACAATATTAATCTGCATATTTGCGTTTAAGCACACATTATACATGTTTTCTAACTCGGTTGTCTTACGCTGTAAATATTTATCCATTGCATACATGTGTTTCCTCCCCAACGACTGAAAATATTTTTGGGGGCGGCCATGTTACGAACAACAACGTTACTTTTTCTAAGAAACATTTAGGGGACACTATTACTCACTTACGTAACTTTATCGGTAACGTTAACTTTTTATAAACTAGCGGGTTATTCTTTAATTTTTTGCTAATATACATAAAAAGAAAAATAACTAAATAAATAATTGTTAAAACTCTCTGGTCAAAACAGTAAGTAATGAACTTATAAAAATAGCCGTAAATAAAATACTTTTTAAACATTAGTAATATTGGATCAACAATAGAAGGAAGTAACACATATGTATTTCTGCTGCAACACATTTTTAATGCTGTTGAAGCATGTTTTAGATTAGTTGTAAATTTGTAGTCTTGTAGCAGTGACCGTTACACCAAGCAAGGATGTCTTTTGTCTGTAAGTTGTGAGAGGTTATGTGTAACACTATGTCATAACAAACTAGCAGCAATTTGAGCAAAACTTCACATAATCTGTGGCCACATCTCGACAGTTACTTTAAACTTATTAGAAAAGATAGTGGTGACAGCTTATCATCTGAATACTTGCTTTCAGAGAAAACGTTTAGTGCGAACAGTAATTCTGTATTCAACTTATAAAAACGTCAAGTCCATGAAAAGTTTATTTGTTTTAAGGAATTTGAGTCTGAAGTGAAGCAAGTTGTGGCGAAAAAAATAACGAACTGCGAAACTGAATGAAGGTGATAATAAAATGTCCAAAAAACTCGCAGTTGACTAAGAATAGAAGAAACAAAAGTTATAATGTTTGGTCAAAGCTCTTTAATGTCTAAACTAAAGGTGATTGGGCAAATATTGAACTTTGATGTTTCAAAGTGTTGTCATTTAGACATTTTGTCATTTTTGTCACTTGTCGTGTACACATTCTTTAGAAATTTAATCACGCCACTATAGAAATCAAGAAAAATTATTTCTCGAAGAATATTAATGAGGAAAATGAGCGACACCTGTGAGTAAAATATTAGTCTTTCCAGGTCTCAGCTAGCGGTAGTCAAAACTGTCGCTACAAATTCTGATTGGTGGAGTTGCTGAACAGATAGATGATTTTTTTTTTCTAATCTTCCCGCATTTTTAAACCATACAACACTGGAGGTTTGTTTTTCTCACCTGACTTAGGAACATTGATATTTTATTATATTGTCATCATATTTACTATAATTATTTGTTACTAAAAATACGTTTGGAAACTGACAAACTATTATTCTATTTCGGGGTCACTTTGCACAGGATAAATGAAGATATGCTCGAAAATATGCATGCAGTTATAAGTTGCTGTCGTGTAAAAGAATATCATGCGTATGAAGACATTGGAGTGTGTGTGTGTGTGTGTGTTTTCTTATAGCAAAGCCACATCGAACTATCTGCTGAGTCTACCGAGAAGAATCGAACCCCTGATTTTAGTGTTGTAAGTTTGTAGACTTACCGCTATGCCGGCGGGAGACGAACCCATTAAAAGGCACTGAAAGCAGTACGTGCTGAATACCGCATCCAAAACAAAACTGTCAAACTAGAACAAGTAACGGCAATAACTTCGTCGAGGTTCTTATGTTAGTTACCTGAATTTGCCTTTATATTTAAATTAATGTATACGTACAATTCCAGTAAGCAGCCAATCACCAGGTAAGCTGCAACTGATTTTCCACACACGAAATTACTCCCATTTCTGTGACGACATGCATGCGTTGTTCAATTAGAGAAAAGCTTTAAAATATCACTTTAAGAATGTATAACGAGAGAGGAAAAGAGTTTGTTTGTTTGTTTTTTTGAATTTCGCACAAAGCTACTCGAGGGTTATCTTTGCTAGCCGTCCCTAATTTAGTAGTGTAAGAGGGAAGGCAGCTAGTCATCACCACTCACCGCAAAACTCTTGGGCTACTCTTTTGCCAACGAATAGTGGGATTGACCGTCACATTATAACGCCCCCACGGATGATAGGACGAGCATGTTTGGCGCGACGGGGATGCGAACGCCATGCCTGGCCAAGGAAAAGAGAGAGAGAGCAATTTGTATCATGCAATCATGGTGTGAGGATGAATTAATAAATGAAGATAAAAATGAAATAATAGGAGGAGGGAGGATATATTACCTATAGAACAGATATAAATTACAGCCCAGATTTATATAATCATCCCTTTAATGCCTGGAAGTATTTCCTTCATCTTAACCAAATTGTCTGGTATTAGCCAAATATTAAACTGATCATCCATCATCAACAACAAATGCATCCATATAAGTGCATTTATTGGTTAATCGTTTTGGTTCATTTGACGGAATTTCAGATCGCAGCATTCCTTTTTGCGGTTGGATTGTCAGCTGTGTTGTTAAACGTCAAAATTGTTTGTTTGTTTTTGCATTTGTGTTGTGAGCTTGAATAACAGTAATAAGTTATTTTACAGACTGTTCTCCAAATATGAATCCAACCTATTTACTGATGATCATGCGATTGGTAGCGGTGGTAATACAGCCATAGATAAACATATGATAGTAATAACTCAAATGAAGATGCTGTGGAGATTTCTTTTCTGATTGCTGATTATGTTTACAGGCCCACTAACAATGTGCTTATACTTTGAGTGTCGTTGCTACTGTTGATGTACATGCATGTTTACAGGGCTACTCAAAATGAGCTAATCATACACTGAATCTCGTTGCCACTGATGATAAAATAAAATTTCAAATAATAATATTATTAAAAAGTATCTCAATTAGCAATATCATAAACTCGAGCCCTATAGATGTTTGTTGTTGTTTTTTAAATTTCGCACAAAACTACTCAAGAGCTGTGCTAGTCGTCCCTAATTTAACCGTGTAAGACTAGAGAAAAGGCATTTAGTCATCACCATCCACCGCCAACTCTTGGACTACTCATTTACCAACGAATAGTGGGATTGACCGTCACATTATAACGCCCCCACGGATGAGACGACGAGCACGTCTGGTGTGGCGGGGATTACGAGAACGCCTTAACACGCGTGGCCATGCCGGGCCGCGAACCCTATAGAATAAACAAGAAAGAAGCGCTCTAGCTGACGGCACAAATGAGAAAGAAATAAGAGGACACTTGAAAGTTCCTAGTCCAACTCATTTGAATCCAATCTTTAATGCTCAATGTCACGTACATAAGTTAATATCTGGAAGTGAGTGAAGTTAATAAGCACGAGACCAAGATTTTGATCAATTGAATATTTTACGGGCTGAATACAGCTGATACTCTCCATGTCAAAGTACATTCAAGTCATTAAACTTATTGTTAGAGCATTTGAAATCTTGAAATAAGAAAGCAAAAAAATTATGAGACTACTGATTATTGCTTTGAGAGTTTTTCTAGTCAAATTTAATGATCTGAACAACAACTGGTTGCAAATTTGTAAATTCATAGTTGCAGTATTAAATTAAAGCATAGAAACTAGGTTTGACTATATGATCAATTATTTTGATTTAATTCTTTTGTTGTATTTTCATCACAGATTCAATCTTTCATGGCTTCCAGAAACATGTAAAAAACGACTTGAACAAAAATGATTGCAAAAATAAAATACCACAGCAGAATATGTTACAGATTCATTAAATCAAGATATGCGAAAGAAACAGAAGATGAAAACGATTATGTCAGACACCTGCAAAGAAAGAGACAAGAGTGCTCAAGTAATTGGTTCTTTTCTGGATAAACCTATAAATTCTATTCACAATGACGCATTTTCAAGTGCAGCCTTACTCACTCTTGATTTTGTAAAATAGTTATTCCATCAAATGTCATTGTTAGAAAATCATAAGAGCAGTAAGGGGATAAATGGCTGATGCAATCTGTGAAAGAGCTGTTTTCTTGAAATGTAACAGAGATATTGGGTTCTCAAAATAATCGTTATAACACTACAGCTATTACAAGAAGTAACCGTTATTTTATTTCTCATTAATTGGTTGGCTCTTCATTAGTTATTTTAATGACTCGTATTCCCTTTTATTTCATTGTGTAAGATGTATGTTGCTCTTACTCTGAATATTATGAAGAAAAATAAAAGTATCTTACTTGAATATTATTACAAAGACTCTAATGTATAATTAATTTTTTTTTAGTTTAATGCTTGTAGTTCAGTTCTGTTTAGTGTAATGATACTTTTTTTTTATTAGGTTAGAGCCAAAGTTTGTTTGTTTGTTTTCTAATTTCGCGCAAAGCTACACGAGGGTTACTTGCGATAGTCGTCCCTAATTTAGCAGTGTAAGACTAGAGGGGAAGCAGCTAGTCACCACCACCCACCGCCGACTGTTGGGCTTCTCTTTTGCCAACGAATAGTGCGATTTACCGCCATTATTACGCCCCCACGGCTGAAAGGGCGAGCATGTTTGGTGTGACGGGAATTCGAACCCGCGACACTCAGATTAGAGTCAAATGCTTTAACAACCTGTCCATGCTGGGCTAGAAGTCAAAATAGCGACAGTACTTTTTTGTAATAACATGCTCAAAACTTATCATTATCAACTTATCACAATTAATGTCATGTAATAAACCACTACCTTATAGCGTCAAATTAACATGGCTCCTGATATATCACAAACAAGTACAGAATGTACTGAAAGCAAGAGGTCCTGCCAGAACCTAAACTGGAACTAAGTAAACGCAGTGAACTGGTTGACCCCATCACTAACTGCTACTCTATAGAAACAGGAAACATGAGGTGCCTCATGGTACGAGAATAACAAAATCCTTACAGCTACAACAATGGAGGTTGCAACTGCACATGTTGCCTTTGGCAATGGTAAACTAAGAAAAATTATAACACATGCATAAAATAATGTTTCATACAAATAACTGTTAAAACGTAAACAGAAATACAGTTATATTACTCTCCTTAAAATATTTCACTAATTATTAAATAAATGATTAACATCACTCTCAGAATAATATAAATAATAATAGGGACAAACACCAATTTTTAAAATATTCTAACTGTTATTTAACATTATTCAACGCTTCTTTAAAATACAATATATTCAGTACAATCCAAATTGACCCCTCATACTTTGCCCTTTGGTTTTTGAAGGGCGTCTTTATTAAAAGTTCAGTTATATTGGCTGGATATAACTTTTTGTTGAGAAGACTTAGTTACATTATAAATTAAAAACATTTTGTGTGATAATAATGTAAATTCCGTAGAGTTATTTTATATTATACACTGTCAGTTTTATTAGAGTTCCAGCTTTTAGACAAGTTAGCTATATAGGTTGCTAAATACCTTCCCACTTGGGAAACACATTGTTAAAATTATAAAATATAAAATACACATTTTTCGTGCATAATAATTATCCATAGCACCGATTTACACTCTTCTTTATAAGATTCAGCTCCCCAGTGGCTCAACGGTATGTCTGCGGACTTACACGCTAAAATCCGGGTTTCGATACCCGTGGTGGGTAGAGCACAGATAGCCCATTGTGTAGCTTTGTGCTTAGTTCAAAAACAACAACAACAATTATAAGATTCAAAAAAATGAAATTTAAAATGGCCGCTTATACTTCACTTGTTTTTTTTTTAGATTTGCTTTTAGAGAAGTTAATATATTTATATTTAATGACAAGTTAAATAGTTTGGTCACGGTGCAATACATGTTATTAGATAATCTAGTGTCATTTGTAGCTTATGTTGATATTCAAAAAACTTCTATCTATGAAACCTGAAAAAAAAAGGTTAAAGAAAAACCAAAACTGTGAATAGTCTGTGTGGGTTGAAAATATGACAAGAATGTTGTGTTCTAAGTAAATTATAGCACATTAATTTCATTGAAAAGGGTTAGCTGTAGAGCTTTTTCATGTAACATAATAGTCTGTTTCTTGTGCTATTAACATATAACTGTAACTGTACAGCTGCGTTATCCTAAATTGTTGATATTTATACATAATCAGTATTGATAAAAACATCAGTTCTATACAAATATATGTCAGTACAAATATAATCGGTATTGTTTAATTTAACCTATTTGTAGTTCTGTATAACACTGTGGTGATACACTGCAGGCGGGACGTGCAAAAATCGCCGAAAAAAGATTTGTGGAAGACAGGTAGGCCAAGTTGAGCGAAGAGGGTTAAGAGAGTGGGTTGAGCAGGAGAATGCAGCATGCCTTTTAATAATGGTAATAACACTAGTACTAAAAAAAAAGAAAATATAATAATCTTGCTAAAGTAGCAAAGTGGGAAACTGTCCTTTCAGGGCCTAGGATCACAGGGATATAAATCCAATGGCGAAGAACTCGTATGTGGGGGAAATCGGAATGCCGGAGAAAATCGTTTTTACTGGACAGACGTCGAATATATTTTCTACCTATCCAACGCCCCAAACTGAAAGTGAAAACAGAAGCTTCATTAATCGTTATGCTACAAAATCGAGGTAAGATTTCTTTCACATGTTATTTGTTATCGTTTTAAAAGAGGATACGTATTTTGCTCAGGAGTCAGGGATGTCAGTTACGTATGTGATGTTCAGAGTTTGTGAATTCTTAAAGAGGTGTATTTGGTGCCTTTATAATATCTTGATGCGAGTTTGAGAAACTGGTCCTGTAACGGAGGCATTTTAGTTAATGAATCAATTTAACTTGAAGAGGTGTAATTTGGTTGTCGAAGTGCGATTTTGATAACCTCGTTTTGGAGGGCATGTAGCCTTGAATATTGTTTCGTCGTCATGTTACATGTTCTATAATACTAAATATTGTTTAGTTGTCATGTTACATGTTGACGCGTTCCCATACACGAACAGAGGTATAGTATATGCTCTGTAGGTTGTTGGAATAGCTCTAGCTGCACATCTTTTGTTGAGTCTCCTAATACGTTTTAGGATATTAATTATTGCACTGCTCTTTCTAATTGTATTATTAAGGTGTTTCGTCCATCAAAAGATACTAAGCCTGAAAATTTAACGATGTTCGTAAAGTCGATGTTTGTGTTCTTTAACTTTAATTTCAGGTTACTGATTTTTTCCTGAGTTTGTTAACTTTTCTTCGGAATGCAATCACTTGAGTCTGAATAAGATTTAGGGCATCACGTAGTTTGTTGTATCTCTCTGATACAGTGTCAAGTGTTGTCTGGACTCAAGAAATAGCTGGATGTGGGTCGCTTGAGGTGCAATATGTTGCCGACATATGGGGGTGTTAAAATGTAGTTTAGGGATGGGGAAAGTGTAGCGTTAAGGAAAATATTGTAAAGAGTGAGATTTGTTTGTTAGTTTTTTTAGAATTAAGCACAAAGCTACACAAGGGGCTATCTTTGCTCTGCCCACCACGGGTATCGAAAACCGGTTAGTGTGTAAGTCCGCGGACTGAGAATGAGACTAAGTACCGATTCCTGGAGGTTCTCCTGTTATTAAAGCGAAGGGGTTGAAAGCTGTTTCTCGGATATCAATGTTGTTTTCCTGTTGTTTTTGAATTAAGCACAAAGCTACACAATGGGCTATCTGTGCTCTGCCCACCACGGGTATCGAAACCTGGATTTGGGCGTGTAAGTCCGCAGACATACCGCTGAGCCACTGGAGGGCCTCGGATATCAAATAAATGTATTTAGTTGATAAGGTATTTCATACAAGTTATGCAAATCATCCATAGACAAGCGTATTTTGGGTGATTTTTTTTAAATGGATAAATTCTTAGGTTAAGAAACACTTGAATAAATGGGTGGTATATGAGAAACATCGTTTAGTCACATGAGTTACTATTCGTTTTTTTTATGCAAAGAATTATGTAACCCATCTTTTGGTTTCCAGGTAAAAGAAACATCTGCACATGTTCATCATCTGTATAATGGACTGATGTTAAGTTACTCTTACCTTCACATAGTTTATTAGCATGACGGAAAAGCTGTAACACTCGCCATCTTTTGTTTTCATAACATGATCTGTTACTCGTATCACCAGTTGTTGTTTTCTGCGTTCTATCATTAACATATTGATATTGAACGTAGCTACAGTCTTCGATTTTATTTAATTCGTTTCTTCATCTGTGAAAGTACACGTCTCCTCCTCTCGGCATAACAAGCAGCACAGAAATAATTTTCTCGTTGTTGGGTTTTTGTAAGAATTGTTTGGAATTTCGCACAAAACTACACGAGGGTTATCTGCGCCAGTCGTCTCTTATTTAGCAGTATAAGACCAGAGGGAAGGCAGCTGGTCATCAATACCCACCGCCAACTCTTGGACTACTCTTTTACAAACGAATAGTGGTATTGTTAGATATTTCATAACGCTTCTGTGGCTGAAAGAGCAAGCATGTTTTGTGTGACAGGGATTCGAACCTATATCTCTCATTTCTTTGTAAAAAAAGAATTATATGAACGTTTTTCTCTTATATTTACGGTGTAACTTTTGATACCAGTACATGTATGTAAGCATAACTACGTTCATATAAATGTTTTTAACTTATAATATAAATTATTTGTATGTTGAAAGTATCAGTAATATTTTTGTTGCATGTTCGCAGGAGTTAAATTAAATTATATCAAGTATTAACATCAGTGGATCGTTTGTGAGACAGTTGGTTGAAACAAACACCTTTGATACAATTGATATTGAAAGACACTTACCAAGTATATCTAGTAATTATTACACCAAAAACAACGTGTCAATCACCACAATATTTCATCAGTAGTTCATCCACCCTCATTTTTTCTTGTTTGAGGCCCGGCATGGCCAAGCCCGTTAAGGCGTGCGACTCGTAATCTGAGGGTCGCGGCTTCGCATCCCCGTCGCATCAAACATGCTCGTCCTTTTAGCAGCAGGCTAATTATTTTTGTAAAAAATTATTTAAATAATTATTAGTGAACTTTGTGAGTTATTTATTTTGAAGTAAGGTAGTTTTTTTACACAATACACAATTGTAAGTTTAATTTATTTAACATGTACTTAGAGAATATTTAAAACAAAACGAGCTTCATCTAGAATTTTTTTCAATTAACATACCTCTTATACTTCAATCTGAAGGCAGTTATTTAAATCTCATATCAAAATAATTATGCAAACAAAATACTGGGAATAACATAACACCTGTAACTGGAATCTATATTCCTCGACATATTTTTACAAACAACAAAATGTCCTTTTAAGGACAAATGGACACCATCTCTTCTAAAAAGCTCGGTCCTAAAAAAATAATTAACGATCCAAAACTGCCGACTTTTTACTGTAATAACACGGTTCTTTCTCCACACTAGATTATGTAACTCAGCATTTAGTTTTCTGTGGCGAGTTTTAGTCTCCTCCACAGAATTTAATTTAATATTGTGACTGTTAGTCTCCTATGCAATTAATGAAGACCAAAATCTGTCATTAGGTAAATTGAAAAAATAATTTAAATAATTTACAAATGTGTATTCTAAAGGTAAGAAGCATAGTCCATAATAAAGTAGAACTGGATACCGATAACTGGTTGTGTTGAGTATTTTCACTATGTTTAAATTAAATGTTAAAATTTAGTCATTTGTTTCAGAATTCACGCGTCTTCTGCTGGAACAGCGATAAGTCTACGGATTTACAACGCTAAAATCAGGAGTTTTGATTCCTTTTGGTGGGCACAGCAGATAGCTCGATGCCACTTTACTACGGAAAGCACACAAAAAATTAATTAATTTGCTGCTTTGTGTGTTGAAAGTGTACGATTTATGAAAAACATTGTGCAAAAGAATGAAAAATTATGATATGTGAATAAAGTTAAGGTGATCATTGAAGATTTTCATTAAAACAATGTGCTTTATCAAACAAGACACATAAAACGACACATTACCAGTTATAATTTCGAGATAACGATTCCAAAATTAAGATCAAATAATTTGGACTTTCGTGCTGTGCATCATTTAAAAACCTTCTATAATCATTCAAGCACGCATTGACCGCTCGATCCACAGATGCATCGTTTGATTTCGCAGACACAAATTAAAGTATTGTATACATTCAAACAGTTGTCAACGTATATCATCAACCATTGTTCTGTATTTGAATTTTAAGCAAAACTACATGAAAGCTATCTGCACTAGCCATACCTAATTTAGTAGTGTAAGACTAGAGGGGAGGCAACTATTCGTCACCACTCACCATTAACTCTTGGGCTACTCTTTTGTCAACGAGTAGTGGTTTACACCGTCAAATAATAACACTGGTTTACAACAAATAGTTTTTGTCTGAGGCAAGAATGTGAATAAGTGTTTTTTTACTAATTTGGGTGTGCTGAATTCAAATTTATAAACAGTTCTGCTCTATCACCTATAGTTTTCTGGCTTTTAAATAGTCTCATTTTAGTATATACAGAGTATATACGTGCTTATTTCAACAGTTGCAGCAGCTTATTACAGATAAAACAGGATAAATAAAGAACATTGACGGAATAAATATACTTGGTTGACACAATGTACACAATTCATATTACCGCAGACAGTTAGAGGTGTGTTTTCTTAGATGATTTGGTGTATTTTGCCTCCGGGATGTCACGCAAGAGCATCCAGCAGAAGTCTCCCATCATGCTGGGGTTCCACTTGCCTTGGTAGTTGCTCTCCATCTTCGTAATGTCTTGGTGGAATCTTTCTCCGTGCTCATCACTCACTGCTCCAAGGTTTGGAGGGAAGAAGTTGAGGTGGGAATGGGGAAAATGAATTTTGAGTGACATTCGGCATCCCATATCCTCATAAGTCTTTAGCAACTTCTCAACACAGGCTTGGTAATTTGGTACGCGTGTGTTACCAAGAAAGCCACTACAGACTGACTTAAATGCTTTCCATGCTCTCAGTTCCTTTTAAGTAAGAAGCTCCTCAAAATCAGTATCCTTCAGCACTTCTCGAATTTGAGGTCCGACAAAGATGCCCTCTTTGAGCTTAGCAGCACTGAGACCTGGAAACACAGTACACAAGTGTTGGAAGGCAGCACCATTTCTGTCCATGGCCTTCACGAAATTCTTCATCAAACCAAGCTTGATGTGAAGAGGAGGAAGAAGCACCTTCTTCATGTCAACCAGAGGATTCTCCTTGACGCTGTGTTAGCCAGGAACGAAAGTGCTTCTAGACCCCCAGTCTTTCTGCTTGTAATGCTGGGATACAGCTCGACTATCCCAGAGACAGAGAAAGCAACAGTACTTTGTGAAGCCCGCTTGCACACCCATAAGAAGACCAATGACCTTGAGGTCCCCACACAGACTCCACTGGTACTGGTTGTACTTAACAGGTTCTAAAAGAAGCTCCATATTGTCATAGGACTCCTTTAGATGGACAGAGTGTGCAGTGGGAATGCTGGGATATTTATTCCCGTTGTGTAGAAGCACAGCCTTGAGACTTCGCTTGGAAGAGTCTATGAAAAGACGCCAGTCTGAAGGATTATGTGGCAAACCAAGGAAAGTGAACAAGCCAGGTACATTTGTGCAGTGGCACAACTTGTTTTCCATGTCGAAAAATGAAGCAAGATCTTTGTCCCGATTCCTGAAATTGGTGATCCTTACATCTTCCTGGACTAGGTTCCACTGTTTAAGCCGAGAAGCCAAGAGCTCTGACTGCTGTTTTGACAGATACTAATCACGAACAAGGTCATTCAGGTCTTCTTGCGTGATCCAGTGTGGCTCGTTGCCACTTGTTTCTGAATAAGAAGAGTCAATATCTTTGGAAGAGATTGACTTGGCAGAATCTTCCCTTGGAGGCATGTCTTCATCTGATTTACAGTGTTCCCTCGTGTATCGCGGTAGATGCGTTCCAAAAACCCCGCGAAAAGAGATTTTCCGCGAAGTAGGATCGCCGATTTTTACGTGTATATTTATGTGCATTTAGACTTTTAAAACCCTCCCTGTACAACTATTTAACCCTCCCATTACAATACTGTTCATTATTGCTGAAATAATAAGAACAATTATTAAGATATTAAGCCTTAAAATTAAAAATTACATATCTTCAGCAGGTGGTGTCTTTTCGGAGGACACCACTTCCTCTTCTGTGGAAGGTGAATCGGCAATTTCTTCTTGTGCTTGCCTCAATTTCTTTGTAAACCAGAGTAACCTTCTCACGGTTGAAAGGGCGAGCATGTTTGGTGTGACGATGATTCGAACTCGAGACTCGAGTGCCCTAATCACCTGGCCATTTCCTGGAAAGAATCAAACTGTTACTTTTTTTCTTTTACAAAATAAATTTGTAAATACTTAAACGATTTTCAATCACATTATTTTTATTACTGCAGTGGTAACTCATCTCTGATGAGAAATGTGCAAGGGCACAAAATAATCAAACTCTGTAAGTTATGATACTAGAATAGATTTACTTAATTTAACAAGAAGTTTCTGAAATCGCCCAGTGTGACCATGTGGTCAGTGTACTCGACTTGTAATATAAGGGTCTTGGGTTTGAATCTCCGTCACACTAAACATGCTCGTCCTTTTAGCCGCGGGGGTGCTTAAATGTGTCGCTTTATCCCATTATTCATTGATAAAAGAGTAGTCCAAGAGTTGGCTGTGCTTGGTGATGACTAGCTGCCTTCTCTCTCGTCTTACTCTGCTAAATTAGTGATAGGTAACTCTGGTGAAGCTTTGCACGAAAATTCAAGACAAAAAAACAACAGTTTCTGAAATAAGTCGTTTACTTTTATATCACCAATGTTATCAAAAACAGAGAAAAAATAAATCACAAATTAACATGTGCATTATTCTTTTCAACATGAATAAGAATGCTGGCCTGACAATAATATCGTAATATTTTTGCTACGAAGTATGATGTGGAGTGTCAAGTAAACATGAAAACAGAAACTGAATTAAATAGATTCGTTTTTCTGACAAACCTGGTGGGAATATTGTCCAAATTACGTTACTTCTAAGAACTGTAGAAGTCACCACGCCTAGTTCGGTGGTAAACAATCCTACAGTGTACGAGTAGTTAGCGAACAAACAAACATGCAGTTTCGTTTATATAGATACATCTAGATAGATATATTTAACTTTATCGGTTTGCTTTCTTTCATCAATTTGAATTCAAGATTGCTTGATACGTTATTTCAACACGATCTCAACTTTATGAACATATGTATTTTGATAATTGTATGGATTTTAACACTTTTATTGTTCTGAGATGCATTTTTATTTCAAGTGGGTTTTTTATCATCGAGAAAATTCATGATGATATTACATTTCCAAGTCAGTCCAAGTGATAGAGTAATATCCGGCTGTCTCAAATTACCTAAGCCACTAATGATTCATATTATGCCTGTCTATGAGAGATAAATCTCTAATTCTTACAAAGCTTCGCAAGTCTCTATATCATCGGTGGAAAGGTTATGTCCTCACACCAAGAGAAATGATTGTAGAACAACCAAGCATAAATGCTATTTAACACTTGTGATACTACACGTATGTAGCTTTCGTCTAAGTTAAAGGATTGGTACAAGTTTACAGCCTTTTCACATCTGGTTTATAAAGACTTCAGTAATTTCTTTCGAAATATATGTATGATAGCTTAGAGAAATTTAGAAGGATATACGTAAATAAAATTATGTTTTTACCAGTTGTTGAAAAGAGTACGGAAGAGGTTAACACTTCATTCATATGCGAAAGGAAATACAGTAGTTAAAGTCAGTTTTGTAGAGTACACCTACACTTTAGAGTAACTGCGTGAATGGACAGTGTCGTTGTAGTATATTATGATATCGTGAAAGTTTTGTTGCTAAGCGACGATATATAATATTGAGTTTTACTACAAATAAACCTTACTAGGTGTTTTAATTGTCTACTGTTTCAACTCTACTCAGAGTAAGTTTCACAACCTCCAAGGCAACATCGAAAAAAAGGACTGTCGTCTGATTTTCCTTTACGACTTCAAACTTGGACGATAAGTTACCTAAAAACTACACGGAGCATCAATCAAGCATTTGGCCATAGATCTGTTACTTAACACAAAATTAATCGTTGGTTCCAAATATTTCGACAAGAAAGATGAAAGTCTTGAAGACTACGAAGGTCGTGGAAGGAAGTCATCCTTAGATTAAAACGCATTAAGGCAAGCAGTTGAGACAGACCCTCCTACAACAGTACGTGAGCTCGCAGAAAAGCTAGGCACAAGTAAATCAAGCATTGCAAACCACCTAAGTGCGATTGGAAAAACAAAAATGTTGGATAAGTGAGTTCCGCATAAGCTGACTGAAGATTGACAAAATCGGCGTTATGAGACCTGTCAAGGATGGCGATCTAAATATTGAACTAATTGGAAATCGAAGTTCTGCCTTATCTATCTTATTCTCCAGACCTTTCACCTATGAATTTTTATTTTTTTAAGCACTCTGACAATTTTTGAACAATAAAAGCTTTCCAAAACAGGTAGCTGCAGAAGAAGCTTTCAAGAAGTTCATTGACCATAGAAACTCTGATTGTCCCTTTTATGAGATCTGGCTTTAAATGGCTGGACATGTTTGTTTAATCTGTTCTAGCTACGACTGTGCTAACTAGTACGATCTGAAATATCCACGTAGATTTGTTTGAATTTCGCGCAAAGCCCATGTAAATTTACCTCATCATGTTTCCTGCCTGTTCAATTAAGAGTTATATGCGTCGTATTATTTTTCAATATGTTACTAATGTTTTTGCTTAGAGCAGGGGTCACCAAACTACGGCCTTCGAGGTCATTTTGTCCTGCCCACCAGCAGCTAGACGCTTGGAAATAAAAAGATGACATTTCATGTTCGACTATCATAACAAAATAAATCACACCGATGGTCGCTTTAGGCTGGCAAACACAAGACATTATGATAAAACGGCTGTCACGTGCATTTTTAACCAATAAGAAAATTATTTTTTCGCCCTTGCTGCCCGTTTATGTATCACAACAAATAAAATAATTTACATCACATTTTGGGTACTAAACACTCATCTAGTATTTGATAGTTGAAAGACATACATTAGAAAAATATTCAAAACATGTCTTTATTCAATATTCTCAACTTTATCGTACATTTTTCGACTGTACAAATATTTCTTTACTAACTTTTCTATTATTGTCAAGCAGTTAAACTAATTTTTTTTGATAAACACTCAAAGAACTGTCTTGGTAACTTCTATAAGCCAGTTTGATTCAAAATGGATAATGACCAAAATCAAAACTGTTATTGTTGGCAAAACTAAAACACAGCATTTTGTATTTGTAAAAACAAGTCCTGAACTCTGAAGTAACGAAATTACGTTAAATAACTTGTAGCACCATGAAAATCAAAGTATTTTGTTTAAAACTATACAGATGTGAGCCTAAGAACAGTTCACATGAGCATACCAGTGAGAATTAGATGATTTGAATGTATATATTCTTGTACATATATTTGTGTGTGTTATCAAAGCTTCTGAATAGGTAATAAATTCTTGGAGCTAGTTTAACATGTATTAAGTGGGCTTTCTTAACTTTTTGTGAATAGAATTTAATTGCAGAAAAAAGAAAATAGATTGGCATCATTTTATGCCAAACTGATATAACAGCTAATATCAATTATCTGCAGTAATGCACAGAAAATTTTAATTTATATTCTTTTTAAGAAAACCAATAGTTTCTAATTATTTTTGTTTACAACAAATGATTGATAATTTATTATCCATTGCTAATTTCCTTGGTAATTTTGACTTTTCAACGACTCAATTAGTATTCCAGCATCTTATACCTCTGAAATAATCATTTTTCTATTCTAAGCTGAATTCATAAGAAAATGATGAAAAAAAAACCAAATTATCAGTTTTCCACTGTTACTAATATCATTTTTATAACTGAAATTCTAAGGGAAACATAAATTGTCTTCAGTGATACTTTTAAGTACATTTTAAAGTAATTTAAAACTTCAAATTTATAGAGTAGCAAATGCAACCAAGTATAAACAATTCAGGTAATTACACTGTTTACATTGAGTTCATTCGAATCCATCAACTTTCAAGCACTTGACAAAAAATAAGGCCTTGTTCAGTTGTGTGTAGTTCAGTGATATATTTTGTGTATAACCCAATGATGCATTTGTATTTCTAATTTAAATATTATATTTATTATAAGCTCCAGTTTCAAGGAAAGTTAAAATAAATTTGAAAAAAATAACTATAGATTATCAAACCTTATAGAGATGGAAATAAGCAACTTTTTTCCATCATTGAAAAGTATTTTACTGATATAGATTGAGAGATGAATATATAAGTAGCATAACCCAAATTACTGTTTATTAAGTGTTCACTTAGAAGATATGACAATACCACTTGTTCACATGTAACATTTATTAATTAATAAGCATGGTATGTAATATCACCCAAATAAAACATGTGGATATGTACAAAAAATTAATAAGCTTATTTACCTAAGTAATATTTGCATATCCTCTTTCAGTATTATTGTCTAAATTATGTCTTTTATGAAGGTCATATTATGAAAGCTTTTGTAACATTTTTTTTTGTTTTAATGTAATTTAACTTTTATTCTTGTTAAAACACATTTCAAAATTGGTTTGGATTTGGTTTTGCATTTCTAGTTCAACTTTACTTTGCATGAAGGCTTTGTACAGATAAAATCTGATATATTCTACATTGTATTGATCTTTCTTCCTTTGATACCTTTTCTCATTATAATACATAATAGTATTCCTACACTGTAAAATGGACATCAGTACTAAAATTCAGGATTTGCATACAAGAATAGAGGAAAATGTGTAGTGAATTAAGTATGAACCAGTTACCTTTCTTGGGTTAAAATATATTTTGATTAGCTCCAACTATTATTTCATAACACAGTATGAAATGTCATTTCAAATGTTCTTTGAAATGTTTTTTCTAATGAACTTTCATCTCATAAATCCATATTGTATTTCTATAGTTCTCTGTCTTGATTCAAGTCTGAACATTAAACTTATTGTGCAAGTGTTAAGACAATGTCAAAAATTAGATTCCAGGGTATTTTAAAAAAACATTAGAATGTAATCCATAAATAAAACATCAAAATTTATTAGTCTTCATATTCAGTACAACAGAAGCTTCTGTCCTGAAGCCTACATAAATGAAGATACTCAACATCAAAATCAATGGGTTTACACGTTCTGCCTCTTCCTTTCCTATATTCAAATTTAAATGTATTGGTCTCTCCATCTAGGTTGTACAGTGTTTGTGAAATATTTTAAGTCTTCAGCAACTTGTCAGAGTCCAACCAGCATCATATAAAGCTTTTATGTGAGCTCTCTGCTCTGCTGACATTTACCTAAACCTTTTGGGCAGTGACATAATAAAACTTAATATTTAGTGTTAAACACTGTTTTTATCAAAACAAATTGGTGTGCTATTAAGTTGATTTCTCATAACATGTTCTAGTACTACATACCAGCTTCTTTCTATATAGTTATGACAATGCATAGGGTGCTATGATAGTTATTTCAAACCCCAAGTTTCATCAGGATGTTCATTCAAGTCAAACATATGGAAATTCTAAAGAATTCAGTTGTGAACAGGAATCATAGTGTTGAAATTTACATTCTTTAATAGTTTGGAAGAATTAGCCCCATAAAATTATAAGTGACAAAATATTCTCTTGTTCTAACACTGTTGCACAATGGTGTACATATCAAAAATGGTCATTCTGAGAATCAGCATGTGCTACATTGTAGTTACATATTATTATTGGCTGTTATAAAGTAGTAGTTTTTTATTCCCTGTTAATGCATTCACCTGGTGGTACATATAAATAATGACATATTTTTGGTTTTCCACAACTACTATTTTCTGAAATGAACTTTTGATATCCAATTCTACCATTTAGGGTTAGTTTATGTGACCAAAGAAATATCAGTGAGAATTTTAAAATTTCATTAACAGTTTAACTTACACACATAGAAAATTAATACAAATGTTAATAACTTTATAAAAAGTAATTCCTTTTCAGGCACATTTCATTAACTTTTAATGATGTGATCCAAACCAGCCAGCATTAACTAACAGTCAAGATTTTACCTTTTGTTCTGCCAGAAAACATCGATTTTTTGTATTTTACTATTAACATTATAATTATAGACTGGGTAATGTTAACATTAACTCATTATTAGAAAATTTTAAGAAACTGTTCAACATACTTTTCATCAACAATTGGTTAAGGAACCTACTAGAAATAATGCTATTTTAAATTTATTGTTAACTTTTAATAAATGAATGGTTGACAGGATAGAGACTGGGGAACATTTGGGTGCAAGTGATAATTGCACAATTGGAATGATGTTTTGCTGCATAAGGAGATGAGGAATAAGATTTGGGTTCCAAATTTCATATAATTAGATTCTGAAAGGACGAACCAAGAATTATCTACTATGAACTGGGCAACAAAGTTAATTTGAAATACTATTACCCTGTGGAAAATGTTTGAACTAAATTATTAAATATACAAAATAGGCATTTTCCTTATACACAAAAGAAAACAGTGACTGCAAATAAAATACCATGTTTGCTCACAAGGTGTATAAAGAAAAGAATTATACACTTACAAAGTTTAAATTTATGGCAACAATGGGAGATATTAATGGTTACTGAACATTAAAAGAATTAGTAAAACAGGAAATTATGAAATCTAAAACTGTAGGAACTCATTAGATTTACTTAAATAGTTTTATTATGTTTCAAAAATAGTACTTTAAATGTACTGAGTACTAACTGATGACAATATCAGAGATTCAGATTTTACTGTAAACTCATTACATACTTTGTGTTATAGAAACTTGTTTTCAATAAATTCAATCCATTCAAAAGTGAATTACTGCAAAAACTATTCAAAGGGCCACTTGTTTTTGCACAAGTATAACAAGAATGCTTTCAAATTATCTACACAGCTTTTGTGTATATTTAAATAAACAAAGTAAATAATCAATACTGTAATAATCCTGCTATTTCTCACTTTCTTTTATACTGATCAGCTATAAGTATTTGATCCTTAGTTTTAAAAACTCTAACAATCAGAAACTACATCATTTCCACTACAGTAAAAAAATTTAGCATACTGCGAGTAGCCATATCCCTCAATTACCATTAAAATATATTTTTCAAATATATTTTTTGGTCAAAATTTAATTACTAACTGAAGTTTTCATATTAAAAGCACATTTTAACATGCTTAGAAGAATAGCAATAGCATAGAAAATATAGCAGATGAGCTAACTTCCATTGTCAACTTGGTTTAAAAATCACTTAAATGACATGTTAAGTAAGATGCAACAAAACTTGAAAGAAATAGTTTATTATAAATGAAACTAAATAGTGGTAATGTTAAGTTTGGTTTGTTTTGAATTTTGTGCAAAGCTACATGTGAACTATCTGCATTAATCATCCCTAATTTAGCAGTGTAAGGCTAAAGGGAAGGCAGCCACTGCCAACTCTTGGGCTACTCTTTTACCGACAAATAGTAGGATTGACCATCACATTATAACACCCCTACAGCTGAAAGTGTGAGCATGTTTGGTGTGACAGGGCATCAAACCCACAACCCTTGGATTAAAAAGTCAAGTGCCTTAACCACCTGATCATCCCAAGCCTAAGTACTGTTAACAACTTTATGTTCGTATTTCATACAAAATTCTATATAAACCCTAATTTAAGTACTATGAATAACTGTACTCCATAGGTTTACTAGTTACTTTGAAATAGTTCCACTAAATACATGGATGTCTTCTAAACATTTTTAGAATGATAAATAAAATTAACCAAAAGATGTTTATCATTTAAACAAAAAATACATGAAATAACTAAAGAGACACTTATTAGAGCACATACCTCTATCATACAGCATAGATCATTTTTGGCCCTCACAAAATATGAAAAACTGTTCATCATTAGCAATAGACACAGACCATTTTTGGAAGGATAATGAGAAAATAATATTGTACATCTGCCCACCAAATTTCACCAAAATCTTATCATTACTGGCCGAGTTATAGAGTAAAAATTGTGTGAAAAATCAGTCACTATATTAATAAATATATATATTTTTAATGTTTGTAGCATTTACATTTGACCCTCAAAAACTAATTATTTCTAGGTTGGGAAAACTGGTGAGTTATTTGGCATTTACTGGTGCAAAGCAACTGCTGTATCTATGCCAAACAACTGATGAAAAACAGTTAAACAAAGTAAAATTGTTATAAAACGTAAAAATATATTGAGGTAAAATGAAACAATCTCCAAAATTCGCATAAAATATTTAAATAGAATTAAATAGGCCAAAGGCTCATAAAAAATTAAAAACACAAGTCAGTTGGATATTGTCATCATTGCAAATGACACGGTCTAATATCAGGGTAAAATTATATAAAAGACATCTAAAATCACAAGTGCTCAAGTCACAATAGCCCACACATTGTTGAATCAATCCCAGATTAAAAAAAAAACAAGTTGAAAAACTGTGACCAATGCATATCCTAGCCAAAATTACTTCCTCCTTCTGATCCTTATGAAAACCAGATGGTAAAAAAACAAATGATGATTTGATCTCAAAAAGCTCGTTATGGTCTTGTTCACTCTTAAATCGACTGTGTGTCATCTGGCTCGAAGTGAAGCCTTCAATGCAAGACCATAGTACCTATATGCAACAGGTACAGTAGTGATAGCACCAGTGTGGATAGACTTAGCAGCAGTGTCAGAAAGCTTGTTTCTGTGCATACCAATGTGCCCTGGTATCCAAAAACACTGGATAGAAGTGGAAGATAGAGAAAAAAAATATACACCATTTGATTTTGAACACTGATGAAAACTAACATGATGTGATTCCTGGGCCAGTAAAGACCTAAAAGAATAGATAGTACAACTAGTGAAATGCATAGCTTCTACATAATACAGGACAAGAGAAATGGCATACAATTTAGCAGTGAAGAAGAAATTGTAGATGATATCCTGTGAGCAATCACCAAACCACAATAAACCACAGCAGAGTCCACAGAGTCACCTGATTTCTATCCATATTTATAAACATGAATAGAAGAATGGTTACAAAAATGTTCGGCAAAAAGAAGACGATATATTTAATCTGGAGTATCTGCATTCTTCAGATGATTCAAAAAATGTTCACAGGTGGGGAAGGTAATAAGCCACGGTGGGATGAGCTTGATCAGCAGAGACAGCAACGTCATCCAACGACACACCAACTAAACTATTTTCACACGGATACGAAGGCCAAAAGAAAGAATGGCAGAACATCTATTCTGAAAGAGCATTGCCCACTGTAAAAGGAAGACAACTCCAGATGGAATACTGTGGTAAAGATCAAAGTTTAATGGTATGTTGCAAAGAAAACTGCAAAGGTAAAAAAGAGATTTTTGGGACTAGTAATACATCTAAGTTGGGTCACAGTCCAGGTGTATACCAACTTTTATTGACATCAATTCAGCTATTTTTGAGAAATTGCACCAACACACACACACACAGGGGGTAAAGACATAACCTGCAGTCAACTTCGGTAGTAAACATAATTATCTATCGTGAAAATAACAATGAGGGATTGCTTTAAGTACAAAGACTGTCATATTTTTTTGTAGATATAAAGCAAAAAGTGAAAAGGTTGTACTCAGCAGTGAGACCCTCTGTATTAAAACTGTTTTCATTCATGTAGGTATAGAATTCTATCATCTCATATTATTTTGATAATTATCCTCCCAAAACAAGTATAGCTCCTTAAATTCACTCATCTGCAATGTTGCTTGCTCACCTTAAATATTTTTTCTTTAAATTCACAGTAAGCACTGTATACAGCTTTTTTCTTTACATTTACAAAAATAATTAAAAAGAATTTCATATAATTATAATTTTTGAAAATTTTATATTTTCCATGGAGAGAAAGCTGTAATAAAATAAGTAAAATTATAGTACACAGTATACACTTTTAAGTATAAAAAATGCATATACACTAAATCAGGATACAAAATAACAAATAGTCATGATAAATTAATATTTATTTGAAAATATAAGAAAAGGTTACGGATGCCTGGCTGAAGCAAAGGCTAATTTTTCAAAACTTTTCCTATCATCATCATATTTAGATATTACTGCAGTAACTGTTTAAGTAACAAATATTTATTACACATTATTAATCCTTACCATATACTTATACAACTTACTAATGAAGAAATATTTAAAATAAAAAAAATAATTTCATACATTAATGATAATCTTATTTTGTTATGAGAATTGAAAAACTAGGTTAATTCAGTTATGAAGTTAATTACCAGTGCTATGATTACAAATACTACTATCATGGTCACCTGTTGAGGAAGAATCTAGCTTGTACAATATGTAACCAACTTGAATATATTATGCTTAACATTTTTTTACTTTAAATAATTTTTCAAATAATTTTCCCCACCTCCAACAACAACCAATTAAATTGCATGTGATACAACCAGTACTACTTAAATATGATATTGCAATTATGCAATTTTGATGATTTTAAACTCTTCTGAAACAACCCCTATTGGTTATAAAATACATTATGGCTCTGGAAAAAAAATATAATCACATAAGTGGCAAATAGGATAAAAGTTCATCTAAAAATATTTTCGTTTTTCAAGTCAATGTGCAAGATCTAACTTCTTGGACTTTATAGTAAACTGTATATCATTTCAAACACAATGAAACATGACATGTTTCATATAAAACACCACTTACATGTCTGTTAATGTCAAAACATCTGTTTACTAACAATTCAATGAACAATTCTATCAGTGTGTTGAAATTCTACACAGCATCCATTCATGCAAAACAAGGCAAGCTTGAGGTTCAAATTCATTTACCTTTTTTCTTCATTATTTTTAAAGGCCATACTTCACTTACCTTAAAAAAAAACATTTTATAAGTTATAGTCTTGGGAGTTCATAAATTCATAAGTACATTATTATTATAAATTTAGATTAGACTTTTTATGTAAATTTATTTAAAAATTAATTCAACTGCTAACTGATTATAAACTTGTGAAGTGAACATGTTTTTACAGATTCTGATAATTACAAACTGTAGAGCTTTTTAAATTAACTCATTGTATAAAAGAAGTTGTCTGGTACAAATACATTCTAATGTTTCATTTTTATTTTTTCAGGAAATCATCAAGATTACCAAACTGTTCTGATAAGTTATTTTCAGTCCTAAAAACATTTCACTGCATTTAATAGCAAACTGGGTATGAATGAATTTAAAATTTATTTACATGGAAATCTAAGAATAACAAAAACAATGTTTGTGAATAATTTGAAAAGTACAGGATCTTTCCTCCATAAAAAACTTTTTTTTAGTTTGAAATTATTGCAGATATTATGTGATTTTGCAGTTTAAAATTTAAGCAAACAAACAAATTATATACAAGAACTCAACTAAAGAGAAAACTTCAAGCTTTTGATTTACTTTGGACAGGTAAATAAAGCTTAAACTCTGCAGGAAGTTCATCTTCTGAATACAATCGATCAGAAAAGTATACTCTTCGAATTCTACAGTTGGCATGGATCTAAGAGAGAAAATTAATTAAAATGTTTATGAAATAAATTATCATCATTATTAGTAATTAATGTTACAACAGTTGACTTGATTAAATACAGTTAAGTTATGATGAGAGAGCATTTCTCACTCTGTCTACCTTTCAAGGCACAACACATATTTACTGCTTAGTTCATGACCATTAACATGTAGGATAATATAGTAGTTATTTCCTAATTCAGGCTGCAAGTGTGCTTAGATATGAAGAAAAACAGAGTACTGATTCCATAGATAAAGAATTTCTTTAAGACTTGAAATTTACTTTCCAAATGCAAGGCAACTTGTGGGAAAACTCACTTTATTACTTTATTTTTTAAATGTAGATTACAAATACATGTATGCACTGTTAAGATTACAGGGAGGCATAATGAACATGAAGTCAATGTTTTGTTGCTGCTTCCTAGGTATTGCTAATGAAATTTAGTGCCCAGTGTAGCAGTCTATATAATCTATAATAAATTTCACATCACTTTTGAAAATGGGTATCCAGGATTCCCCATTTTAAAAAGCAGACATCACTGATTTATGCAAACAAAGAATCAGCAAGAATGGGCAGAAAACCCTCTTTGTATGTTTTACTCATAATAGTTTGTGAGTGACAATCCACCACCGAATTAAACCTATGAATATCTAGAGACATGTGAGCATATAGCACTGGACATAATAGTTCCACTGGTATATTGTACATATTGTATATCAAATAATGTTTAGTAGTCATGTGTGTAAAAACCACACATCTAACTGTCACTTAGAACCATCTGAATTTTAGTTACTCATCTTTACTGTATGTTTGGGTTGTAATGCTAATTTTTCATCACAGCTCAGAAAGCTTAAACAAATTTTGAACACAAACTTGTACTGAAATAAAAAAAACTTAATGAGAAAAACTTTAGATAACTAGATTTCACTTTAAAATTTCATATATTTCCTTAACTGTAAAACACGAGTGTTTGCACTGCTTATAACACATGAAATAATTTATTTATGCCAATTTAGAAAATTGTTCTAAGCTCTATGGGGATTAAAACATCAAATGTATAAATTACAATAAAATCCCTTGCCTCTTTCAAAATTACATCTTCTAAAACTAGTTCTTACCTGCACACGTAAAGTCTCGATATAATTTGTTCCATATGCTCTTCTTGTGAAATCTGCTAGGTTAAACTGTATTTGATTCCATCCTTCATCTAGTCTCATTGGCATTGTACATATAAATGGTTTGACTCGTGTAGTACTTTGGTAGTTGCTTGCTCGAAACCTTCTTCGCACATTTTTATCATCAAGTACCTATGAAATAGTATAAGTACGTTATTTTGAAAGGCTTAATAAGATATGGTATATTATTCACTTCTATAAATTTTACATTTATGTATATTAGAGAATTTTTAGTTAGAGTTACCAACAGTTTAAAAATACAGGAATAAATTAGAATACACCTATTTTTACTTCTATATGCAATGGTATCAGAATCATAGCAATCCAGATTGCTGTTGATACAGATATATTAAGTTAAACATATTAAAAAACTAAAAATAATTAATTTCAATCTTGACTAAATCTATTAACAAACTATCTTTTACTAAATAAGTAAAATCTTTGAATTTTATTTTAAAAATTTTTTGTCAAAAACAAACTAATGCAATACATTTTTCTTCCTGAAACATCACTATGCATCTTAAAGACAAACTATATACAGATGTGTTACCTGTACTTCAAAAGTAAAATACTTTTTGAGGTTCTTGATGATCATGACTAGAAAAGGTAGTTTTATACCAAGGGTCTTCTTGGGATCAGCTGGACAGGTGATATATGTTGTACTGTTGATAAGTAATATGAATCTTAATACCTTTTAATTTTTCCTCATTATAAATAATTGAGATGCTTGATACTGTTGGAATTTATACCTCTATATTTTAAGAGAAAACCAAACTTGCCAAGCAGTTTACTTCACTATGACTTTTTAACAGTGATTTATACATTTTATATTCTTTCTCACAAAGCAAATAAGAATATTTAACAGAGCTTGTGCTACAAAGCAGAACATGAAATAAATTTATAAAAATGAAAAAAAATCAAAATCAAAAGTTGAAAAGGGAAAATGTTTTTATAATGAATAAGTGTTAAATTTCAGGAAATTATTAAAGTTGACAAACTTTTGATTAGATATATTTTACAGGTCTTACATTTCGTATTTTGTGCATGAATTTCATAAGAACAAAGCACAGTTAAGTAAATCATTTATTAATTATAATCTTATATGCCTTTTTTTTCAGAAGTTATAGAAACCACTGACTTGATGTACAATTATACATAAACAATTTTTAAAATACAGTATTATATAAAGAAAGTTAAGCAGAGTAACTTGTGAAATCTCACACTGTGGCTTCTGTCATATATATTTCCAGTGGGTATAAGTGAGTCTATGATTGGCAGCATAGCTCATTCAACTGACATGAAATCAAAAGGTGTGCAGAGAAGTGAATTAGCAAAATACTACATTAAGTTTCATATGGGACCAGAATTCCTTACAGTAGGGATCCATTTTGTTGGCAGTAAAATTTCACCAATAAATGGACAGCAGACAATGCACTTGTTTCAAAATAGTATATCAAAAGCAAGTTAAATATATATTCATTTTAAATTATTTTTTTATCAAAATCTTCACATGCAGGTTCAATTACTTTAGAACACCATTAAGAAGAAAAAATTATTCTTCTCTATCTCAAATATTACAATCTAAGGTTATGATACTGAACATAAAATCACTACTATAACTGTTGGTTACCACAGGTGTATCTAGAGCTTTAAATAACTAACTTGTTTTCATCAAAGTCCTAACAGTGGATTAAATTACAGTGGAACCCCTATAAAACAGCCACCTTCGGGACTGAGACAAACTGGCCTTATTAGAGGGGTTCCATAGCACATAATTATGGATTATATAAACAAAAAAGGGACTCTGACTGAATGACAGCTTTCTAGGGGCAACCGAATCTGAGGGGTAGCTGCTTAGAGGGGTTCCACTGTACTTTAGAACACTCTTTGACAAGATAAATTATAATTTCCTTCATCTATTATTACAATACCAGCTATAAAAGTTTTAATTTCAGAAATTGCCCCTATACAATCTTTATGGTTAAACTCACAACCACATAGTCTACTTCATTTTTTTAAATCTTTACTTTCTCTAACTTATAATATAACTTCCTCTCTATAACTGCTTGTAATTGTAACATATACAAAAAATTGTAAGCAACTAGCCATGTAGTAATAGCAATATTACTTGTGATAAGAAAATGTTAAAAAATTTAAGATGCCAAAAATATTAGAAAAGCCTAGGACAACAGTTAAACTACATACACAACATATAACTCGTACACAGTTATGTAATGAAACATAATAATTATCACTTTCAAAATAATTAACTTTCAACACTCATTATGAAAACTAAATAATCATTAAATATTAAATCACTAAATAAACTAAATATCAACTTTTAAACTTAACAGTATTGTTCTTCCAACATAAACCAAAAAATATATTACCAAGGTAACTCTTAGATAATACCTCGAAATGCATAACATCTAAAGCTTCTTTCCAGAGTTACTGTGCACAAGCTCATAAAATACTTGAGGTGTCGAACAAGGAGACAGACCACCAATGCCTACTGAAACTGTTTCTGAGATCAGCCACGCCATAAGTGAGCAAAAGCGTATTTAGATGTAACAACATAATTATGCCATCTGGTGTTTGTATTTGCCAACTTCAACCATTCCTGAGGAATTTTGATTAACTTTTTGAATGTTTCTTTACAAAATACAACAAGCTCAAGCACTAGAAGTGACTAATTAAAAATATGATGTTTTTTATTGCATTTCTTGATAAAAGTAAAAGTTAATGACATAATTTGTTAATATCTTATGGACTGATGAAGCACACTTCATTCTTTATAGAGACGTCAACATGTACAAATGTATTAGGTGATAGAAACTAATTCATATCTAACACTTCCTACAGTTAACGAATTGCTTGAACATGTGACATTCAAGTGATAATGTGGTTTCACATCCATGTTATTAGACCGTACTTTTCTACAGAATCACTGGCACATGAAATGCAAATCTGCAAGCAATTCTAAATTGTCCTATGTGGTGCTTACAACAATATACTATATAATTCCATGTTCCAGCAATAAAATTTGATAGACACTATGGTTTTCATGCAGGATAGTGACCTTTGCATGTTGGTAACCAGGTGAAATGCATCTCAAAGGAACACTTTCAGAACAGAATCACTTCACATCACTTTAATTATGAATAGCCATCTCATTCACCACATCTAATACCAGTTGATGTGTGGTTCTTCAGGTACCTGAACTCATGTGAAAACATTGAAAAGTCTTGCACAATTTCAGATCTCAAAGATGCATATGTCTAGGAAAAGGCCAGCATATCAAATGAGATTCATATTGTTGTTGAAATGTCCTTCTAAGTAAGTATATTTTGAATAGCTATTGTGATCTGTCAGACATTAGGTCAGAGTGGCACAAGCAACAACTGTGGACTTTTGTATAATGCCCTTAACAGCCCTGTGTAATTTCACCTTATGCCATAATGATATAGCATGTGGCACAGTGCACTGATAATTGTTATTTATAATAATCATAATAATGATTATTCCCTTAAATAATGAAAATGTTGTAGGTAGCAGTATCAACTGATAATGGCTACCATTTAAGGGTTGGTTTAGGAGTGTGAAAAAGAAATAAATCAGTGAAATTTGCTTATTTCAAATGCAAATTGGCAGGAAGTAGCTTCTATGTATTCTCATTGAACTTTTGTCAATAGCATTGTTACCATCATAAAAGTGTCTTTGCATCTCATAGAAATATTGATACTTTACCTAACATTAGTGCCAACAATTTCCAAAACAAGTGACTGAATGTCATTGTCAGTTATTCGTTTTATGTGCCCATTACGAACCTACAAAAAGAAACAAAAAAGCATATATTTATATATTTTATACAGCATGTAATAAAAGTTATATCTAAATCCTTCAGAATTATTGTTATTTATTTAAATTTGATAATTACTACTTTGCTTGGCTTCTATAAAGTTAAACTTAATCAAAACAAGACAACAGCAATATCACTAGCTCTCTGCATACATTTCATAATTATGCCATTAATAACAAGTCTGTTACTTTTGTTCCAAATTTATTTTTCAACTATGAAATTCAAAACAAAAACTTGTATCAAATTTTTGTAAAGCCCAACATTTATCTTTGAAATAATATAATTAAAATAAATAAATTAAAAAATCAACAATAGGGGTGAGGGAACACGAATGTTTTTTGTTTTGTTTTTAACCAAAAAACATTTCATATGAGCACACAACTTTCTGAACCACTAAGAGCAATGACCTATCAAACAACTGCTGTGCAGTTTCCTGTGTGTACCACAAGCCTTAAACAAACTTCTAGTCCTACATCTCTACATGTTTTGCACCATTCTGTGATCCAAGGGCTGTAGCCCTCATGTGAAAACAACACAACACCTATGTGCAGCCATATGTCTGTGGATTTACAACACTGAATCAGTGGTTTGATCCCCCCCAGTGGACACAGCAGATAGCCCAATGTGGTTTTGCTATTAGGAAAACATACACACACACATTAACCACTGTATGCACCAGCATATGATCATCACCTCATTCTCAACAAGTCAAATGAAATGCAGTAAAAATGGGAAGGAGTGGGAGACACTTATCTAAAACAGATTCAGATAAGAAAAATGTTAACGTTAAAAATATTACCTACCTTTCTCCATCACAAAGAGCTAGAATTCTACACTAAGATGGTGGAAGAGCCTGAACTATTAATAACAAATATGAATTCCTTAAAAAAGATTAAAAAAGCCTATGGATCAGTGGGGAGTAGTGGGTGTCATGTAGTATGCAGGAGAAGAAAGTGATGAGAGACACTGTTGTACACTTCCAGGTAACATCCCACTTTTGGGTCATTCCATGTCAAATCATCAAGGGGACTACAGGTGACCCCAACAGAATGCCTTAAAAAAATTCACATGCGCTTATCTACCCATATAATGAAAAACTGCCAAAGATTCGATCAAAATCTCTAACAGTTTCTGATTTACAGTTCTGTAAAATTTAGTTGATGTTTTTTTTTATTTTTCACAAATTCATTTTCAGGCAACTTTGGCTGCTTAAATCTTCAAGAGTAATGGTGGTAGAAGGCTGAAATTTGCTACACTGACTGAATTAATCTCAAAATTCAAAAATGGTTTCAAACCAAGTTTATCTCTTTTAGGATTTGCATAGTGAGGCTGTAAAATCACCTGAAAACCCAAAATCATAAAAAACATTAGTTTATTTAATATGCCATAGTTTTAAGACTTAAAATGACACAAAGCTGAATTTTGTTTTCAAGTTTCCTATAACGTATCAGTTGATAAATATGAAATTGTTGTGATTAAAAGTCTATTAGTTCTCCTGTAAAAATATGTAGTTGCATGCAACTTGTGATTTAGCTAAAAATAGCCCTACGTCAGGTCACAGTTTGACCATGTCATCAGTTATTCAGCCTATCAGATTTTTACCATATATTCTTACACCTCTGAATATGATCCACAAAAAAAATCAGGATGGTGTTCAACCTACTTTTTAAGCTATAATTTTTAAAGTATCCTCTGACCATATGTTTTTTATTTTTAAAAAAAATTCAGTTCAGGTATGTTACTGTGTACAAATATATCCATACAATTTTGAAAAATACTTATCAGAGCTTTATGAATCCCACTGAAATATTCTAACTAGCCTTTCACAATGTTAAATAATGAATTGTAAGAAACAAGAAAGAATTCATTTCTGAACAAGCTTATTGGCATAACTAGTTAGATCACATGGCAATACAAATATATTGTACTTGTATACAATATATCTGCATTACAGTTATGCAGATATGGCCGAGTTTTAAGATTTATAATATAATAAATAAAAAGATAAATCGGACACAAAAAGCACAGTGCTACAACAGGGATAACTGAGAAAGATTATAGTCACACCAAACTGCAATAATCGTGACAATGAAATCTTTCAAAAACTGCTTTGGCAATAAATTAGCCTTAACAACATCAAATAAACATTGCTTTGTTTTGATTGATTGATTGATTTAGTGTTTTATGGCACAAAGCAACGAGGCTATCTGCGCCAAACAACCGGTAAAAATGTAGTAAAAGACATAAATGGAAATGAACGTAAAACAAAAAAAAAGTATAAAACCAGTGTAGACACCTAGTCTACAAGGTTAAGATAGAAGGCAAAGTGTAAAAAGTTGTAAGATAGGTATTCTATCAAAAAGGTATAATCATAACCCGCCAGGAAGACTAACAGGCAGGTACAAGACCCACCATCAGTCACCTGAAGTTTGTCTTTCCAGTCCTGGTTCTGGGTTATGTGTCATAGCAACTAGTATCAAAATGTAAAAGAATAGAAGTATTAAAAAACACACAGCAAAAGCGCAACAATGAGTAACCAAATGTTCAGTAAAAAGAGAAAAGTCACGTAAATGGAGTAAAATTTGTAAAGGAAAATGAAGGTAAACACAAAATAGCAATTAAAACAGAAAATGGTGTAAAAACCAACGGTGACACCCAGTCTTCAAAGTTATAAACTATTTACTCTAGCATAATAATAATGATCATAACCCGCCAGGAAGACTAACGAACAAGTTCAAGAACCACCGTCAGTCACCTGAAGTTGGCCTTTCCAGTCCTGGTTCTGGGTTATGTGTCATAGTAGCTATTATCAAAATGTAATGGAACAAAAGTTTAAAAAGACACTCAGCAAAATCATAATAAAGAGTAGCCAAATGTCCAGTAAAAAGATAAAAGTCAAGTAAATGGAGTAAAATGTGTAAAGGTAATTGAAGATAAAAACAAAATGGCAATTAAAACAGGAAATGGTGCAAAAACCAATGACGACATCCAGTCAACAAAGTTGTAAAGGACAACCTGTAGCAGAATGGGAATGATCATAACCCGCCAGGAAGACTAACAGGTAGTATATAAACCACCGTCAGCCACCGTCCTGGTTCCGGGTTATGAGTCAATATGGCCAGTACAAAAAGGTTGTAAAAGTACGAAATGATAAGCAGCGAAAGTATAACAGTAACTCGCCAGGAAGACTAACGAGTAGTTCAAACAGAAGCGTTAGTCACCTGAAGGTGGCCTTTCCAGTCCTGGTGTCGAGTTATTTAATGTTCTGGCCATTGTTTAATGTCGCATTGAATGAGAGAGAATAAAACTTTAAAAAGGAGCCACACTTAAAAAGGGGTAATAAATAAATATACCACACTTAAATAAGATTTAAAAGATTAATGGCCATTAAAAAATTAAAAATGTTATTAAGGTGGACATAGTCACCATCACCAATAACTCTGTCCAATGTTACAGACTGACGCTGGGAAAAAATATGTTTAAAGTATTCCCGTCGTTGAGGATTGTAACGATGGCAAGTAAAACATGGCTGATAGTGATTTGAGTGTTACACAAACTACACATTGGTGCATCAGTTCCAGATAAAAGAAAATGATGAGTTAAAAAACTGTGACCAATGCGTAGCCTAGTGAGAACAACTTCTTCCCTCCGAACTTTACGGAAGCTAGATGGCCAAACTCCAATTTTGGGTTTAATTTGAAAAAGTTTATTGTCGCGTTGTTCACTCCAAGTGGACTGCCAACTGGCACGGAGCCGAGCTTTGAAGACAACACCATAGTCCATGTACGGAATAGGCATAGGGGTGATGGAGCTGAGGCATACATATTTAGCTGCCATGTCTGCAAGCTCGTTCCCATGAATACCAACATGGCCTGGTATCCAGAAAAACTGAATTGAAGTAGCTGCTAATGAGAAATGGGCCAGTCGGTTTCGAATATCTGCTAGAATAGGATGTGAGCTAATGTGAAGTGATTCCAAGGCAAGAATAGAACTAAGCGAGTCAGTATAAATAGTGCAGTTGGAGTACTGCTCAGCTGCAATATGATCAAGGGCAAGAGATATTGCATACAATTCAGCAGTGAACACAGAAGCTGTAGAGGGGATTCTGTGTGCAACTACTGACCCACAGCAAACCATAGCAGAGCCCACTGAATTTCCTGATTTGGAACCATCTGTATAAATGGGAACTGAATGATTGTTTGAAAGATATTCATTGAATAAAAGACGGTACTTCCAGTCTGGAGTATCCGCCTTTTTTAGGTGATTGAAAGAAAGGTCACACTTGGGGGCTGTAATAAGCCATGGTGGGATGCGTTGACATGTGGAATCTGCAATATTATCCAAGGACAGACCCAATTCATCCAATTGCGCCCGGATGCGAAGGCCAAACGGAGCAATGACAGATCGTCTGTTCTGAAAAAGTACTGCCCACCGAGGAAGGAAAACACATTCTCAGGTGGGATGCTTTGGTAAGGAACGAAGTTTCGAAGTATATTGTAAAGACAGTTGCAAACGGCGAAGGTGTAGAGGAGGTTCATGAGATTCAATGTATATGCTTTGAACTGGAGAGGTACGGAAAGCTCCGGTGCAGAGTCGAAGACCTTGGTGATGAATGGGGTCCAGTATCTTTAAGGCCGAGGGTCTGGCAGAGCCATAGACCATTGATCCATAGTCAAGTTTCGATCTAATAAGAGCACGATATATCTTTAACATTGAACGGCGATCTGCCCCCCAACTGGTAGAAGAGAGGACACGAAGGATGTTCAGTGTTCTTGTGCATTTGACCCGAAGCTGCTGTAAGTGTAGTATAAAGGTCAATTTACGATCAAAGATAAGCCCCAAGAACTTTGTCTCTGGGACCACTGGCAGCAAAACTTCACCGATATGAAGTTCAGGATCAGGGTGAATACCTCGTCGGCGGCAAAAGTGCATGCATACAGTTTTGGAAAGAGAGAAATTAAAGCCATTCGCAAGAGTTCACTTCTGTACACGATTGAGGGTAGTTTGTAGTTGCCGCTCAATATATCTCATGTTTGATGACTGACATGAGATGTGAAAGTCGTCAACATATAGCCCATTCATAACGGTGAGAGGGAGTTGTTCAGTGATGGCATTTATCTTTATACTGAAAAGTGTGACACTCAATATACAGCCTTGAGGGACTCCAAGTTCCTGTACAAAAGAACGTGAAAGTGCCGAACCTACGCGAACTTGGAATCTCCTGTCCATTAAAAAATTTTTAATAAACATGGGTAGATGGCCACGTAACCCATATGTATGGAGGTCTCGCAAACACCATACCTCCATGTTGTGTCGTAAGCCTTCTCTATGTCAAAGAATATCGATACAAGGTGTTGGCGGTTGAGAAAGGCCTCTCTGATAGATGTTTCAAGACGAAATAGGTGGTCTATGGTGGAGTGCTGTCGACGGAACCCACACTGGGTGGGTGAGAGGAGGTTGTTTGATTCAAGGAACCAAACAAGACGAGCATTAACCATCCTTTCTAAGGTCTTACAGAGACAGCTCGTCAGAGCAATTGGACGATAGTTTGAAGGAATCTTCGGATCTTTCCCTGGCTTAGAGAAAGGCAAAATAATAGCCTGGCGCCAGGCATCAGGATAAACATTCTCCTGCCAAATCCGGTTGAAGATAGTCAGAAGGACATCAAGAGAATCAGGAGAGAGATGGTGTAGCATGTCATAATGAATATCATCAGGTCTAACAGATGTACTGGCAGACCGATGAAGGGACATTTTTAGTTCCACCAGGGTAAAGGGACTATTATAGTCAAAGAAACAGTCAGTTTGAAAAGACAGAGGTGATCGCTCTGCCCGAGTCTTGATGGCCAAGAAGGTGGAGGAACAAGCAGAAGTGCTAGATACCCGACAAAAGCTTTCACCTAGAGTGTTAGCGATGTTTCGGACATCAGTCACCTCCTGACCATCAGAGAGTAAGATCGAGAGGGGAACAGAAGTGTAGTGCCCATTAACCTTTCGAATCTTGTCCCATACGATCTTGGAACTGGTGGTAGAAGATATGCTGGTTGTGAACTTAATCCAAGATTCCTTCTGGCTTTGACGTCTTACCCACCTAGCATGTGCTCGGGCCCGCTGGAAAGCAACCCGATTTGAAAGTGTGGGATATCTGCGAAAAGTGTCCCAGGCCCGTTTTTGAGCCTTCCGTGCTAAGTTGCAAGCAGAATTCCACCATGGACGAGGATATCATGGGAAACGTGTTGAGGTTTTAGGAATACACTGAGCAGCTGCATGTATAATACAATCAGTTACCGCTGCAACACAGTTGTCTACTGATGCCTGATTTACGATGACAGGATCAAGTTCTGCGAGAGCAGTGAAAGTGGACCAGTCTGCCTGATCCAGCTTCCACCGGGGCACGCGGGTAGGGTGGCATCGACCACGGCCAGTCTCTCTCAAAATGATCGGAAAATGATCACTGCCTAGTGGATTACTGTCAACCCTCCATGAAAAATGGGAGAATAATGAAGGGGAGCACACTGAGAGATCAATGGCAGTGAATGACTGACTTGGTGCATGAAAGTAAGTGGAAGAACCAGTATTGAAAAGAGAAAGATCGTGATCAGAGAGCATCTGCTCTACAGATCGACCCCTCCCATCAATAACAGCACTTCCCCAGAGGGGATGGTGTCCATTAAAATCCCCCAGGATTAGAAATGGAGATGGTAACTGTTCAACGAGAGCATCCAGGTCTGATTGATCATATGTCTCTCCAGGGGACAGGTACAGAGAACAAACAGTGATGATACGACCCAAGGAAATACGGATAGCTACGGCCTCCAAGGGTGTATTGAGTGACAAAGACAGGGTGGGCACATGTTTACGACCTCGTCTTTTGTCTTTACTGTCTTTCTTCGGAGGAGGTCTATCAACCTCCATGGATCCTTGCTCTGGGTCGAGTGGGCAGGTTTTTGTTATTGGAAGAGCAATCAAGTGACTGAGGACACGGACGAATAATTGTTTTGTTTATTGTGGTGGGAGAAAATGATGTATCAGAAGAAATGCCTGTATTTGAAACTGAAGGACATGGATCTTGAGGTTTGTTGGAAGTTGTGGGAGGAACAGAGATGGGTGTGGAAGTCGATTCATCTACTGTTTTAACCACGGAGGTCAAAAGGCTTTTCATTTGTTTTGAAAACGATTCTTTTGGAGGCAGAGAGATCTGTCTGCACTTCCACTGTAGTTGTGGAATGGAGTGCAGCAGCATATGTCCGAGATGGGATTGTGGACATCAATTTCCGAGCCTCAGGATAACTAATGTTATGTGTCGTTTTCAAACGCTGCACCTCTTTTTCCTCCAACCATTTTGGACAAGAATGAAAGTAAGAGGGGTGATAACCATTGCAGTTGACGCAATGTGGGTTTATGTCACAATCATAGGCATCATGGTCCTTGCCTCCACAACGAGCACATGTCAGGGAACCACGACAAGATATCTTTGAGTGGCCGAATCTCTGACATTGAAAACATCGAAGAGGGTTTGGAATGTATGGCCGAACCCTGCAAATGAGATAACCTGCTTTGATGGTGGCGGGTGCTCGTGGTGAAGTGAACGTTAAAACAAGGGTATTTGTTAACAGTGTAACTCCATCTTTGCGAGTGGAGATGCGCCTCACTGCAGAAACTCCTTGAGTGGAAAGACCAGAGAGAATCTCCGATTCAGGAACATTCTTCAAATCCCTTTCAACAATAACTCCTTGTGAAGTATTCAAAGTAGCATGGGGTGTAACCTCAATAAGTATATCGCCAATTACCTTTGATTTCAAGAGGAGTTCACTGTGTTGGGATGTGGATGTTTCAACCAGTATGTCACCAGATCGAAGCTTCTCTACTGACTTTGGAGAGCCAGCAAGTCCCTCTAGCCCCTTTTGAATAAAAAAAGGGGACATTTGCCCTAAAGGTTTTTCTGAAAGAGAATGCAATATCATAAAATGAGGTACGTGTGTTACTGATGTTGGAGATTGGTGTTCTGTGTATTCAAGACGTGGTCGCTTACCCATTGACTGTTTTTTTACAATTTTACTTAAATTTTTTGAAGGATCCATAGGAAAGAGAAAAGTTTCGGTACTCACTGACCCCACCCACCATGGAGCCCTACAAGGGGACGCACTACAAAGTCATGCAAGGACAATGCAGCAACGCCAGGGTTTCGTGAGCACTATACCCAAACACCAGCATCAGGCACAATGTCCACAACACCCGTTGAGAACTTCCAACACTGGTACTTGGTTGGCTCTAGCCCAGGTGGACCAGCCGATTGACCCAAGGGGAGCCACCCAAGGGCTGCCTGTCTACAGGAATTCGAGGCCAAAGTGGTGTGTTAGGGTTGGACCCCTCAACCACCAGGATCCTCTCCTCCCCTTCACGGGTCGCCATGCACGGCAAACACGTGGGTGGATGTTTAGATCCCAGAGAAGGTAACCAGACAGAACAGAACCTTCCCTGGGAGGTCCCCTCACCACGTACAGGAATCCACTCCGAGGGGTTGCTTTGTTTAAACAGCTTGAATAAATTTCTAAAATTGGAGTCTGATTATGTTGGGATCACTGACTTAGAACTCAGTGGCAAACACTACTGCCTTGCATGATAGGTGCACTTATCAAACAAACAATATGCTAGAAACGAATCCAGCTTTTATCTTTATGTGACCTTGCAGGCCATGAGAACAGTTTGTTTCTTGATTTCTTCATAAATGACACCAACACATCAGAATGTTCATCTGATACATCTTTTAGGTTTCCCACATACCATTCATGATCGTATATGCATGCCACATATTTCTCTGGCTGATAATTGTAATTGCTGTCATTAGAGCCTATTTGAACTGCTGCAGCATCACTTTCACTGCAACTACCAACAGTTACAACTGTGTACACATCATCATCTGATAGCCATCTCATATACAATTTGTTGGTAGAGCTATGATGTGACCTAATACCTGCCACAGTTTTGCATTTTTCATAGTGCTCAAGTAGATCAAACATTACAGAATCCTGCAGGACTGATTCCTGATTCACAAGAAAGAACTGAATGCCCTGAATGTGGTCCTTTGCCCAATGGTACATATCAGAGACACTTAAAATTTGATAATTTATTATTTTACACAACCTTGAATTTTTTGAAAATCATGTTCAGAGATGTATTTATGGTAAAGCCTGATTAGACTATTTGAATGGGATTCATGAATTATTTCAAAATTGTATGGATATATTTGCACACAGTAATTCCCCATGAAATAAAGTTTTTTTCACGTAAACTTTGTATGGTCAGAGGATACTTTAAAAAATTATAGCCCATAAAGTAGGTTGAACACCATCCTGATTTTTTTGTAGATCATATAAAGAGATGTAAGAATATATGATAAAAATCTGATAGACTGAATAACTGATGACATGGTCAAACTGTGACCTGACGTAGGGCTATTTTTAGCTAAATCATAAAAGTTGCATGCATCTACATTTTGTTACAGGAGATCAAAGACTTTTAATTACGACAATTGTTGATTTATCAACTGATATGTTATAGGAAATTTCAAAACAAAATTCAGCTTTGTATCATTAAGTCTTAGAGCTGTGGCTTGTTAATAAACCAATGTCTTTTATGATTTTGGGTTTTCAGGTGATTTTATAGCCTCACTAGGCAAATCCTAAGAGAGATAAACTTGGTTTGAGACCATTTTTAAATTCTAAGAGATTAATTCAGTCAATGTAGCAAATTTCAGCCTTCTACCATCATCATTCTTAAAGATTTAAGCAGCCTAATTTGTCTGGAAAATGAATTTGCCAAAAATAAAATAAACTAAATTTTACAGGGCTATAAATCAGAAACCATTAGAGATATTGATCTAATCTTTGGCAATTTTTCATTATGTTTGGGTAGATGAGCACATGAATTTTTTCAAGGCATCCTGAGAAGGTCACCTGGAAAAGTTCCCAAAACCTGGATGATGTGACATGGAATTACCCTTTTATATTTCAAACAAGTAGTGTACCAAACAGGCCTTATACAAGGTGGAAGGCATAGCTTGTACAGAAAACTCTGTATCAACATCTCAAGCAGCTTAGAACTAAAGAAATAAGGATCCTTTCACATTTCAATAGAAAAATGACTGGGCATTGAGGAATAAATATTGGTAGAACACGTGTGCTTGGAAAATCATCATCTAGCACAATCATGTAGAAACATGATTTTATTGAGACAGGGTGGAATGGGCTATTATTACTAAGACCAGCAAGCATGAACTAGGCATATGAGCATATAGGCACTTAGTGTAGAAATGGGGCCAGGTCAAGTATATAGAAATTAGTAACATATTCTAGCAGAAAACCTCTTTGTAACAGTAAGCTTTAACATTAAGCAGGTGTGTTTAACATTTTCCATACTTCCACTTGATGCAAATCTCCCTGTGAGGTAATACTGACCACTCAGTGAGATCCAATAAGACTAAACATGACTAATGTTGTGTTTTGTAGTTCTAAATGTTAGCATTAAGTTTTTGGGTTTTTTTCTTGTTTTCCTCCTTTTAGGTGTGTTTTTGCCTCCTTGTTTGTTTTCTTGCATGTATGAGTTGTCAGTACACATACAATGGTATCATGAAATGATACAGGAACATCAAGAATGTATAGTAACTGGCACAGCTAGAAACTAAAATCAGTATGCAATATTCACTATATTACAACCACTACATAGACTGGAGAACAGTAACTGGTGGAAATTGAGAACCAAAGTCACATGAAGCTGCTTAGTAATGGAAATCAAGAAAGATGAATGTACTTAGGTTTAGTCCACTTACCAACCTGCAATATCTCAATATTCAATATATCCAAGGGTTACCATCAAAAAACAAGCACGAGAGGCTGTAATATGATGAAGTTGAACATAGGTAACATGGAAAAAGCAGTCAGACCCACCCACAAATAAATATGCCAGTCAGATGAGCTGAATAAGTGAAAATGGAGAAGTAATGGAAGAGGAAAAAAACTATGAAAAAAAGTCACTTGTAGTGTGTACAAAAAATGTAGTCTAGGCATAAAAGGAATGATTGTATAGTGAAGAAACAGAAGGAAGCCAAAGCCTTTGAAAACAAGCAGAATAAATCAACCAGCCCTAATGACAGAGTACAGAAGGCAGCTAAACAATGAATGCCTGAACGACAGTAAGCAGAAGGATAAAACAGGTGAAAAAAGGAACTTGCATTCAGTTAAAATTTAAAGGTTTACAAAAGGCTGATTGGTAACCAGTAAAAGTTGAAACAGACAAGCCTTTGTCGAATACCAGGAAAAACACAAGTCTTGAAAGTGGGTACTGCCTTAGTGATTGACCATAATATAATTGACCAAAGATTTTGACAAGACTAAAAAGCTCTGAGCATCACCAGAATATTAATAAGTAGAAATTGCTCCTCTGGAGGTCAGATCCATAGGAAACTGAAGATGCTGATATCCTCACCCATAAAAAAATAATAAAGAACTGGAAAGAAAAGTACCAGTACAGAGATAAAAGTTCATTAGGGAAGGAAGAATACCTCAGATTGTATTAGAGCATCTGAACCAAAGAGACAGATAATGAATCATATGAGCCATGCCAAAGACTTCCCAAAGCTCACTGAGCAGGACAGATGTGTAAAAAGAAGCCATTCCACAAAAGTGAGAGAACCTTTCATGCAGGAAGAAAAGGACAGTGAAGAGCCTTTGATATTAAGAACTTAATGACATAAAAATGCAAGAGAATTGTTGAGTCTGTCCCATACAAGTCTGTTCATTCATAAGTAAATACAAAGTTACACAATGGGCTGTGTTCTGCCCAACAAAGGTACTGAAATCCACTTTCTAGAGTTGTAAGTTTGTAGACATTCCACTTCACTGTGCCACCAGAGGTTCCATAGAAGAATCATGAAAATACCAAAGCTGTCAAAAATAGAGGATCAGAGAAAAGAGGAAAGATGAAAGGATGAAAAAGAATAGGAAATGGAATACAAAAAGCACAAGCAAGGGTTGCTAGAAAAGGGAGAAGTGAACATCAAGGGCTTCAGGACAAGAATCAGCTCCAAGGAAGAACTATTGTCAAATATCAATAGCCTACCCTGTGAGAGTGGAACAGCAAGTAGAAACTTGTTGGTTGTTTGGCATTTATTGATGCAAAGAAACTGGGCTACCTGTGCCAGACAATTAATAAAAAAGTAAAAATCATTAAAATATGTAAAAAGAAATCATGCTAAAACAAAACCAAGTCCAATTTTCAAATTAAAATCTTCGAGTTAAAAAGACCAATGGCTCTTAAAAATTCAAAAACAACTGAGGTGGACAGTGTCACCATTGCCAATAACACTGTCCAGTGTCAAAGTAAACCTGTGATAACAATATGTTTAAAATGTTTGTTACCACACTGCTCACTCCATGTTGGCTGCTAACTGGCATGGAGCTGAGTTTTAAATACAGGAGTGCAGTCCACGAATGTGACAGGCACAGCAGTGATTGTACTAGAACAGACAGACTTAGGTGCAATGTCAGCAAGCTCATTTACATAAATACAATGTGGCCTGGTTGGTTGGTTGATTCAGTGTTTTACAGCATCATACAGGCTAAGATATTGATGCAAAAGATCAAGTAAAAAGTTAAAATTAAAGTAAATTTAGTAAAATCCATAAAAGAAAATTCAGGTAAAACAAAAACAATGTAAACAGCATTTAAACCAATGTTTATATCTAGTCTACAGCAGTAAGAGAATAGCTACAGTAATACAACTTCTAAAAAGTTTGCTGTAGCATAACTGTAATTATCATAACTCGCCAAAAAGACTAAAAAGCTCAAAAACCATTTTCAGTCAAGTGAAGTTGGCCTTTCCAGTCTTGGTTCAGAGTTATTTGACGTTATGGTCATTTTCAAAATTTTAATAATAACTTACCAGGATGGGTAGTTCAAACAGCAGTGTTAGTCACCTGAAGTTGGCCTTTACAGTCATGGTTTCAAGCTGTTTGATGTTACAGCCATTTTCTAATTTCAAATCAAACAATATAGACCATGATTCTTAAAAGAGAATCCCATGAATACCAAACATTGCCCAGTATCCAGAAAAACTGGATAGAAGTAGATGTTAAAAAGAAATGGGCCAGTTGGTTCTCAATATTAGAAAGAACAGAGTGTGAACTAAAATGAAGTGATTCCATGCCCAGTAGAGACCTAAGCAAGTCAGTATAAATAGAGATGCCAACTATTTCAAATGACTGAGCATAATGATGGTAGACAAAACTTGTACAGATATTGTACAGCCATTGGATACAGTTTTAAGTCATCCATGGTCTGTGGATCCATCTGTGGCTAAACTGTAAACACTGTTAGTAAGTATGATTGAAATAATTTTGTCATCTTCACAACCCATTTGTAAAATGGCTTTAGTTTTGGTTCTAGCACAGCCATATTTTTTTGCTATCAGAGTCTGGGAACATTTTTTTGAATATATGTCCTGCATGATCAGTTACTGCTAGGGGTAAATTATGAGCAATGACAAATTGCATGAACATCACTTCTGCATTTATGGTTTCATATTCTGAATTCTTACTCACAAATGTTATCTGCATCATTTTTGTCTTTGCCTCAGCCTTTTGTTGGTGAGATGCCGATTTTGTGTGTCTAGAACAATCGTTTATCATCCCATGCACCACAGAAAAATCAATGTGGCAAACTGTACAAAATGCATGACTGTCACTGACTTTTGATACAATGACTGGATATTTTGCACTATACTCTTTTCTAAATTTTTGATTCACAGTTTTAGTCCTTTTACATTTACCAGAAACAAAACAATCTGGTGAACGAGGCCTCTTTTTTCCATCTTGTGAATGATTGCGATGGTGTTTCTATGCTGCTTAGAAAATGAGAAACACCTATTTACGCAGCACTGATTGGCTGCCAAACACTGATGACATAACTATGGATTCCCCCAAGTACCCAGTATAGAGAAGCACTGCACTCAAACTCAAAAATCAGTAGACATCGGAGATACAAATATTTATTATTATTTCAAGCACAAACATGATTATTGTAAGTAGCCATTTGGACAATGTCTTTTATTTATTATTAAAATTTATTAGTAGCTTACTGAAAATTTTCTTTTCACCCCTTTCAAGCCCTGGGGGAACAATTTATCACTTTATTGTTATGGCCTATATAATATAATAATTTCAAAGTTGCAATAAGTCATAATATTTGTCTGTATGACCATATAGTCAATGTATACACCAAAATCGTAATGATTATGTTCAAATCGTAATGGTTGGGATCTCTGTGTAAATAGTGCAGTTTGAGTATTGCTTAGCTTCTATGTGATCTAGGGCAAGAGAAACAGTATATAGTTCAGCAGTGAACACAGAAGCTATAGAGGGGATTCTGTGCACAACCACTGAACCACAACAAACCATGGCAGAGCCCACAGAGTCACCTAATCTTGAATCATCCATACAAATGGATAGAAAGATGGTTCAAAAGGTGTTCAACAAGTAAAAGATAGGACTTCCTACCAGGAGTTTCTGCTTTTCTTAGAACTTCTTAGTTTCTTTTCTTAGAGTTCTCTTCAGAACTCTATTCCTATTAAACAGCTTATAAACCTGTATTTCAAAGGACATTCTGCCGTCAAAATTATCTGTACTTACCATGTTTTAGTTATTCCCATTACATCAAGACCTCCCATTCATACTAGTGCTCTAAAGTCATATCTTTCATTTCTTATATATTAGAATAGTAAATATTAAGCTCATTTTAGAACCACTTCTATACTTCCTGTGCTAAAAATTTATTTACATCCTTTTTTTGCATTTAGTTTGTCCTGACCCTCATCACTATCTAGTTCTAGTTTAAAACTTTCATTATAACTGAATAAACAGCCCTAACAAATAAGTAATTCATGATGACAAGAATCAAATAAAACCCATTCATGCACCCATCACACCTAACTATGAGTTCTTAATATCAACACTAGATTTAAACACTGCATTTATAACCTGAAAATAAAAACTAAATTCTAAATAACAGAAGTCTATTGCCAATGCTGTTAAGCCTAACATTTGAGAACCAAGTATATTTACTTTTTTTTTATCACAACTTTTTCTCACACTAAAATAATTTCATTCATCTGACAATACATAACTTAAAAATGCATTTTACAAAAAACAGTCTTTACTTTGATGTACATACAATACTAATGATATTAATACAATGTATTTAACCTGATTTATAACCTACCTATTAAGATGAATATAAACTAATTAATCTAAGTTCAAGTAAACAAGTTAATCTTGAAACTAACACTTAAAGCTAATTCTGATGATTTTTCAAGGACAAACCTGTTTCATAAGGTATAGTGTCTTATTAAAAATGTTTCAAAAAGAAGCTTGTGTTAAGCTACTTTTAGGGATTCAGGATATACGTTAATGAAACACTTGTGATTTTAGAGCATGTTCTGTAAAATATAGTTTATCTATAAAGGAGCACTTGGGAGGTGGTATTCTTTCGCTTTTTAATTATCATTGTTTTATTTTTATTTTTTATCTTTTCCTACATTATTTAGTGGAACACTCTTATACTCATACTGTTACAATAATGATTAACTATGATCATATATATCAGTCTATAACTTCACATAATAAATTGGTCAAATGTTTAGCAGCAACTAAAAGGGATATGATATCTGAGAAGCCAAATGCTTGAGAACGTAGCTTGACAAATTAAATTTCAAAATGAAAATAAAACACTTGAAGCTAGCCCTTACATTTAAATATTTATCAAGACTTTCCTTAAACTACCATAATTTCAATGCATATACCACATCTGAAAGCAAACAACTCCAAAAGACATCCACCCTGTCAGAAAAATAAAGCTATTTTCTGAAAATGACTCTTATCCTGCCAAAATTTGAAATATATTGTCCCCTAATTCTACCATTATGATGCATTAACATTATCAACTCTCTCAATTAAATCATCTACAAGTCTTTCTTTCAGAACCCTTAACCTATCTTTTTTCTATGACAACATTTCCATTCAACGTCTTCCAGGTAACCCTCCTCTGAGTCGTTTCAATATCCTCTCTAACAAATAAAACCCAAAATTGAACACAATAATGAAGATGTGGTTCGGATAATGAGTTGTGCAATAAATTCAAGACTGAACACAAGACAACAAATATAACCTAGTCAATAACATGTACAATAAAATTATAACCTCTTTCAACTAGTACGCAATACTTTTGTAGAAACAACCTTAAATGTTATTCATTCTGCTACTAAATTTAGTTTTAAAATGAATATTGCTTGAAACTTGGTTAGAGCCTTAAAGTGTTACATTTCACAATTAATCAAATAGTGCTTATTAATAAGTACAGTCTACAATAATTTACATAATTAAGTTCTTTCACTTTTGGTTCTTTTACCTAACTTCTTGTGTCATTATTATATTGTTGATTTAGAAGTTATGTTTTTATTATTCTTAAAGTAGAATAACAGATTTGTTATAGAACTGTCTTTATTTGCAGTGTTTTAAATCACTGCTACAGACCTGAATGAATCAAAATGTAATCGGCAAACAGGATTAAATTCATGACCAATGTCTATTTAAGTTGAACACTGGGTTCAAAATAGGCATGAAGATCAAGGCACTGGAATCTTGAATAACAGGTTGCACACTAGTTGTTTATTAAATATTACGATTCTTTTCTCCAAGCATTAACAAAATGTGAATTAAAGGTTTTAAATACATAAACTTAAAATGCCAATTTTTTTTTAAATATTTTTTTCTAAAATACTGCTGTTATTAGTAATGTCTTATGTGTGTTGATAAACATATTATATTTAATACTTTAAAATTCGTTTTTGAAAGGTTTCTTAAAATTTTGATTCATAAAGTGAAATCTCGTATGTAAAATACACTTGTGGTTAAGTTTAATTATGTTAGAGAAGAAAAAACTAAAAGAATTGACTTTTGCTTCTCCATTCTTGTTCAACACGAGTATGAAATGTTCACTTACTTATAAGTAAGCTAGAACTTCAGTGCCAAGAATTTTTGTGGATGAGTTACAAAAGTTATAACTAGAATACAAGACACTAAGCATGGAGATTATGCTAAATTATTTTCAATGTACTAAAAATAATAATAGTAGCTGTATTGTTAGCATTACAACTGCAACATAAAGTGAAAATGTAAGTTACATCAATTAACAACCCAACAGTTTCAACTGAACTATAAACCATTTATAGGTTATAAATGGTTAGTCTTAGTACTAAGTGATATTGTTCAGTATTATTCGATTATACATGCTAAATATTACTACTTTCATTACACCTTACCTTTTTATCCCAGATTTGTAATGGTTTACTGCCAATACTATATAAAATTGAAAGAAAACCACTTTGAAATGTATTTTTAAACATTCCCAATGACTTTAAATAGAATCCGACAAATGTTTAACAAACTATCGCGTAACAATTCAAACACAGGAATTTGTCAAACTCTACAATTGGCGTGCCATCTGCAGCAATTGACCGTGCAAAAAAGTAATTAACTGAAAAAATTATAACGACAAATAAAGTGTAAATTTTATCAATAAAATAACATAAATTATCTTTGAGGAAGAGAATAAACAAATAATGCACAGTTAAAAGTTTGTAGATTGTAAAAGATTAAAAATTGTCAAGTAAAAAAGACCAGCAAAAACATGTCCGAAAATTAAAAGAAAAAGATAAAAGGATTAAAAAAAGACTTTAAAAAAGACCAGAAAGAAAATTGTTGGAGTTTTAAAAATTAAAACAAAGAGAATTTATTTTTATGGAAGAAATCACTGGAGACATATGGATTGATTACAACAACAAATGTAAAGAAATGCAAAATAGCATTAAAAAGTGAACAGACTGTAATAATAAAGTGAAGAATAACATCAAAATTGTAATTACAAAACTGATGAAGTAAAAAATGACGTTAATGAATAGAAAAGCACGTCACTGAGGCAAAAATATACATCAATGACAGAATAAACATCTGTGAAATCAATTATTAAATGAAAAGATAAAATTAGCCATATCTCTTTAAAAATTCTAATCAAAAATGCCATGTACTTTTAAATATGGAAGAGGAGAACTTGTTTGATTTACACCTATTACCATTATTGCTGTGCTATTTGTTACTGAGAGGCCTTTCTGAACTGCTTCAGCCACAATACTACCAATATAAGTCTTACATTTAATTAACAGTTCATCATAACATAATAGAAAAACCACTAGGAGTACCATGAAAAGCGTGCCAAGCTCATTTTAAAAGTACCAGCTTTGACAATATCAGGTTACCTTTTAGATGAGTACTATAGCACCCATCGAGTATTGGTAGCCACCTTGTCTAAGAGGTTCAGTGTTTCCCACGAAAAAGAAATATCCAGAGCAAAGATCTAGAGCAGTGTATGTAGAAAAGAAGAGAATTTAGCCAAGCTTACAGAAGAATAAAAAGGTTTATCCCAGTTATCTGAATTGTAATTTCTTTATCAAGCGAAATGAAGTGATGGATTTGTTGGCCTGTGAACAGCTTATAAATGCCGTAACATATGTAGATATGAGAATTAAGCTGAATCAAAGTAGACGTTCGTCTTTAAAGAAAAGATTGCTGTTGGCACTGGAAAATGAATCCGTCAAAGCTGCAGATCAACTACTAACAATGCCATCTAGAAGTCACAGGAATACGAGTATTAGATCCTACAGTATTAGAATAGAAAATTCCCTTCCACTGAAAGTGTTTAACAAATGAAAGTATCATACTAGGCAACTGATTAAACAGAACAGAAATAATAAACCAGAAGACAACAGGTGTTTAAAGCGTATCTTCCGGAGACTTATTTTCTGTAACCGCAGACAAAAACCTGGATGAAATAATAGCTTTTCTCAAAGGATAACAGAAAGTCGTAACTGTTAAAGATATGGAAAACCTAGCTAGTACTGCCAAGACTGTAAGAAGGCAAGCTGTTATTCAACCAAAAAATAGAATCCAACCAAGTCAAAGGGAAAATATAGAAAAAAACAAGCCATCAAGAAAATTGGCTTCATGCAGAGACATAGATGTTCGATTAAACTTGCTTCACAGTCCAAGACCAATAAATCACTTTTATCACATACTAATTACAATACTTGAAATTAAACTTCCTGTATAAATAAAAACGCTGGTCATGGCACCATCAATAATTGAAATACTATCACCTGGAATTACTAGGAATGATCTTTTTTTTTAGTGACTAGAGGGTAATGAAAGAAAATACTTTGGCAGGTCAAAATATTGGTGGTTGGAATCCTGTATGTCAAGAATAAATATGTTGTACACGACTTTACTCAGGAAATACTTAAGTCAACTTGCAACAAAGCAAATGTGGTTGTGATATAAATACTGATAAGAATGAATTTCTTTGAGATGAAATGGTATAAACGAATATTTATCATTACAAAAGATAGCAAACTTAAAAGAAAAGTAGCTGTTTAAAGCATACGCAATCCGAGTAAAAGATCATCCACTGTGATCATCTTTGAAAAGTACATTGGAGAGAGAACTGGTTAACTACAAGAAGAGTTGGTCAAGGGAGTTTGGAGCTCATGTCAAAACTATTTTCAGAGAATCATCAAGGATGGAGCTTCCATTTTATTTACTCGATCACCTATTTATAAAGTGCTGTAATAATTACGGAACCGTCAGTGAAAAGAAAGTGTTAAACGCCATACCTTCTGTATACCATAGGTTTTGAAAGAGAAAGAACAACAGAAAGAATTGGCGAATCCATTGTTTAGTGTAATTATTCATTTTTATATTTAGATAATTTGAGGAATTTCACAATCCAGGTATGAACAGTATTATGAAACTATATTTTGGTGTTTTATTTTAGTTATTAGTTAAATGACACATTATGTTAAATCAAGTCAGTCTCAGGACCTTTACGTATATTGATGAATATAATGTTTTGCAAAATACTTAGACAAAGTATCAGGTTTAAATGTTGGTCAGCTAGTTAACTGTTAGTAGGCTTACAGCGAAACCTGAAGCAACGGGAAGATATAACATTTTCTTGAAGCCAGAAGGGTGAATCACTCACAGTTAGACATACAAGAAAATTTTAATTAAAGCGAGTGTTATGATTTAGATGGTTTAAGCATAGCATAAGTATTAAATGTACTTATTTATAGAGCTGTATCTCAGTTTGTAACACGCCTATAGCGATACTTCACAGGGTTGATTTACACGGTCAAGTACAGATACTTTTAATGAACTGGAAGATCTACTTGTACGTAAACAGTTCGTATTCATGTGCCTCACCGATATGCCACTGTTCTTAAAAGACAACACACCAAGTGGACGAGACGATCAAGCTGGCATAATAGCATAAGGAAGCATATGGAAGATGTATGACTGGCAGTTCCAAGAATAACCAGTTGAAGTTTAAACTGGGTGTGAGTGACTAGAAGTAAAATGTCACTAAAAGTGACAAGAGAATTGAAGAAGAGAGAAAAGGTGCTGTGCGTTTTATAACTAACAAGCAACTACAAAAATATTAACATAAAGCAGCTCAATGATAATGAATAGGTGATTGCTATGTTATTGTGCCATGTTACAGAACCTAATAAGTTTTTCGTTGTTTTAACTGAATATTATTGCATCATAATATCTAGGAAATGTAAAATGTTCAAGGCCTGTGACGGGATGTAATTGCACGTTGAAATTCTAGTTTCATTAAAAAATTGATCAATACTGCGTGATGTGAGTTTAAGAATAAAGAGTGTAAAGTGTTGATTTTGAAAGCTAAATTATCACAGATTGTATTATAACACGATAGTATAGATGAAATAATTTGTCTTTGAATAGTGTTATAAAGTAATTAAACCAGGCTGTGTAGACTTAAGATGAAAAAAAGACAATTACTTAAAGCCATGGATACAACTGCGGTAGTTAACAGTTATAGTGGTGATTTTAAAGTGAATGTATCTCAAACAGCGTTGTCGTAACAGAGCAGTAAAAAAGTTGTTTTGTTCAACTGTGTTATAAAGTAATTGAACAAACCTATTAAAACCTTTGACGAAAAGATATAGTTATTTAAAGCTGTGAATACAACTGTGTTAAGTAAATACATAAGGAACATTTGAATCTTTATTAGCTAAAACATCTATTGAGCTATTTTCTCAAAATGAGATAATTTTTATTTGAGTGTACTACAAATATTTGGATCACGAACGTGTATATACAATAAGTTCAATTTGATATTATATCGACTGAATACAGCTATTGCCTGGAATAATTAGTAAACAAAGGTCAAGGAAGACTAAGGATAAACTAGATTAGTAACATAAGCAAATGGATGGATGTCAGTGTGACTAAGATTTTGAAAGGTTTTTTTTTTTTTGGAATTTCGCACAAAGCTACTCGAGGGCTATCTGTGCTAGCCGTCCCTAATTTAGCAGTGTAAGACTAGAGGAAAGGCAGCTAGTCATCACCACCCACCGCCAACTCTTGGGCTACTCTTTTACCAACGAATAGTGGGATTGACCGTAACATTATACGCCCCCACGGCTGGGAGGGCGAGCATGTTATAGCGCGACTCGGGCGCGAACCCGCGACCCTCGGATTACGAGCGCACGCCTTAACGCGCTCGGCCATGCCTTTTGAAAGGTAAAAAAAGACAGAAATTTATGAAAACTTACGTACAAAGCACCTAGAAAAAGAAAGAAAAGGCGAAAAGTTTTTGTAGCTTGATTTTTAGGCGTCTCGGATAGTTCTTTATCTAAACCTTTAAAATAAGTTGCACATTGTTTACTTCCATTTTAAGTTTTCTAAAACACTTTGGTAGAGTGTAGTAGCCTTTAAATATCACCCTGATACTAATGCTGTCCATAATGCGTTTGATTTTGTTCCTACGTGATGAATATAAAGATTCTTTACTTAACCTCCTTTTATAAATTAATATTTAAATTTTATTTGTTATTTTACTGATTAGCTGAATCACCTTTTTATTTCACGATCCAAACTATTGCAGTACGAGATTTTATTTTATACATAAAAAAATTAATTATTTCTGATTTTATTGACTGTGTGTGGATAGTTATGTTTTGATATATTTATTCTCAGGATTTTATTTTTGATAAACTGGTATTGCTTGTTCTGGTTGGCCTATTTTCATGAATGTTAAATATCCAGAAATGTTAGTACGTTGTCTTTCTCAGCTCCAGACTAACTGATTACTATAATTAATATTCATCCATTTATAACTTTCATGTCAGTATTCTACTTCGTAATTAATCTACTATATGTATCTCAGGACGACTGTTATAAGTATCAACACTTTTTACGAATAAAGCAGAGAACAACGTTTCGACCTTTTTAGGTCATTTTCAGGTTATTTGTTTGTTTGTTTGTTTTGGAATTTCGCACAAAGCTACTCGAGGGCTATCTGTGCTAGCCGTCCCTAATTTAGCAGTGTAAGACTAGAGGGAAGGCAGCTAGTCATCACCACCCACCGCCAACTCTTGGGCTACTCTTTTACCAACGAATAGTGGGATTGACCGTAACATTATACACCCCCACGGCTGGGAGGGCGAGCATGTTTAGCGCGACCCTCGGATTACGTGTGCACGCCTTAACGCGCTCGGCCATGCCAGCATTTTCAGGTTAACAGATCGAGTTTGCAACTGAACTTTGCAGGCAGGCACATGTCTTAAGAACGAGAGCATAAACGTGTACAGTACTGTATGGATCACTGCAGTTAGATGTTAGGTTATTGATTAGGTTAGGTATAAAGGTGTTCCTTTATATTGGTTTAATTTTGGTTTTAGTTGTTGTATAAGTCGGACTTTTTTGAATTTATTTTTGTTCCTGTTTGTTTCCATACTTAGTATTTGGGTGTTTTATATGGTTATGTTTTGTTTATTTGATTTGCAGTGTTCAAAAAAGTGTGAAGGTGTTTTTACGTGTTCTCTGAGTCTGGTTTCCATTTTACTGCTTGTTTCTCCAATACATAAATTGTGACAGTTGTTGCACTGTATTTTATAAATTATGTTGATGTTGTGTTTGTCAGTATAGACTTTAGTTTTTTACATTGCTTTTGAATAAATTTGGTGTTTACTGGAATTTTATGTTTTGTTATAAGTTTTTTTTTAAATATTAGTTATTTTTTCATTAATGTCGGAAATATATGGTATGCAGCAATGTAAAGTTTTGTGATTTGTTGTATCTTGGGATTTATAATAATTTGTTTGTTGTTTATTGTGTTATTGATATAGGTGTGTGCGTATAATTTTTTTACAAGTGTGTGGAGAAAATTTATTGATGTTGATGAAGTGTTCTTTTATTTTGTTGATTTCATCCTGAATTTTATCGGGTGAGCACAATTTTGTGGCTGTGTTTATTTAGTTTCTTATTATGTTGAGTTTTTGTTTTGTTTCATGTGCTGAGTCTCAGGGAATACATAGTCTAGTAAGGATATTTTTTTGTGTGGTATTCTGATTTGTATCGTGTGTCAGTTCTTGTAATATTGAGATTGAGAAATGCTATTTGGTTAGTTGTCTTTGTTATTTCTTTCCCTGTTCACAGGTGAAATTAATGTTAGGATGTATAGGGTTAACATGATTTAAAAAAAAACTTAAGTATGTGTTCGGTAAATATGAATACAATAATTGTATCGTACCAGTTTTATGGTGAGTGTAAGGCTGAATTGATCGCTTGAAATTCAATTTGTGTGGTATAAATGTTCGCCAGAATTGGTGACATGAAATTTCCCACACTTAGGACGTTTATTTGTAGGTAGTTTTGATTATTGAACATAAAATTAGTTTTGGTGGTAGTAAATTCTATAAGTGTTGTTAATTAGTTGCTGGAGATGTGTATCAATAAGTTGAAATCTTGGATATAGATTTTTATATAATCTAATATATGATTTTCTCCATTTATATGAATAATAGTACTTAATGAATATCTAAACATCAAATATGTGTTTGAGAGTTTATGAATTTATGAGTTTTTAATAGTTTACTAATATCTTTTATATAAACAATTCACGTGTATTTTTAAATAAATTCATCGTAAAAATATAAATTTTTATAAGAAAAAAGAATTTATATTTTTAATATTAAATTTATTTATGTTCTTAAGCACTAGTTCATTGCAAATTCACTTACTTAATGTTTGCAAATCAACTATACAACGTTGTATAGTTCAACAGTTACGAACAAGTTATTGACATATTATTGTTGTATGTTACAGAACCGTCGAAGTTTTTCGTTCTCTTAATCGTATATTATTGCATCATAATATTTAGTCGCGTGTGATACGTTCTATATTTGTGCAGGTTGTTCAAAAATAAATGTCGGAATTCTCATGATAACATTTAGAAGCTGAATATTGAGTAACTTATCGTTAGTTGGTTGGTTTGAACCGTTTATCACTTACAAGGCGTCGTAATTGTCTGCTGTTTCAACTCTACTCATAATAAATTTCGCAACCCCCAAGGTAGCATGGACAAGAAGGACTTTTGTCTGATTTTCCTTTTCGACTTCAAACTTGGACGAAACTACAGGAACATCCAGCAAGCATTTGGTCAGAGATCTGTTACTGAACAAAAAATTATTCGTTGGTTCCAGATATTTTGACATGAAGATGAAAGTTTTGAAGATCACGAAGATAGTGGAAGGAAGCACATCCTTAGATTAAAACGCATTAAGGCAAGCAGTTGAGACAGAACCTCGCACAACATATTTGTGAGCTTTTAGAAAAGCTAGGCAGAAGAACATCAAACATTGTGAACCACCTGAGTGCGATTGAAAAGACGGAGAAGTTGGATAAGTGTTATCCGCACGAGTTGACTGAAGATCAACAAAATCAGTGTTATGAGACCTGTCAAGGTTGAGGATCCTAAAATTGAAAGAATTGGAAATCGAGGATCTACCTCATCCACCTCAATCTTCAGACCTTTCCTGTACAGATTTTCATTTTCTCAAGCACTTTGACAACTTTTTAAACAATGAACGCATAAGAAGCTTTCAAGAAGCTCATTGACCATAGAAACTCTGATTTCTACAACACGGGCATAAACAGCATCATTACACGTTGACAAAAGTGTGTTGAAGCAAATGGTAGTTACTCTGATTAGAGCATGTTCACAATACTGGTTTTTATTTTTCCAAACTATGTAGTTCAAAAACGACATTTATTTCTGGACAACCAAATATTATTCTTCGGCCTGGTACAACCAGGTGATCTGGATGCTCGTCTAATAATCCAAGAATCGTGGGCTCGAATCTCCGTCCCATCAAACATGCTCAATCTTTCAGCCGTTGGGACGTTATAACGCTACAGTCCATCCCACTATTCGTTGGTAAAAAAAGTAGCCTAAGAGTTAACCATGGGTGGTAATGACTAGCTGCTTTCTCACTAGTCTTACACTGTTAAATTAAAGACGGCTAATGCAGATAGATATCGTGTAGCTTTGGACAAAATTCACAAACATTTTATTCTTCAGACCTTTATTCTAAAGATTTTTATTTTTTCAAGCACTTTGACAACTTTTAAAATAATAAACGCTGTCAAAACCAGGCAGATGCAGAAGAAGCTTCCATTGATCATAGAAACTATGGTTTCTACAGCAGGGGCGTAAATAGCATCGTTACGAATTGTCAAAGGTGTATCGAAGCAAATGATGCTTACTTAGATTAAGGCATGTTTTACAGCTCTGGTCTATACTTTTCTAAACTCCGCAGTTCAAACACAACATTTATTTCTGGACAACCTTATAGTTCCTTTGATGATAGATCTAGATTGCGTGATTGTGAGTTTAACCATAGAGAATGTATTGTACTGATTTTGAAACTGAAATTATCACAGATTGTATTATAATAACAGAACAGAATAGAAATAATATGTCTTGTCAACAGTTTTATCAGGTAATTAAACCAGCTTGTATATACTTTGACGATTAAGAGACAATTATTTAAAGATCTGGATAAAACTGTGATAATCAGCAGTATAATAAATATTTTTATATATGTTTGACTTATTTTAAAACATTGTTTTAAAATAAATGGATTCTATGCTGTTTGTATAGTACTGAAATATCTCGCCAACAAGTCCTTTCTCCTTTTTTATACAGATTAAAACGAACTGACAGATTTATGGTTAAAAACATGATATAAAAATGTAGTCCTGTATTCTTGAAGTTAACTTGAAGATGACTTAAGAAGATCAAAGTGTTGTTCTGTACTTTGTTTTAGTTAAAGTCTTAACAGCCATATCAGTCGTTTTGAGAATACATATTTTACTTTAAGCGTGTTTCTCGTGTTTCGTCACGAAAAATGTAGTTCTAAGTTTTGAGAATATGTGGACGATTTGTTGCAACTGAAAACAGAAATGTAGTGATAGGAGTAACATACTTATGTTAATTTCAATAAATGTGCCATAATAGAAAACTTTTACTATCGTCAATTTCTATTTGAAATTTGTGATACTATTGTCTTCAGCTGATGCGAACCTTTGTTCCAGTATAAGGAGTTTAATATATTACACGAATGAATTCAGCCTTTTTCAAGGCTACGTAAGAATAAGTTACAGAGGTTGAAGAAGTTATATCAAATGAATTTTTGAGCCTCGCCACATCGTTACACTTCAGGTTGCCATGTCTGGTCTTACAAACATGCATCTTGATAATTCATGGCAGAGAAGATTCTATTGCAAAAAGCTCCATCGTAAGGCTGACATGACAAAAGCACATCCATCTTTTATTTAGTGTACGAAGACGACAGTTTCTAAGTGGACTTTTCAAAAGCCCAATCTCGCAGAAATCCGCAAGGGCTACATTCAGTGACATGACAAGTATGTCTTCGTATGAAACAACATAAATACTCATTTAATTTTCCAGTTGCTTGAAGGTTGTGACGATTGAGCGGATATGTCATATACAAAAGATTAGTTGTTTATCACCTCCGATCCTTGGAGTAATCTGGGAAAGGCGGGCAGCTTTTGTCACAAGTATTTGTGTTCGTGGATTTTTTTCCTTTTACAGCACACTTTGTTTACCATGGTTGTGTTTTACATAATAAGGGTGATTTCATACCTTTTATAAGATCCTACAGTTTGCTTACCAGTTGAGGTACGACTTCTTACAAACCTATTTATATATAGTCTTCTTTCCCCAAGTTCATCTAGGTTTTTATGTTCTCCAGTGTTATAAAGCATAAGAAATATACCCATGTTGGAAATCTCAAATCTTTTATATAACACACATTTATGACCTGTGTTTGTGAATATTTTCTTCGGAAAATACTGTTACATACATTTCCCAAAAGTGATCAATTTTCAGTGGCATTATACAACCAAGAAAACACAAAAGATGTAATCACAAAATGTCATTCTTCTTCAACTTTACTGACGGTTTTAGTTGACACATAATTTGCTGATTTGCATTTTGAAAATCGTTTTAATCTAACCTAATTCACCTTATGTACACCATGAAAACAAATATGAATTCAATTTCATCAAAACATTCTTTGAATAAATGAATAGTTTTGTCCATTAAACACAAATTACTGTTCATGCAATATTATAATCATCGAATATTTAATACAAAAATTGACATAATAACTTTTACTGATCTGTATAACCAAATAACTAATAATTAAGTGAAGATGATTATGTGGATAATACAATAAATAACTCGAAATAAAACTAATTTTTATACTGAAATTGTAGTCACAGCATGCGAAGTTAATGCCACGTGCTTAAAATAATAAACATTTACTGGCGTACAATCAACAATGGACATGTGATTACCCTGTATGGATGAATTAACGTCGCAAAATTTGATTAAAAGGAGGTACTCAATATATAGAAACGAAACATTTAGTCACGAAAAGTTCATAATAATACGACTGAGATCCAAGACATAACACATGAAAAATAAACCTTTCTGGGAATCAATAATTAATGAATTGGAAACAATGTAAGCATACTAATAAATTTGATTTTTGTTTTAGAAATTCGCACAAAGCTACTCGAGGGCTATCTGTGCTAGCCGTCCCTAATTTAGCAATGTAAGACTAGATGGAAGGCAGCTAGTCATCACCACCCCCCGCCAACTCTTGGGTTACTCTTTTATCAACGAAAAGTGGGATTGACCGTCACATTATAACGCCCCCACGGCTGAGAGAACGAGCATGTTTAGCGCGACTCGGATGCGAATCCGCGACCCTCAGATTACGAGCGCATGCTTTATCGCGCTCGGCCATGCCAGACCGATGGATATGATAGCATTAGAAGTTGTTGTTGTTTTGAATTAAGCACAAAGCTATACAATGAGCTATCTGTGCTCTGCCCACCACGGGTATCGAAACCCGGGTTTTAGGGTGTAAGTCCGCAGACAAACCGCTGAGCCACTGGGGAGCTAGCATTAGAAACAAAATAACATAAACCAATGACAACACAGGTCAAAGTACGACCTATATGCCGGAGCTTTCGTTAATCTTTGATCAGAAATAAATGAAAAGACTGTTTTAGCAAGAAAACTAAATTATGTCTCGTAAAATAATTGAAAAATCAGGAACTGAAATAATTAGTTGAAGTGTAAAAAAATGTTGCATACAAAGTTGATTCCACAATTATTGTTTTATGAATTATCTATGGCAGAGGATGGGATAAGTTTACTGAATTGTAAAATAGTGTGGGGTGCATAGATAAAAACATAACGGCAGGTAAAGACTACTATGAGATACTGCATTGACAAACGAAGTCCGGCATGGCCAAGCGTGTTAAGGCGTGCGACTCGTAATCTGAGGGTCGCGGGTTGGCATCACCGTCGCGCCAAATATGCTCGCCCTTTCAGCCGTGGGGGCGTTATAATGTGACGGTCAGTTTCACTATTCTTTGGTAAAAAAGTAGCCTAAGAGTTGGCGGTGGGTGGTGATGACTAGCTGCCTTCCATCTAGTCTTACACTGCTAAATTAGGGACGGCTAGCACAGATAGCCCTCGAGTAGCTTTGTGCGAAATTCAAAAATAAACAAACAATTAACAAATGAACACACTTGACACGGTTAAGACATTACTGTGAAATTCTTTTTGATAATCACGATTGCAGTGAAAACTGAGCATAAAGATTAAACAAAACATTGACGATGCATTAGAAACAAATGGGTCGCTCAGCATAGATCATGTCTCTACCTTCCAGAGTTGGTCATGTTTGGCCCACATAAATTAAGAAAAGATGTCCATATGTCCATCTACGGACATCCACCGAGTCAATCAAAATATGGTCATTTTAGACTAATTTACATAACAAAAAGTATGTGAAAAATCAGTTCCCTGATTAATATGTAAGAATTTTTTGAATTTTTGTAAGTTTGCTGTAACCTTGACTCTCTAAAAACTAATCAACCCTAAATTGGGTCATAGGCCAAATGTTTACCAGATTTTTTCTAAATCCATTAGTTTTTTGTTGAGAAATCATACTGACAATCAAACATCATATATATACTCTTCAAAAAAAGAAACGCAAGAGGCAAAACGTCTGCAATGGCGAAGTCCACGCTCACAAGTTGAAGTTTAACGTCACTCAACGTTAATAACGAGTATGCCCCCCGTGAGCATCAATAACTGCTTGGCATTTCCTGCTTAGGGAAGCGATGAGATGACGAATCCATCCTGTGGAATAGCTGTCCAATCAGCCTGCAAAGCTGCTGCAAGCTGAGATAGAGTCTGCGATTGAGGTTGTCGCCGTCGCAAACGTCGGTCCAGCTCGTCCCAAAGATGTTCGATGGGGTTTAAATATGGTGATCTGAAAGGCCAGGAAAGAACGTTGATGTTGTGGTGTCTATAAAGACAGTGGTGAGTCGGGCTGTGTGAAAAACGTCGTTGACGTTCACCATGATGGGTTGCACATGGGCAAAAGAATCTCGTAGACGGTTGCGTACGGTCTGATCGGAAATCCTACGCAGTCCTGGTATGGTTGATGCAGTAAACGTCGCAGTGGTGGTCACCTGAAGGTGACGTAACAGGATGTAGCGATTTTGTGCGGTCGTGGTCATACGAGGTCTGCCAGATCGTGGACGGTCACGAGTTGATCCATGTTGTTGGTGACGATTCCATAGCTTTTTGATGGTGCTTTGGTGGACATTCACAGCTCTTAAAACATCTGATCGAGATTTGCCTGCTTCCAATCGACCAATAGCGTTGTTGCGTTGTGCTTCAATCAGTTTTGGCGTAACTGTATTGCGTGTCTGTGGTTTAACACTTAACTATGAAAATCGAAAACCCGTCACTTTTTTAGGGATTTTGCACATTTTGCATTTGCAGAACATGCAGATCTCTCAAGCAAATTTATTGGACACGCATGCGTTTCGACGAAAAATCCGATGTTTTCCTCCGTTTTCAAAGTGCACACTTTTATTGTCATTTTGGTCTAACAATCAGTGCCTTAACACGTGTAACATCACATACTCTGAGCTTGTAACATTATTACACATATTTCTCTTTAAAATAAAAAAATATCACAATTGCGTTTCTTGTTTTGAAGAGTATACATGTATGATGTTGAGTTATCTCCACCCAAAGTTAGAGGTGAGGTAGTGAAAAACTATTTGGCAACACATAAAAGTGTTGTAGATATAACAATATCAGCAAGTTAATAGAAATATGCGAAGGCGCTTGTGACGTATCTGGGAGAAAGCACTACTAGAAACAGTTATGAAAATGTTTGTTTGTTTTTTGTAATTTCGCGCAAGGTTTCACGAGGGCAATCTGCACTAACCATCCATAATTTAGCAGTGTAAAACTATAGGGAAAACAGCTAGTCGTTACCACTTACCGCCTACTCTTAGGCTACTCTTTTACCAATTAATAATAGGATTGAACGTAACATTATAACACCCCCACGGCCGAAAAGGCGATCATATTTGGTGTGATGGAGATTTGAACTCAGAAGCTACAGAGTACAAGTCGAGTGCTTTAACCGTCTGGCTTCGCCAATCTTATGAAAATGAAAAGAGAATTGAAAAAGATTTAGGAAAATTAGTGAAAAACAAAAAGGTTGAAATAAAAATGTTGTCTACTCAATTACCAGTGTCTGACTTTAAACAAAAATTGTAAATTAATAGTTTTATGTGATTCATTTAAACCCCAAAACCTATTAAATGGAGAAATAACTAATCATTTGTTTGTCTACTATTAATATGCACAAGCAGAAATACCCGCCCTCCTGGCAAGTAGAACTACTAGTTTCTGCGATCTTTTTCGGAATTCTTTTACATTTCTACAACATTGTACTTGATATCCAATGATGTCACTACCCATAAGGAAAACTGAAAAATTGAAATTTCAGTTTAAAAATGAGGTGTCATTACAGCATTACATCATAGAGTTGAAGCTATTGAAATATTTCTCTGTAGACACAGTTATCAGTAAAAGATCCTTGTTTTCTGTTGAAACACTTGTGAGATTTTCACTAAATAATAAATATTTTTACGTTTATTTTTGATTGCTTTATGTTTGAAACTTACTTTTTTGTAACTTTTACTGGTTAAATCTGACGCTTTCTCTTTTTGGTTCATAATTTGTATTTATTGTTTAAATCTGAAACGAATATTTTTTGTGGAAATTTTAATTGTTTTATTTATTGCTCAGCTGTAAAAATGTTGTCTAGTTATAAAAATATTATGCAATTATGATTGGTGATGAATGATGCGGTAGTTTCTGAGATCCGAGTTTTGGATGTATACATCGCAAGTTCCATTATCATGAAATATTGAGGAAAAATCCTGCACGACACATATGTAGTCGCTGATGAATATGGTAAGCGTTATGACATTTAGGATATGAATGAAACTGATATACTCTTGAGAGATGCGAAAGGATGTCAACAAAAAACCAACCAGTTCCACATAGGAAGAACTTTTATTCGCTTGCATTCCATCCTTATCCTTAACAGCCTAGCGATTAACTTGAAGATTTATAATCCTAAAACGCGTGTTACAATAACCGTAATTGGCACAGTACAGAGAGTCTATCGTTTAGCTCAATGTTTAACAAGAAGGAAACAAATAATCGAACTCCGCAATTTGAAAAAGGCAGTTCATAACAAAAAGGGAAATACAGGGGCTGAGAAGATTATTTGAGACTTGGTCATGTGTACAACGTATAAACCAATAACTTGTAAACTTTGTAAATAGAAAACAAGTCGTCATTACAAAGAGACGATTAAGATAACAAAGCTGGCAACGGTTAAATTGTTCTGTCAATAACTAGTAGAGGAGTTGTCGAGTATGAAATTATTTCATGAAAGTCTGACATGTAATACAAAGTAGTGATCCAAGCGCTAGATAACGATATAAGTTTAATTTGTTTGTCTTTTTTTGAATTTCGCGCAAAGTTACTCGAGGGCTATCTACGCTAGCCTCCCCTAATTTAGCAGTATAAGACTTGAGAGAAGGCAGCTAGTCATCACCACCCACCGCCAACTCTTGAGCCACTCTTTTTACGAACGAATAGTGGGATTTTATATGCAGAAACGGCTCTTTTGGGTTCAGAAAATATTTTAAATAGAAGAGCGAACAACGTTTCGACCTTCTTCGGTCATCGTCAGGTTCACAAAGAAAGAGGTAACTGGCCGGAAGCTGACCACATGTTTGGAAGGGGTTGTATAACTGAGTGTCGCAATGTAGAGGGCGCGGTTTGATGTTTGAATATATAATTTTATCTATAATATTAATATAGGTATAATGGCGTTCCTTTATATTGGTTTATTTTGGGTTTAAGTGCAAAAACGTTCGGTGCGACCGGAATTCGAACCCACGACCCTTGGATTACGAGTCGAACACCTTAACACGCTTGGCCATACAAATTAGGGAGACATCTATTTGTTGTTCTTGTTTTTTTCTTTTCCAGTTCATCAAACATTGTCTTTCTTCGCACTGATAAAAGTCCAAGCGCAAACCATTGGATGGTCTAAGAGGCTATGAATCTGGCCTTCCACGCTTCAAGTCTTATGATCGCCAAAAATAGTTAAATGAATGATTATGGCCTGCACTTTGAGACCATAGGTACCTTATAAGAATGGGGTTCAAATTCACTTAGCGACCTAACAAGAGTAGCTCAAGAGTTGACTCTGTATGCTATTGACTAGCTGCCTTTCTTTTATTCTATCATTCAAAATTAAAGACATACGGCTAGAGCAGAGATAACTTTCACGTAATTTTGCATGAAGTTCAAAAAGCAAACACTCTGAAAATTATAAGTGGAGTTAAATTTGCTGAGAGGCACTTTCCATCAATAAGTGTGAAATAATGAGATAACTATTGTTATTTTTATATTTTGAACTGGCCAATAGAATATTTGCGATTTTACAGCTTGGTTTGTTTGGAGTTTTGTGCATAGCTACTCGAGGGCTATCTGCGCTAGCCGTTCCTAATTTAGCAGTGTAATGCTAGAAGAAAGGCAGCTTGTCATCATCACCCACCACCAACTCTTGGGCCACTCTTTTACCAACGAATAGTAGGATTGAGCGACACATTATAATGCTCCCACGGCTAAATGGACGAGCATGTTTGGTGTAACAGATATTCAAACCCGCCATCCTCGAATAACGCGCACATACATCATATCGTGTAGCTTTGCGCTCAATATAAACTGAACGAACTAGTTTCTTGTTTAAAATTAATAATAATTAATATGTAAATATTGCACTTAAACGCACCCAGCTGTGTGCTGTGAGTAAGAATAAAAACAATAAGATTATGAGAGGTCACTTGTTATAGTAATAACTTTCAATAATTCAACATGATACTAACAAATTAAAGAACATGCATATATTCTTAATTGAAAAGGACATACTTGATGTATATGTGTAAATAGTTTAAAAGTTTGATTCTTTCACCAACATGTGCGATAAGCATGAGATATATATCTTCGAGATATATTACGTTTAAACACCTTTTCGTTGAAAACTTGTTTAAAAAAAAAGAATATTTTTAGTTGTAAAATAATCGGTATTAACAACAAATACGTTTGAGTTAAAATGCCGTAGAATCTTAGATTTCTAGATGAACTAAACATCCATGAGATCATCAAGATTTATAAGATTTTATATAAAAGATACAGCTTATTATAACTACATATATGGTATTGTATTGAAACTAGCGCAAATAAAGACCACATCCAATTAACAAAGTATGCGTCAACTTTTAATATATTGTTAAAAGTAAATAATCTGAAACTATTGATGATGAAACTCAGTATAACTTTAATGTTTTAGTTATTAGGGAATTATATATATGTATGTGTGTGTGATTTTCCTCAGATAACATGGATGAATACCTGTTTATTCGGCCCGGTATAGCCAGATGGTTAAGGCATTCTTCTTTTAGTTCGAGAGTCGCAGGTTTTAATCTCTGTTATATCAAACATGCTCGTCATTTTCGTCGTGGGGGCGTTAAAATGTGACTGTCAATTTTACTGACAGTGCTGGCGGTGAGTGGTGATGACTCGCTGCTTTTCCTTTAGTCTTTCACTATTAAATTGGGGACGGCTTGCGCAGATAACCCTCGTGTAGCTTTGCACAAATTTAGAAAAACAAACATTTTCTAAAATAAACGTTAGAACTGTACTACTTAGTTTTGTTGAATTTTTTAATAATTTTTGTTGTGAATGAATACGTAAGTAACACATACTAATTTACAATGTAGTAGAATTATGAAAAAAAGAGTTATAACAGACAATTCTAGTGCAGTATTTACTGTCCAAAAACATATATTCTGTACAATACACAAAATATGAGAAAGAATCAGGACGTGAGAATGAGTATTTTTTTCCTGGGCAGGAATATTTGGGGAGTCTTTGAGTCGGTTTCAGGGATGATATGAGTCAGAAATCAATAAGTATTCGTGTTACGAATAGACGTAATATGTTCTTGAAATCAGCAGAATTAACACAATTCAATGATGCTTGAATTATCCAATTTAGGCTGTTAAACAGTCTTCCGAAATAAAGAAGCTGCAAATATCGATTTGGCGTTTGTTTTTTACCCCTTAAGGTGTCAATAAAATATTTAAAATTGTTTATTTCATGCTTTATAGATAATTTGTTTATACTCAACAACATATTAAAAGTTATCAAAATTAGATACACAGGAGTGACTCTAAGGAGTCAAATTTTGGAGGGTACAAAAATCTCTTGAGTTTACTTCGGGAATACAATGAACAATGGGTCAGTGATAATTAGTCGCACAACAAAAAGCAATACGTTGCTGGAATTTTATGTTGTTTTAATAAATGAAATACATACACATACACACATGTATACACCATTCACCAGTAAATGTATGACTGTTTTTAATTATACTATTTAGCAAAAGTTACTTACCAGAATATTAGAATTTGACTTGCCTACTCTCGTCACTTATTTTTCCTCTTCGGATATAACTAGTTGGAAGTTCGAACAATGTCGTCCATTACATATGTCACATATCCTTGTACACACAATACAATGTAGACTGTAACTACATCTTTAACCACAGTATTATTTAATTTATATTTATATTTGACTTACCAGAGCAGCTCCGACGGTGCTCGATCTTTGTCTGTTACAGTGCAAAATAACTTTTATTTGAACAGCTGTTGGCTCATAAAGAAACAATAATGCATAGGACTACAATTCAGTTAATATTTTTTGAGTTATTAAAATAAAGTGTATCAGTAGTTTAAAACTGAAATAAATATACAACAGTTAACTAAACTTTTATTTGTTTCTGTAAACAAATTGCAAAGTATTTCTTTTACTTCTAACAGAACTTATTGCAATTTCCGATAAATCATGTCAAGGTGGTTTGTTTCTTAGGGATTAAGCTATATAATGGGCCAGCTATGCTGTGTCTACATTGGTTATTGAAACCCGGTTTTTAGTTTTATAAGTCTTTGGATTTTCCGCTGAGCCACTGGAGGCTGTCAAGTTTGAAAACTTATATTATGTACCAATGGTTGCTGTAATTTTGTACAATTTGAAACAAAATATACTCAAACTTTAATTTGAAAACCACATTTTATGACTGTATCATTAGTTCATATGATCATCGAAACATTACCCACCCAAACCCCCTTCGAACTAAAAACACTTTTGGCTTTCCAGAGTGTGTCTGATTTTTTTGTTGAGGGGCCTATGACTGATGCGTACAATTCAGAAAACTTTCTCTTACATTTTTTTTCCTATTTAGATAGTATTTTGCATCCTACTGGACTATTATGGCTGGTGTTTAAACTCAGTTTCTAGCGGTTTAAGTTTTCAGACATACTGTTGTACCACTGGAGGGTAGAACAAAAGTATAATGTTTTTGTTTGTAACAGTGTGAACAGTTGTCTAAATAAAAGTTATTTAAATGGGCATAAATAGGTGTATGTGAACACAGCTTCACATAAACTTGAAACACATCGAGATTTCCTGCCAATTTGGATTAATTTTCTATCTTTGGGTGTTTGTGTGTTTTTTCTTATTGCAAAGCCACATCGGGCCATCTACTGAGCCCACCGAGAAGAATTATAACGTTGTAAATCAGTAGACTTACCGCTGTAGAAGCGGGGGGCAATCTATGTCTGGTTTCCTGTATATATATAACGGTAGTAACACATTTTCTTAATTTGATATTTAAAAAAAAAACATTAATTTTTTGGTGATGCAGCGGTAAGTCTGCTGATTTACAATGTTCAAATCCCGCGGTAAACACTGAAAACAATCCACTGGACCACGAATAATAAAAAATAAATCCGTTTAATCACAGACTTACGATTTTAATTTCGTGTAGCTTAACATGCTGTGAGACATGAATTTTGTATTTTTTAAAGAAAATAAAGATGATCTTGGTTTATCTAATTCGAACCCACCCAGTGAAAGCCTAGTGTTTTAGATAGGTGGACCTATATTTACGCTTTATTGAGACAAGTTAACCTGTCAAAAGGGCTCTGGTTTATACAATAATTTTTTTTTCCTGATTATGTTCTTTCTAATTTTTTTTACTATTCACTGTTAGGTACTCTTAGTTTGACATATAAGTTATGGATAAAGAGAAATCATGAATAAATCTAGCGTAGCGGAACGTAAATTGTTAAATCATTTTCCAGTAACTGATCAGCCACAAGAAAAAGAAAAGAACAGTGAAACACATTTAACTTCAGACGTTAGTTTGATAGTGTTAATACACCTAGTTTCAGAATGTTTGTAAAAAGCTACACGAAAGGATTTGTGTAGACGACAATCCCTAATTTTGAACTAGTATACTAATGGGAAAGCAGAAAATTAACAGTACCCGCTGCCAACCCGTAAACTACTCTAATTGAATAACGGAATTTGAGTATCCTTCTCGTGTTTCACACACCGCTTTAAAGTGCGAAACGTACCCCGAAAAAACAAATGGATCTGTTTTGCACGAAGATACACAATGTACCATTTGTTCTCTTCACAATGCAGGTACCGTTACCCAAATTTTAGTGTTATAAGTCTTCAGATGAACTTCTGAGCCATCGGAACCCTGAACAGTGAATTATCTTATTCCTTGTCCAGCCTTTCTAAACACTTAGCTACGAGAGGCCTGAAAATGCTGTCCTGTCAAGTGTTTCTGACTTAATTTTTGAATGCTATAATGGGTAACTTAAACACGTATGAGTCTGTTACTTTGTGATTTTGCTGAAGAAAGAGTAATTTTGTACCGAAAAGTACCTGACTCGTCCAAACTATCGAGTCTTGAATATCGACCACAATATTTTGTCTTTTTCTCTCTCTTTTCTGTTTTTAAAAGCATAATTATACAATAAAAATCCATTTATTAGTATGGTACAATGGTATTGTATTCCACAATTCTAACTTTTGAATTGATATAATTTTTGTTATATTTGTTTGTTTATTTGTAATTAAGCACAACGCTATATAATGGGCTACCTGTGCTCTGGATTTCAGCGATTCTTTTAAATGTCGTATCCGTACCAACATTTATCATTGGTGTTGGTATAAAATAAATATTTAAAGGTGTAGATATAGAATGGACATTAACTTTCGATACTTGTACGCACAAATTGCGTTTCTGAAATGAAAGTATTTAATACTCAGCAAAAACAGTATTTTATTAATCTCAAACATTTTTATTTAACAGAAGGAATTTGAAGGCTTTCCGTGATAAATATTTATCGACATTATATCCTTCTGCTTATGTATGGGAGTTGTGAAGCAGCAAGTTGTTTGCCCAGGTTAATTATTAAATGGTTATTTGTCACGAAAACGTCGATATACAAGCCTAGTAATTTTATATGTGTGTAGCCAGTGATGGATGAAAATAAAAGAAACTCTTATCACCAAAACATTGAGATCTCGGGTCACTTATCATGAAGGTGTTTAAGGTGTATGTGGCTGGCCACAGCACGTGCCAAGCATAAATGTGCAGTTCCGATGCGTGATTTGTACCTCCCCTTAGGTCGTAAACGACTTGTAGCTGATTAGAGAGGTTGGAAACCGACTTGGAAGTTGTTGTCGGGGTAAGGAAGAGATTAAGAACAAACATTCAGATATAAATATATCACATATACATATATATAATATACATGCATGTATATAACATATATACATATATAAAAAATGGGTATTTTACATGTATATAATTCTTTTTTTTGTTCAAGTTATAAAGAATGCTTTAATCTTAATAGCAAATCTATATTTTTTTTCACCGGCTTGCATATCTTTGGTTTTTTTTTTATCTTTTTTAATAATATACCTTACAATGAGTATAATAAAGATGGGAATCGTAGCGAATTAGCTGTTAAGCCTTTCGCGTTACATTTTAAACCTCTGTCTTTCGTGTTTCAGTTTTTTAAATACTAAAAAATAGAAACATACGTCAATAACTATAAAATTATACAAGAAAAATCTACTAACGCTCATCACAATTAAATTGATCCTTTTGTGACAATTTTTAAAACAAGTGATATCTGTGAGATACCAACAGAAGTTGTCATCTAATGTGTGCCGTGGCTTCAATTTTTTTTCTTTTAATCATGATCATAGACTAAAAAGAAATTTTTATAACATTCATGAAACAGGATTTAAAGAAAATCGATTTTATCAACGAAACTATATAAAATAAAATAAAACCAAACCAATTGACTCATATGGTGCCATTTTTGTTTCTCAGTTAATGTTCTTTAATTAACTGTCTAATTATCTTTCTATGAGCATGTAACATTGATAAAGACATTTACTAAATAAGTGATTTTCGTGTAGAACGTTTGGATTATCATGTCGGAAACGAGTTTCCAATTAAAGATTTGTTTGTTTATTTGTAAATAAACTCTAAGCTATCCAATTGGCTAACTGAACTCTTCCCACCATCGGTATCAAAACGAGGTTTCTGATATTGTAAGAACGTAGTGTTATGTAAATGTCGTGTAAATATTTTGTAAGCGACAACATGTCGTGTTGTGTTTGAGTTTTTGTTTCTGTTATTCATTTTTCCATATTGATATTATTGTTTCGAAGCTTAAACTAATATTTTGTTATTTATTTAGGGTAACATTTAGAATTTTCTTGAATTAAGTAGACCAATCATATGTTTGTAAATGAGTGCTGGTGACTTCGTGTCTAGACGCGTAGATCTAACTTCAATCACAAATCCAAGTTGAATATTCACAGCAAACACTTGATCTTTCTCAAATAACTGACTCTCTTCTTTTGAAATAAAACTGATGTCTGAATCTCACTCTTTTTCTTCGAATAAAACTAATGACTGAATCTATCTTCTTTTTTTTGAATAAAAACTGATGACCCAATCTCTCTCGCGTCACCGTCTTTTATACCGGTAGGCCTATTTCTCGAAAAACAATTTCCATACAACTCCAGAGCAATCCGCGCGTGTCCGTTCTTGCACGAGACTACGCGTCTAGACACGAAGTCACCAGCACTCATTTACAAACATATGATTGGTCTACTTAATTCAAGAAAATTCTAAATGTTACCCTAAATAAATAACAAAATATTAGTTTAAACTTCGAAACAATAATATCAATATGGAAAAATGAATAACAGAAACGAAAACTCAAACACAACACGACATGTTGTCGCTTACAAAATATTTACACGACATTTACATAACAGTAGTCATTCCGCTGAGTCACTGGAGGGCTCAAATTAAAAATAGTTATGCATTTTCTAAAAACATTAAAGTTTTAAAAAATTATCTGACTTATTTTTAGAGGTAACTTTGAAACATAATTCCTGTATGTCTCTTGACGAAGTAATCAAATTAAAGCTATGCTATATTATTATTTATAACGACAGTAAGATTGTTAACGATATATCTAAAGAAGTGTTTGTTAACTGAATAGCATTTGCCACTGAGAAGCCACATTTTTGTATTTCTAATAAGAAAAGAAGGCATAGGTTTAAAATGAGTAAATAATTTAGTCAATTCCCTTTACTGTTTTCATGAATACGTATACCAATAGAATATTTACTAGTGCACTTACTGGGTCATTTCTTTGGCAGATGCTGCATTGGTGGAGTTCAACAACCCTGGAACATGGACAGAGCAAGATGTAGGTGTCTTCACAAAGAGCATGATAGTTGTTTGTGCAGTGGGATACTTCCTCCAAGTAGTGAAAAACTAACAAATGTATCTCGCAAGACAATCTCTAACGTCTTCTGTAAGGAAATGTTTTAGGAAATTGATCGCTTCAAGGACAACCTTTGTCAAGAAAAGATTCAGCATGGAAAAGCAGAGATTATAAATTCGCTGTTTTTATGTTTGGTGCAACAGGCATGCAATTGTTACCTAAGTTATTTATATATTTAGCTTCAAGAAAGATGAGAATATTTGGATATTTTACATATAATACACTTGAAATTACACAATAATGGCCTAGTACCTTGATGCGAGAGGATCTCTTCGCAATCCACTCATTCCTGCAAACAACAAACATTGCCACCTGCAGTGGTGCTGTTAAGTCTTGGAACTGGAATCTGAATCAATATGGAAAATAACTTCATCCATCGAATTATGCTTCACCTGATCAAACAAATTAAAGTTTTTCGATGTGGCATAATTTTAATTAACGTTGGATGCTAAATTTCAATTGCTCCGGCAGATAGATAACGAGAAATTATCTGAGAAATATTTAATTAGCAGGGTTTGGGTCCTGTAATCCAACTCGAGTCAAGTGATGTCATTGAAATTTTTAGGAATTTTGGATGATTACTGCAAATGTTACTGTATATTTCGAAATGGCAATGCTTTCCTCAATTAACCACATATTATTTAAGTATGGTTTCAGAAAAGTTATACAATTTTAAAATATCTATTCTAACTACAATAGTCTCCTATTATCAACCCAACAAAACATATTAAGATTGACTTACAGTATACCGTCAGAAGCAAATTTATTATAGTGCTTTGGCATTCAAATACGTTGAATTTCAATTAATAAGTTTAAGGTTTCTGGCCCGACATGGCCTGGTTGTTAGTGCGCTCGACTTGCAATATGCAGATCGGTGGTTCGAGCCCAGGTAGGATAAGGCATTCGACTCGTAATCTGAGGGTCGCAGGTTCTAATTCCCGTCACACCAAACATGCTTGCCCTTTCAGCCGTGGAGGTGTTATAATGTTACGGTCAATTCCACTATTCGTTGGTAAAACTATTCGTGCCTTAAAACTCTTGGACCCTCTAGCCGTAGCACAGGTTGAGAACCATGGCTTGGTGGCTGATACCAATGGTAAAGTACACAATCCTGCATTTGCAACTGAGTACACTACTTTCACAGGTGATGCGGATTAATTCAATACTCTTCAATCTTTGATGTCCAAACCTAACTTTCTTAATGGCAAGCCATAATCATACTAGGTTTTGGTATTTTGGTTGTTTTAGTGGAGTTTCCAAATTTTTCTGCCCAAGCTGTCTGCTATACTCAACAAAGTCCATGCTAAGCCAAGCTTAGTTTTCTAAAGCTGTATCAGTAGTATTTTCCAATTGCTGTTGATATTTCTAGAATTGCTGCGACATACGATAAAACTAATAGCCTTTCCTATCTTTCTTCTGAGCAAGGTATGAGAAGCTCACTCACAAGTAACTCAAAGTTACACATCCAAAGCATATTTATTAGCTTCTCTCTCTTCCAGAATGATATTTTAATGGAGACATCATCAGCACATAATGCAACAGAAAAACAATAAACCATGTGAAGACTGAAATAGTTCCATCCATTCAATAGAAAACAACATGTTTGCATTATAGTGCTCAAATGTTTGGTGGTTAATTAACCTCCAGAGGAAGACAGACTGGCAAGGCACAATCAAAGCAGTTACTTTTATTCACTTTCACCCGCGCAGCTGAGTAATTCTCTGTGCTTTGCTTAAGTGTTTAATGCAGTTGATAACTAAACCATCCTAGCCTAGGAAATGTAATTGCAAACAATGATTCTCTCGTGTTGGTTCTCAGCCATTGCTTTATTGAGACACGATAGATGTAGTATGGAGTAAGAAACATATTCAAGGACTACGATTTTAGGTGAGTGATTAGTCTCTGGTTCAGAGTGCCAGAATGAAATATTGTATCTGATATCTTATTCATCAACTCTGTTCAACCCAGGTCTCTCCATGATCTGTAGCCATCATGGTGGGATATCTTCCAGTTTGAAGATATTCACAACTTCTCTGTAATTCACTGTCTTCACTGTTTGGAAACAGTTATGGTTAAAGATTTCATCAATAAGTAGTATTTTCAATCAGTGATGTCGAGAAACCCACTTGTTGAGAATTTTATATGCAAAAACGCCTCGTTTGGGTTCAGAAAATATTTTACATAGAAAAGCGAACAACGTTTCGACCTTCTTCGGTCATGGTCAGGTTCACAAAGAAAGAGGTAACTGACCGGAAGCTGACCACATGTTTGGAAGGGGTTGTGTACTGAGTGTCGCAATGTAGAGGGCGAGGTTAGATGTTTGAATATATAATTTTATCTATAATATTAATATAGGTATAATGGCGTTCCTTTATATTGGTTTATTTTGGGTTTAAGTTGTTGTATGAGTAAGGCTTCTTTATATGCAAAAACGGCTCTTCTCAACAAGTGGGTTTCTCGACATCACTGATTAAGGCTTCTTTAATTTTGCGTTTGTTTATGTTTGTTTTTTTATTTAGTATTTTAGTGTTTTCTATGATTATGTTGTGTCCATTTGACTTGCAGTGTTCGAAAACGTGTGAAGGTGACTTTTTACGTTCTTTGAATCTGGTTTCCACTTTTGTACTTGTTTCTCCAATATAGAAGTCGTGGATGTTATCACATTGTATTTTATAAATAATGTTGGTGTGGTGTTTGTCGGTGTAGTTCTTACATAGTATAGACCTTAGTTTTGTGCCTGGTTTTTGAATAAATTTAGTATTAACTGGAATGTTATATTTTGTTAATAGTTTTTGCCAAATGTTGGTTATTTGTTTGCTGATGTCAGGAATATATGGTATACAGCAGTATATGGTTTTGTGATTTTTTGATTCGTGAGATGTATTTACTTTAGTTGGTTGATTTTGCTTTCTGTCTAGGTGTGTGCGTATAATGTTTTCTACGGTTTGTGGAGGAAACTTATTGATGTTGATGAAGCATTGTTTTATTTTGTCTCATTCATCGTTAATTTTATCTGGTGAGCATAGTTTTATGGGTGTGTTTATCTGGTTTCTTAGTATGTTGAGTTTTTGTTTTGTTTCATATGCTGAGTCCCATGAAATGTATAGTCCAGTATGGGTGATTTTTCGGTGGATTTCTGTTTTGAATTGTGTGTCGGTTCTTATAATTTTGAGGTTAAGAAATGATATTTGATTGCTTTCTTCCTGTTCATATGTGAAGTTAATGTTGGAATGTGTAGAGTTAATGTGAGTGAAAAAATTAAGTATGTGTTCTGTAGATTTGAATCCCGCAACCGTGTCATCTACATATCTGTACCAGTATAGTGGTGGATGTAATGTTGTATTAATTGCTTGTGTTTCAATTTGTGTCATAAAAATATTGGCTACAACTGGTGATACTGGGTTGCCCATGCTTAGGCCATTTGTTTGTACATAGTTTTGGTTGTTGAACATAAAGTAAGAAAATTCTTTGAAAAAATCGTTTAAGATGTTGTTTTTAGGTGTTTCTGGAAAATATAAATTTGTAATTTTACCTGGGAAGTTTGGCTGTTGGATGTCAATAAAATTATCTAAGTTGTCTTCTTTCTGTTTGTTGTTTTTGTTTTCTGTAGAAAGTATCACAAATCTCCTGGCTGGGTCTTCTAAACATGTTTTGATTTCTATGGTTGGAATGTACCTTGGTTCTATTGCGAAGTTGAGTCCTTTGTTAAGTAGATGTATCTCGTCTGTGTTTAATTGTCGGTCGGATCTGTTAATTATGAGGTTGGTCAACGGTTTGTCATGTTGATGTCTTTTTTGTTGTTTACATCTTAGTTTTTCAATTTTTTTGTTGTGGCAGATCTTTTTGTCTCTGTCGTTCGTAGTATTGATTTGGTTCATGTTTCGTTGTATAAGTCCGTAAATCTCTGGTTTAATGCAGCATGCTAGTTGATGGTCTAGGTTCATTTTTTGTTTTTGTAAGTCATGTAGTTCTTTGAATTTTGTGTTCAGCATGGCTTTAAGTAGTTTTTTCCGTAAATTTTGGATAATGTTTGTGTATTTATTAAAATCTTTTGAAAGTTTTACACAACCCCTTCCAAACATGTGGTCAGCTTCCGGTCAGTTACCTCTTTCTTTGTGAACCTGACGATGACCGAAAAAGGTCGAAACGTTGTTCGCTCTTCTATTTAAAATATTTTCTGAACCGAAACGAGCCGTTTTTGCATCTAAAAGTAGTATTTTCAATTTTTTTCAACCAGTCTTTGGCAGTCTTAATCAGAGCTAAAGTTATATTATGATGATGAACCGTGACTTCTGTAAAGACTTCTCCATATAATTTCAGTTTACCAGCTGCTATTTTTCTTAGTAACTCTCAGCTGTTCATGCTTCCCTTGCACTGAAATAGATTTTTATGAGCAACATTCGATCTGCTATTCTGGGTGCACCACGTTTCAGCTGATATTCCTAAGTATGTGAATGCACAATGAACGGATGCATGAAGCTTTGTAAAACTTGAGAAAATATGATATTCGTGGAAGGATTTCTCCTTGACAAAACAACTCTCATGGACAACACTATCCATTCAAAGACTTGCTGTCCATCTTGTTCATGAATTCTTCTGCGAAATACGTATCAGCAGAACACATCAAAGTCTGCAAAAATATCCTTTGGTCAGGGCAACAAAAGTTTTTCATTTCTGAATACTCTGTGATGTTTTCAAGTAAACCCGATATCTCCCAAGAGTAAAAACGAAAGGTATGCTGTAAAACAGAAGGTTCGACAAAAAACAACAAAAGTTAGTTTTAATTTCTCAAATTTCTGCAATGAAAAAAACTGGACTCAATGTAACACACGTATACAGAGTGAATACAATCTTTATTTAATCACATACGAGAACAGCGTGCGTCTTATTTTAAACTAAGGACAATAACCTTCACTATGCAGTATCTAGATTGTGATCTTAAATCTCGAGCTTCTTGAACATCTGTGCAGTATCTATGAATACTGAAGAATAATTATTCCAATCTGAGAAATCATCACGTTATACAGCATTACATCTTTTTAAGGCGAACACCACTACTCACGTGACTAGTCATTCCCATTTAAAAATAACAGCAGTTGTAACTTGTTTGTTTGTTTTTTTGGAATTTCGCACAAAGCTACTCGAGGGCTATCTGTGCTAGACGTCCCTAATTTAGCAGTGTAAAACTAGAGGGAAGGCAGCTAGTCATCATCACCCACCGTCAACTCTTGGGCTACTCTTTTACCAACGAATAGTGGAATTGACCGTCACATTATAACGCCATCACGGCTGAAAGGGCAAACATGTTTGGCGCGACTGAAATGCGAACTCGCGACCTTCGGATTACGAGTCGCACGCCTTAACACGCTTGGCCTGCCGAGCCCAGTTGTAACTTCAAGATATCTTTGAGGAAACTGTTTTCTACTTCCATAAACAAAGTGAAACAGTACACATATAATCATCATAGAGAAATCAATAGGTCCGGATTTATGTGGATGGTAAAACTGGCCCAGGAAACCTATGTTTGCAGTTACATCACTTGATAATAAATATTATGATCGTTTCGTAAAAAAAAAAACTGTTAATTTGTCTTTCATTAAAATATTTTAACAGCTTTATCTTTCATAAATATTTTCTCCGCCGTTGCTGTCATCAGTTTATATTTTTTATTATAATATGTATTTTTTTACATATCAACCCATCGTTTCCCTTAAAGTTGCAAAATTACTAATAAGCTTACCAGACTGCCCACTCTGACTTTTGCACTGTTTGAAGTATTTGTTTAGTTAGATGAGCAAACTTAAATGTGTGCATCTAATATCCTGTATTAATAAAAACAGGTAAGCTTGAAATTTTGTTTGCATAATAACAGCCATGGTATAACTCAATTATTATTTGTTTTTTTATAGTTAACCACAAACCTATACAGTTACAATGAGCTATCTGTGCTGGGTCCACCGCAATAATCGAAACCCAATTTTTAGCGTTATAAGTGGCCTGGCATGGCCAAGCGTGTAAGGCACGCGACTCGTAATCCGAGGGTCGCGGGTTTGCGCCCGCGTCGCGCCAAACGTGCTCGCCCTCCCAGCCGTGGGGGCGTTATAATGTTACGGTCAATCCCACTATTCGTTGGTAAAAGAGTAGCCCAAGAGTAGGTGGTGATGACTAGCTGCCTTCCCTCTAGTCTTACACTGCTAAATTAGGGACGGCTAGCACAGACAGCTTTCGAGTAGCTTCGTGCGAAATTCCAAAACAAACCAAAACAAAGCTTTGTAAGTCTTCCGACTTACTGCTGTGTCACTAGGAACATAAAAAAACTTATCCTATTCTTAACTGTTTTTTTACACGTTAAAATAATTTTGTATAATTTCATATAAAATGTATTCAATGTAATTTTACTGTATTTGGGTAACATTTTAAATATTTATTATTAAATATTTTATGTTGATAAATAATACCACTTTTTTATCTCTTAGATTATATTTGCTAAAAATCGGAATTTAATATCAGTGTTGAACAGAGCACAAACAATCCATTGTGCAGCTTTGCACTTAACTACAAACAAATTATCAATTTCGACACGAGCGCACAATTTCTTTACAAACAAAATTATACACGATTTCTTTTATGGTAAAATCAAGTTAAATTACAGTTTACTCTTACTTGAAAACAGCCCGCCATGGCCAGGTGGTTAAGGTACTCGACTCGTAATCCAAGGGGCGTGGATTCGAATCCTCCTCACACTAAACATGTTCACCCTTTCAGCAATGGGGGCGTTATAATGTGACGGTCAATTCCACTATTCACTGGGGAAAATAGTTGCCCAAAAAGTAGTGGTGGGTTTTACTCATAATTTCACAGTTCGGATGTAATGGTCTCTACTACTCTTTACAACTGTCGTGTTTTAAAAGAACCTGATATCATGGCAAGTTGATGTAGACGGCTAATGGCTGTGGGTTTGAACATCCAAATCTTATATCATTTTTAGTGTTTTATTCTATTCATACAAGTATTACGAATTAAGTTTGAATCTCATAAACGGTATATTCCTACTACTGCGTGTATCCTACTTTTCAGATATTTCTTGATAAAATAAACTTTAACCTTTTTGTACAGTAGTTTTGATGTCAGTTCTGTTTGTTTTCCTTTTACGTATAGCAGACATTGGTATGAAATATCACCTCACATACGTTATGAATTTTATGGACTATGTTAGGTTTCATATATATGATAATTAATTAAAGTTCCATACATAACATTTGTTTGAAAAATCTTAATTCTAAACTCCAAAAGAATTTAGAATGATATCATTTTAATCGCAATTGTATAAAGTTCTATCATAACGTAATGTGAAGTCCCTGTTGGTTTTTGGCCCACAAGGCCAAGTGATTAGGTTACTTGACTCACAGTCTGAGGGTCGCGAGTTTGAATATCACTCCTACCAGACATACTTGCTTTTTCAGCCGTTATAATGTAATTGTAAATCTCACTATTTGTTGGTAAAAGATTAACCCAAAAGTTTGCGGTTGGTGGTGATAACTAGCGCAGGTAGCCATCCATAGTGCAATTTTGTCCGAAATTTAAACAAGTCAATATTTTGGGCTTTCAACCTTCAAACTATCGACTTTTTTAACACGATCTCTATGAATTTATTTTGATGTTGTATCACATTCAATTACGTCATGTTTTATTTGTTCCAATAATTAATGTAAAAACTGACCAGACACAATGGATTAAGTTACTCATTTGCTATGTGAAATAAATATAAGATCTCAGTAGGAACTAGTAGAATTAATGGAAATACTGATGATATATTTGTTTTCATATATACATCAGAATCATGTGCTGCTAGATTCCCAGTTGCAAAGTTAAAAATTCATAAGCATTTTGGTGCATAAATAGTTCATGAATATGACTTTAAATCGTTAAACGAAATCGAAGCCTTTCTTTACTTTCTTCACTTAAATCCAGAATCACACATGGAAAGTAGTAGAGAATAAGTAAGTTTGATAAAGGTAGTGTATTCTTTATTTAAATACATAATTACACATGGGAAGTAGTGGAAAATAAGTCTGATGAAGGTAATGTATTCTGTGGTAGCTGGTTAATTTATGATAACATAGAATAAATTATAACGGTTATATGCTTATTTAAAAAAATAAAGGTTATATTTGTGTCTCAAGTAGTTTAGCGGTAACTGAAGACTTATAATGCTAGATACTCTTGGTGAGAAAAGAACATATACCTTACTATGCATCGTTGTACTCAATTATAAAAAAATGTATTTTTGATAAACAAAAGCGACTGAGCATTGAAATTATATTTCATCAAAACTTAGAATAGTTTTAATCTGAGACATATCTTATAATTATTTAATAAATAAATAATTTTAATGTTAAATTTAACAGGTTTATTATTTTTTTATTATTATTATACGATATTTCTATCACAATAATATTGGGTCTATTAAACACATAAGATATTGAGGACTTCTCCAGATATATGAGATATTTTGTGCTGTGGAATATGTTTTGCGCATATGAACCACATAGACGGTTTCAGCCTTTATTGCATGACATTTTAATGTCACAACAAAAGTCAGGAAGAGAATAAAGAAACATCAGACAGTTTAAAAGGAAATAAAATAATCCAAAATGCAAAAGGTAACTTAAGACTTATTAAATATGTATATATTAATAAGGATGGAAGAAGTATGGTACAAATAAAAAAATCCTCACCTAAGTCAGTCTTGTCTTTCTGCTCTTCCTCACCTAAGTCTGTTTTATCTTTCTGCTCTTGAGAACCACATAAAAAATTTTAAAGTAGCTTGAAAGTGACATCACGTTTGGCGTTTGAGACAACAAAAATCATGCAGACTTGAATATTAACATATTTTCTATTTCATCTAACAGTCATGCAGGTAACCTTATATGCTAAACTGCTAAACACCTCAAATTTAGTTGACCAATGGAATGAAAGCTATTAGTTCAGGTACTGAGAACATCAATGTTTATTGCGTTTGGTTCTCCCAAATGTTATATAGTTTCTGTGTAAACTTTAAATGTGAACTATAAGTTTTGGACGTATCAGCATCCTATCCTAACTTTGTCACATTTCTTACTTAATTTTTATTTGTCCATTTCTTGATTCTCTTATTATTATTTTTGAAGAAATATCTCAACTTACACCAATAGAATGGTACTTCTCTACCGCTCGTAAAAAGTAGTAAAAATGAAAAATATTTATTGCACTCATTGACCAAATTAACTTAATGTGCTTCAAGAAAACAAACAGAATAATAAATGCGTTTTGTTTTGTTCCCTTTTCTCACCAGTAGCAAATAACTCCAACCTGAGTTGACTGTTGTGAATGTAAGATTGCACCTAGCACTTAAGGTCACTTTGGGAAGTGAGTACAACTTTTCAATTTTTTCTACAACTTGTACGAATAGAGAAACCACATGATTAACTCTAGATCAGACGTGTGAAATACCTTATCTCATCTGTTAAAATTACTTTCCAGTGTTGTCACGAGAAGTTGAAACTTACAGTTTTCTCATGACCCAGAACAACGGAAAATCATATATAGAAGAAAGACAAATAATATTGTTCTCTGATCCAGTCTTTTAAGTGTTGCATAATACTGTTCTTTATTATTCTAGTTGGGAAAGCATTTGAAGATAATTTAACGCATTTCAATAGGTTTTTTAAACTAAAAGAAGGATAGAGACAATTCAAATTTGCCTGCTTATCTCAGCAGAATACAAATTTTCTCAGTAAGAAGTATATATATATATATATATACACATATATTAATTGAAGTTTCAAGAATTTTTTTAACTAAGAATAAAGAAGTATGTCGCATGTGAAGTTTATATGTCAAAAACTACTTTTTCTAATACTGTTATGATTTATAATCATAATTCTATGGGTCGTAAATAAGGCAAACAAAAATAACTATTTTTTTACCATATAAAATGTTCTTCAACATAAAAATTCTACCATAGCTAGTCTTATTAAAAGAAAACTTTTCTAGCAATACTTTGTTTACGGGCCCGGCATGGCCAAGCGTGTTAAGGCGTTCGACTCGTAATCCTAGGGTCGCGAATTCGAATCCCAGTCACACCAAACATGCTCGCCCTTTCAGCCGTGGGAGCGTTATAATGTTACGGTCAATCCCACTATTCATTAATAAAAGAGTAGCCCAAGAGTTTACCGTGGGTGATGATGACTTACACTGCTAAATTTGGGACGGCTAGCGCAGATAGCCCTCGAGTAGCTTTGCGCGAAATTCAAAACAAACAAACAAACTTTGTTTACGATGCTACATGACAGCATTATTTGTGAAACTTACAGTTCTAGTTCGACTTCTCAAGACTAATTGTTTTTCATTCTAGTATACTTATAACATTTGAGGAATAACAGGATGTGTAGACTAAATGAAAGTTATCCTAGTGGCATTACAGACGATTGTATTGTCTGCTATTTTTATCATCATAGATTTATTTTTAATTTGTCTAAGAATGTCTGCTTCAAAATGATCTTGAACAAGAAAAATATCAAGCTGCTAGTGAAACATAAAGAATTTATTTCAGACACCAAGGGTATCGAAACCCGATTTCAAGCATTATAAGTCCGCACACATATACTGTGCCATTGAGAGGCTATTTCAGATGTTTCAGATCATGCGTAATTTACTTTAAATAATTTACTATAAACCAAAACGTCCGAAATAAAACGCATATTTTATTATTGTTTTTTTTCCCAGGCAAGAATTAATTATTTGTGATTATAGCTTTTTCCTCTGCATTTTTCTTCGCAGGTCTTCGCCTGTTACAAAATAACCCTCTTTGTTTACAACAGCCAGTGGTTCGAATTATTGCATGTCTCTGTCTAGATGGTACTAGTATTTGAAGTCGAGCTATATTCCTTTGTTTTTCAATACAGTTAAGTAAAAGGGATATCTCCATCTTGGAAATTCTAAATCTCCCATCTTAACGTATCTTTGTGAACTGAGTGCAAAAATAGTTTACAATGAAAACGACTAATACAAAGCCTTCACAAAAGGGATCAATGTTCGATGTCATCACACTAACTAAAAAAGCCAACCAGTGTCAAAATGCAGTTGTGATACACACCGTTACACCACTACATTATATTGATTGTGTTTGCTTTAAGGGTATTAACAGGCCCCCTCCCCTAGTGGCACTGCGGTGGTGGGCAGAGCACAGATAGCTCTGCTTATAGCTTTATGCATAAAAACAAACAAGAAAACAGTATTAACAGAGTTCAAGAAAGATTTTACAAAACAACACGTTGTGTCCATTCTGAAAGCCCAACGAAATTTCTGATGTTGCATCAAAGACGTATTCGAATATAAAGAAGGCAGAATTAATTTATTCGTGTAAGAGCTGGTTATCGGACATCAAACGGCGCACCCATGGATAAAACAAAAAAATTACGAAGGTATTAATTCTTCTTTTATTAAACCAGAAAACCATACGAATATAACATTTACCCTGGTAAAAACTATAGAAAAAAGATGTCAATAAATATATAAACTTTTAGAAGTTCTGTGATATTTTCTAAAACATATTATATACTCCGATTCTCATCAACAATCTTTCATACAAAATAGTGTAATGGAATTTTTTAAACTTATTAAGGCCAGTTGTTAGGATAAGTATAAAGTTATAGAAGATTAAATGTTCTTTTTTGTGCTATATGCTCAGCTGGGCAACCAGATAAGTTTATTTATACCAAAATATGTTCATATTTCTCTCATTGTTTCTCTTCTGTTTAATACAAGGTGAACAATTTCAAACAATTGCGACAGCCAATTTTTCTTTACTTATGTCTGGCAAAGTAGAAAAACAAAGCAATGAGTTTACATGTCATGAAATCTACGTTATAACCAATTATTTGCGTGCAGGAACAAAGCTTAAGGAGCTTACATGTAGCACGTTTGAGTATTCATCGAAGCTAAGACATGATAAGGAAGACTGTTTTAACATTCATAAAAATGTTTATAATTAACAAAAATATTGGGCTTAATCTCAAAAGAGCATCTAATATTCAGGTTGCTGAACTCACTGATTCTAATAATAAATCTGATTCCAAATTGCTTTGGAATTCTAACGAATGGTATATTTTATCACAAAAATAAATTTGTTATATTTTTAATTTATACTCTTGAGAAGCTGTGAGAAACGATGTCTTGATAGTCACCAACAAAGGCCATAGTGATTAACCTGCAACTCGGACGTGACGTGCCAGAGAATGGTTGATGGCCGATAAAGTGAATTGGATGGTAATCATTTACTTCCCATAGTCTTATCTACCAGACTATGTGAATGATGAATAATAATTGCATGATACTTGCAAAGAGAGTGTGAAAAGAACAAATTCTTATCGTTTTATTTTCTGCGTCGTGAAATGAATGAAAGAAACTAGTTGTAAACCAGAAGTAGGAGGATGCTAGTTTTTTTTATCTATAAGCAATAAAAGAGTAGATAAGAGATACCTTTTACCATGAGGCTTTTTATGCTGCATATTACTATGTAATCTACTTCTTTATATAGTTCTATAGGAATGTCTACATAAATTAGTTCAGTTCCTAAAAATGAAACCTCTGATACAAAATGTTTTTAAATGTAGCGAGAAAAACACCTGAAATAAAAACAGAAAATTGGTATCTTCTTTTGAGTGAAAATATGTAAGCATTACAATCACTCCTCATTTACATTTGGTTTCCAGAAAATGCCTTTCTAAATCGACTGAGACAAAACATTTGGAATTTTCGAACTATGCCTCTAGCAAATTGTTGTTCGTGTTATATTTCTAACAGTAATTATTTGTTCTCGAAATATTCAATTTGGGAGCACTGAACCGGTAATAATAATACTTCAGCTTATCGTATGTTGTTATGTTGAAAGAAAGGCAGACAGACATAAAAATATGCAATCTTCAAAGACCATTTAGTTGTATATTAATAATCGTATTTATGATTCAGAGCACACATAACTATATAAATATCTTTCCACATGGAGAGGCCTCAGGTCAAGCCAGAAGTTCTCAACTGTCTTGTCAAATATGGAAGTTCGTTTATCTTTTCTATTCTATTTCATACAATTCGAAACCGAATTAAATAATTCTACTGTTCCTTCAAATATGTAACTCTGTCCTGTTTTGTCACTTCTTGTACAGAGAATGGATTGAGAGAAGCCTACATCTAACCAGTTAATTGTTCAGGTGACATTTTAATTTATTAATTCAAGATGTGATAAGGATTGAAATATTTTATTTATAATTTTGCTAATGTATAAGTTATGTTGCCTTTCTCTCGGTACCCAAATGTCTCTCATTTCATGTTAGTAATTTTAGTTTTCTTATGGTGTTCAATTGCAAGACGAGTTTATTAATTTTCATCAACCTGTTTATTATCAGTGTTTTGAGAGAAGCGTTTGTATTCTACTTTCTAATGTCGTGTATGTATAGGAAAATAACAATCAAAATTAATGGAAGAATAAAATGGTAATGAGAAGCTACATTTATTAGTCAGAAAAATACGTTAATGTAGAGCATAATACAAAATAGAATACTGATATCAGTATGACCTTCTATAACTATATAGCATCTTCAAGACTAAGATATATTGTGAGTTTGTCACTGGTTGTAATTAATAACTTAAGGATTCATAGCATAAAAATAATTGAATTATCTTTATACTAAATAAAAATGTTATTCATTATAACAAAAATGAAACATAATGTTCTGATTAACAGAAATTTCATTTTCGGTACGTTTTACAAATCCAATAATATTTGAGTCGTCGTGAGCAAAACCGTAAGTGACAAGACAAAATAATTTAAATTTTTAATCAAGCACTGTACGATTTGATTACTAACAATAACGATGACTGACATATTTCAACCCCTTACCTGTTATTAATCTATTTTATATATATCCAAAAGACCATCAGATTTGAGATATTGTGTAATTTTATTTATAATTTTGGTTTTCGTGGATAGGTAGCGCTTTCGCAGCTTCAAATTGCACTTCAGTTATCCTAATCAATTAATAAAACAGTACATAACACAAAAGTAAGTAACTTTTAATAAAAGCGAAGTTTATGTATAAAAAATAATTACATGTTATATAAACTACAAAAAATTAAAGTTTGTAAGAAAAACACGTCTTAAAAAATCCACAAATTATTTACAGAACATTAATTTTATTTCCATTTCTTTATTGTAAAATAATTCTTATAAAGTAATCTTTATTGTTGATTACAACAGAATCAACACGGAAAACAAAATATATATTTGTATGAATGTCGTGCAATGCTAAATGAGGGCAAGGTAAAAACATTTTGCAAATCATTAATGGACCCTGAGTTAACAACTGCATTAATTTACCGAGATAAAAAACAACTGAAGAAATACACTTAATAAGAAAGAGAAAAAAAAGAATTTTACAGATTTATTTTGTGAGATATTTACAGAGTATTTATCACAATATTACAACATTTGTTTCATTAATCTGAGGGTCACGGGTTCGAATTGCCATCACACCGAACAACCCTTTCAGCCGTAAGGACGTTATAATATTACGGTAAATCCTACTATTCGTTGGTAATAGAGTATTCCAAGAGTTTGCGGTGAGTGGTGATGACTAGCTGTCTTCTTTCTAGTTAAACACTGCTAAATTAGGGACGGCGAGCACAAACAGCCCTCTTGTAGCTTTGCCTGAAATTTTAAACAGATGTTCCATTAAAGTTTGGGGAAATATCAGATCATTACTAATTGAACAAAAAATCTAGTTAGAAGAAGCCTGAAATTCAAAAAAATTAAGGTTAAAATTAAAGCGTTAGAAATTTGAACAAGTTACTAGTCGCCAGAAGTACAAAAAGACGACTACGACCTGATTGCCAATATTTCTGCAGTAGTCAAACAAATGCAATTTGGACATTTCGAGAGAAAACTGAATGAAAATTGTAAGGAAAAAGCAGAAAAAAGTGGAACAACTTAAAGTAAGAAAGAAAACTTTTTTAGAAACAATACGTGTATAATTTACGCCAAAGAATTTAAGAACAACTCAATCGATGTCGAAAATCCTTTTAATGCACACCCTTTTATTGAATATGGAAGGGAACATCTAGGGACAACAAAGGACCTCTTGGTTAACCTGAAGATTACGTAAGGAGAACGAAACGTTGTTCTTTAAACATTCAATACTCGTACCGGCTTTCTTTTTTAATACGTTATTACTTCAAGTGCGTTTCATAAAAGATCAATTGGTCCATCTCGGCTGTTCCATCCTCCAAGTCAAACTAAAAAAAAATAAAATAAAGCAAGCCCTTATCTTTCATATATGTGTCTATAATGCCCTGTGTAAAATAGGAAAGACAAAGTTATGCACCACTGCTGGAATTATAGGGAACAATGCAGAAACGTATATTGGCAACAACATTATCTGAACTTTTACTGTCATTTTAATAACAATCCTCAGAGAAATAGGTGCGAAAGTGAAATAGAAAAGCATTGGGCTAATCGAGTTACTTGATTAAAAGTGCTAAGACATTACAGGAAAAACGAACCAAGTCACATAATGCGCCAGTAGCGCAAGGGTGTACCAACTTCACAAGCTTAAAATGTTAGATATCTCTAATTTTAGTCTTACAAATAGTGAAATGTCTTTACTAAGAAAGGAGTTAACTTACTGTCCATTCGACAAGCATAATCACTTACAAATAGATCAAGATATACATGATTTTATTTGACGTAGAGGTTTATTTACTACAAGATCAAATATACAATCAAGATGATATCATTTAAGAAGTAAATCAAGTTTTACGCCAACAACCAATACCTGTATTGAACTGGATCTATTATGCAATCATATAACAATATACCTTTGTTTTCATTACAATATAGATATTGTTAGAATATTGAAAACAATACTTTAGGTAATCTGTGTTCCATAAGCATAAACCTAACAGAAGAAATACAATTATTATAACGTCAAATAAATTTTAAGATACAATGATTATGGAACATTTGTGGGATCATACAACTTATATAAAAGTTAAGGAAAAAAGATTATGTTAAAGACTATAACGGATTTGATATTGTCATGGTATCTATGTTTGTTTCAGTTTATTGTGTATATTTTGATATCTGTGTAACTTATACTGTTAAACATGTACTGCGTAAGTTTCGTCTGTTCTGTAAATTTGTAGAAGATTCTCAAGCGTAAGAATCAACAACATATGTTTCACGAAAGCACTAGCGTATCTTTAAATATTTATGTCAGCCGAACTTCCAAGAGCATCACATTTAAAGTTTATGAATTGACGCGCCAAGAGACAGTTTAATATTGTCGGGTCGCTACAGTCACTATATTATAAGCTTCGAGAGCTATAACTGTGACAAATGACTTTTAATCACAAAATTACAGATACTTTACCAAGAACATTTATTGAATTCGAACGTTACACACTTCAGTGAACTAACTGAAAAACTCGCGTGAAGAATAGAGTTAGATTGCATTCTCGTAAAGTGAAGTGTATCTGTATATCAACATAAAAGTAATTCGTCCATCATGAACTGTCGACAAAGTATTCAGTTCTAAATCGAACAGAGGGATTAATATTGTTTGTATGTTTGAAAAACTTTTTTATATAATTCAGTATTTATAATAGCCGTTTGTGATAACAGTTACTATAAATTGTATTATTGTTTAGATATTAAAATATATTTATATTAAGAAAGAAATTTGTGTGTATCAATCTTGTTGGCAAATATCTCAAGTTTGATATATATTGACATTTAGTTGACTTCTAAATTCAAATTGAAATTTAATTTTTTGTAAAATTTTTGAATGTAACATACGTAACAAAATAAATCGAAGACTTGTCCATGATTAATTATAATACGCAGCATTATAAACTGGGGGCTAGTGTTCTAAACCTGAATCAAAGATAAATTTTGCCCTAAATTGAAATTAAAATATTAATTCAATTTATATGTATTAGGGCGAACAAGATCTGATCATGTCTGATTATGAAGGTTTTTTTCAATCACTCCCCCTCGAACACTAAAAAAATGTAACAAAAGTGAATTGCTCGAAATTTCTAACATTTTGGAATTAGAAGTCAAGAAACCAATGAAAAAATATGAACTAAAAAGTATATAGTTGAAATATTAGTCGATTATCATTTGTCGTTTGTTTATACTTTTTTTTAAATTTCACGCAAAGCTACACAAGGGCTATATGCTCCAGCCATTTCTAATTTAGGAGTGTGAGACTAGAGGGAAGGCAGCTAGTCATTACCACCCATCGCCAACTGGCCGTCACATTATAACGCCCTCATGGATGAAAGAGCGAGCATGTTTGGTGTGACGGGGATTCAAACTCACGGTCCTCGGATTAGAAGTCAAGCGCCTTAACCACCTGGCCATGCTGTGTCTTTGTTGTCTGAGGAAGCAATAGTAAAATACTCTATTGTCACAAGTAGCCAATCCGAGTTGAATGATAAGGATAAGTTACAAATCCAGTTAAAACTCAAACAAATTGAGTTTGAATAAGCTCGCATCACAGAACAGAAAGAGCAAGCCCATATTAAAGCCGAAAAAAGAGAAAGAGGAAATATACATCAAAGCCCAGAAAGAGCAAGTTCGTATCGAAAACCAAAATATAACAAGCCCATATCGAAGCTGAAAGAGAAGGTGAACGTTTCGAGGGCGAACAAACCCACATCGAAGCTAAGAAAGAAATTAGGCTGAAAGAAATGGAAATTAGACTCAATTCTGATCTACCAAGGCAAAATGACAACTTTGAACTCAATCGATGTATCAAAGTACAATTATTTAATGAAAATAAATTTGATAAATAATTCCAATATTTTGAAAAGTTTCCTTCCGTAAACCGTGGAATGATTTACAGAAAATGGTAATTATCATTACAGAGTGTTTTAACTGGTAAAGCACAAGAAGCTTATGCCATTCTCTTTCTCTCTTGTTACGTTTTTTTATGTTTTAAGAACGCAACAGAAAGACACAGATAACAGCTTATATAATTTATTACAACAAACTACTATATATGTAACAGATATAACATAAATTACATAACAACATTGACAGATATTAAGTTACAACATTCAAAATTAATTACAACAAAAAATAGTACTGGTTTCAACCTTCAAAGTTAATTACGATACAAAATGGTACTAGTTTCAACCTTCATTGTTAATTACAATACAAAATGGTACTGGCCTGTATCTAATATAATGATCTAAAATGAAAGTTTCAAATTCCAGTCTAGCGTGTGAATTTGGTCCCACAAAGAAATTTCAAAGTTTAGATGAAAAAGTTCAAAAACAGTTCACAGTTCAATAAATTCGACGAAGTTCTTTTCACGATGCCTCCGATGAACGTCACAAACTTGTCGTCTTCAATTTTTCCGATCTCCCCTGGCTAGTCCCTTACGTGTCGACTCTCAGCACAACCAGTAATTCGAATGAATCGTAGAAATTGACGAAATAAAATCACAGCTTCTGTAGATTTAACTTCAGTCACAAATCACAGCAAACACTTAAACTTTCTCAAATGAATGACTGACTCTCTTCTTTTGAATAAAACTAATGTCTGACTCTTTTTTTCTTTCTCATATCTTGGTCTGTTTATATATTTGTAGGCCTCTTTTCTCGAATCATCGCGTAACTTCCCAACATTCCAGAGAAATCCGCGCATGTCCGCTCTTGCACGAGACTTCTCGTCTAGACACTAGGCCGCCAGCATTTCATTTAAATACATATGATTGGTCTACCTAATTCTAGAAAATTCTAAATGTTATTTTAAATGAATAACAACATATTTTATTAGTTTAAACCTTGAAACAATAATATAAATATGGAAATATTATAAATAATAGAAATGAAAATTTAAACACAACACGACATGTTGTCGCTCACAAAAGATTTACCCGACATTTACATAACACTCTAGAAGATTGTATGGATTATGATAAAGATAAAGCACCTATTCCAAAGGCTTACGAGTTAGTACTGGAGGCTTATTGGTGAAAGTTTCTAGATAGCCAAACTCAAATGAAATTCACAAGAGGTTTATTTTGATCGACAATGTGATTCTATGCACATTGACAACAATTTCAACGAATTATGACAATTGCGTCTGATTGAAAATTTTAAAGGCTGTACAAGTAATGACCTCAAAAATTTACTTGGGCGAAAAGAAAGTTTAAACACCACAGGAAGCAATTTCTCTTTCCGATGATTAACACTTTAACTCATGAAAGTACTTTTCATAAAAAGATGTTCTTGCCATCTCATCAAAAACCTGTACTTCTTCAGTCCACTAAAGTTGAGATTTATTCTAAAAAATCTAGTCCCTCTAGTTCGAAATATTCAGGTAGTCAGGATAAAAACCTCCTCAAAATCATCAAAGCCTGTCTGCTATTTATGTAAAAAATTCGGTTATGTTATGTCCGATTGTTGAAGTTTGAAAAAGAAGAAAGAAAAAGAAGCAATACTAAGTTTCACCAAATCACCTGATGTTGATTTGGTTACTTATAAAGAGCTTGGTATAATTTTGGAGGAACTTAGACCTTTCTTATTTGTTGGTTCTGTGTCTTTGGCAAATTATACTAATAATCTCATACCCATACGTATTTTAAATAGTACTGGGGCGTTTCAATCATTGTAGTCAGAGGGTATATTGCTCTTACATTCGAGTTTATTTTTGTTGGTTTGCCCAAAGAAATTCAGTCAGAACAGGGATGAAATTTTATGTTTGGGCTGTTCCATCAAGCTGTTTACCAGCTGGGTGCTAATCATATTAAATCTAGTCCATGTTATCTTAAATCGCAAGGTGCTTTTGAGAGATTCCATTCTATATTGAAAAATATTATGTTAACTTAGGACTTACTCTCTCAATGATGAGAAAGATTTGGATGAAGGCTTTAATCTATTGTTATTTGCTGCTCGTGAGTAAGTTCAGTAATCGTTAATATTTAATCTATTTGATGTAATGTTTTGCCATTCAGTTCATGGCCCTTTGAAGTTGTCTAAGTAACAATGGTTGAAAGATGATTCAAAAGAAACGCACAAATTGGATTTCGTTTCCAAATTTTGGTCCAGACTGGTAGATGCTTGAGAATTGGCACAAAGAATCGGAAATCATCCGAAACTAGAATGAAAAAACGTTTATAACTGCAAGGCTAAAGAGCGTAAGTTTCATCCTGTTAACATGGTTTTAGTATTGTTACTCACTATGGGACATTCACTCAAACCAAAGGACCATTGACAATATGAGATTGTCCGAAAAGTCAACGAGACATAAAAACACCTAAACATCGAAAGGTTACCTAGCTGTGTCATATCAATACGGTAAAACATTATTACATTTGAAATGCATCTAAAAACATTTTAGTTGTTGAGTGTTTTGATACTGATGACAGTTTCTTTAATTCAGACACCCATAAATTTGAAAATATTGGAGATAAATGCAACATCAAACTGAGTAATTCTGATATTCTGGCCACTCTTGGCTCAAAACTCGGTCACTTGCCTCCTGAAATAAAAATTAATTTTGTTTGTTTATTGATTGAATATGTGTGTATATTTCCAGACGTTTCTAATCAAGTCAACATTACTGTTCATGATGTAGATGTGAGTGATGCTTCTTCTGAGAAACAACATCATTATTGTGTAAGTTCAATCAAGACTAATAAAATGTGTAAAAAAATATCTTATATGCTGGAAATTTTTTTGTTATACAACCCAGTAAAAGTGATTGGTCTTCATCGTGTTTACTGGTTCCTAAACCTGACGATTCGGCTAGTTTCTGTAGACTTTCGTAAAGTAAATGCTTTGGTAAAGACAGATTCCTATCCCATTTCCAGAATAGAGGATTGTATTGATAAAATCGGAAAAGCCAGACATATAACAAAATGTGACCCTTTGAAGTGATACGGGGCTGTTCCTCTAACTGATACAGCAAAATAAATGTATATAATGATGTGTACAACTTGCTAACCTTGGTGACGTGGAAGAAATATTGTTGAAAAACATCAATGATCAACTCAACGAATTAATTATTTTGTGAATGAGCTGTTAAAACTGTTGACTGTAAAAATTTAGGGATTATTTTCACTTTATTATATATATATATATAATCCGTTATGACTACAGATTACTAAGCAGGAACGGAAATGCATTAAATGATTATACCTTCGTTATTAAAACGCTTATTAGCAATAATAAATAGCTATTTATATATTTCTATATATATATATTACACTCGAGAAACCTATACCCTTATATATATATATATATATGATATTTTGAATGTAGATATAAATATACACATACAAATAGAGTTACGTCTGCATATTACATACTACAGCTTTTACTAGTTATTTCTCAGTGAAATTACTGATTGAGCTATCACAAAATAATATTAAAATAAAATCAGACTGATGTTATTTAAATTGGATATGATAATGTTAAAATTTACATAATGTTTAAAAAAAACTTTATAAAAGGCGCCACACCTTATTTAACGACTACTGCATATTTCAGTGGATCTATAAGGCACAATCAACAAGACAGAGACAGTAATGAAAAACCCTGTTCTAGTGATAACATATCTTTAAAAAACTTACACGATACATAAAAACTTCGACTGATCAATCAGGATTAATAGTGGTGCCACCTATTTATCTTTCTTTCAACACAAATTTCCAAAAATATATTTTTGTTAACTTGATTTTAATTGATTTCAAGTTTTTATATACTTCTAACAATCCTTTTATATTTATTTTGTATTTATTATTCAAATATTTATTGAATTTGACATTAGTTCACTAAACAATGTAAAAAAAATACTATTCACTCGATGTGTGAATATGCAACAGGTGTTAAAAAAAGCATTTTCTGAGATTGTTTATTTGCTTAGAATTAAATACAAAGCTACACAATCGGCTGTCTGTGTGCTGCTCACGATAGTTATCGAAACCCGGTTTTTAACGTTGTAAGTCCGCAGACATACTGCTGAGCCACTGGGGAGTCATATTTTGAGACAAGGGGTGACATGATCTCTTTTATGGTAGCAAGACAACAGAAGACTTTTTAAGTAAATTTACTAGATACATAATTAATATTTTTAAGAAACATATTAGTAGTGTTTTAACGTTTTTTTACGGACTAAACTTTACTGCTATTCTTAAAGATAAAATAACATATTAAGGAATAATTATCATTGTAACTGTGATCTAACGTATATTGATGTAACTTAATGAGCATAAATTAGCTGTAAGAAAACGGAAAAATTAATGATTCGGCATTAATTTAATATATAGCGAAGAATGCATTTTTTCAAGGTGTTAATTGGACAACTGTCAAATTGTTTGAATATTCAAACAATAAAAAGTCAAGAACTCGAAGTTCATTTCTATCAGAGTTTCGGTCCAGGCGTTACATACATTGTTTCTGGAAATTTATATTGAAATGAAGACAAATAGGTGGCAGCACCATTTATGATAATTAACTAGACTTTTTTATCGTGTGTTAACAATACAAGTTTTTTTTTTCCACTACTGTCTCGTTTCTAATGTCTTTAGCGTACCGAAAGATGTAGAAGTTGTTAGGTTAATTAAGCCTTGTCCTTTACTAAAGTTCTTAAACCATTGGATAAACGTTAATGTTATCTCACTGAGTTTTTAATAAAAGCAGTGTCAGTCAAACTATTATTTTTCATTATAGTCTCTTAAACCTGACGTTATGTTCAATTTATTCCATAGTTATAATAGTTGGGTTTAACTATCAAGTTAAATTTGAAGGTAATGTTTCTCAAGATAGTCAGTTTTCAAATAATCTGTATCTTTTTCAACCATATAAACTTTATAATTACAGGTTAAGAGGTGTTTATATGTTACATTATAATAACTAGAGTTAGAAATCTTATCTTTATTCATTTTAACTTAAATTCTGATATCATTTTGAAATTCGAATAATATAAACTATTACTTGCTTCCTGTTTACAGTTTAGTCTCTAAAATAACACACACATGTATATATGCAAGGGTATAAAAGTAATGATTTATGTAATAGTTATGTTTATTAACATGTCTAAAACTAATTAAATTGGAATCCATATTTGGAAACACTATTATGTAACTTTTGTTATCCAAAACTTACAAAATTAGCTTTTTTCACTGTTTAAAAGCCCGTAAACAACAGAATTCTTCAGTTGCAATATACTTAATAACGTGCATATTTGCATAGCTCAATTTTATCGTTTCGTTGAATATCTTCACGTTTATTTTCAATTCAGTAGTAACAACAGTATCGTAGGTAATGATTATATATAGCTCTTAATTAGCAAAACTTCCACGTGCTGAAATAAACGGAATTACAAGCAAAATATCTTACAAAATTTAAACGTATTCCACTTTGGAAAGCTTAAACGTCAAACAATTTAAATTAGAGGGAAAAAAATGCCCACCGCTAGCACAGCGGTATGTCTCCAGATTTACAACCCTACAATCAGTGGTTCGATTCCCCTCTGTGAGCGGAGCAGATAACCCTTTGTGGCTTTGCTATACGAAGAACACACACAATACAGGGAAAATAGTTGATGACATAATACACAAATTAATATCATACTGAGGAAAATAGTTCTTAAGGACCGCGAATAAATTATGAAACAAAACTAACATTATCAAACTTACTACGAGGTTAATCAAAGTAGATTTCATATCAATTTGGTCAATAAAACTATGAAGAACTTTGTTGTCGTTAAAACATATATAGGTCTGGCATGGCCAAGCGTGTTAAGGCGTGCGACTCGTAATCTGAGGATCGGTTCACATCCCGGTCGCACCAAATATGCTCGCCCTTTCAGCCGTGGAGGGCGTTAAAATGTGACGGTCAATCCCACTCTTCGTTGGTAAAAGAGTCGCCCAAGAGTTGGCGGTGGGTGGTGATGACTAGCTGCCTTCCCTCTAGTCTTACACTGCTAAATTAGGGACGGCTAGCACAGATAGCTCTCGAGTAGCTCTGTGCGAAATTCCAAAACATCCAAACAATATATACATATATTGCAATTTTACGCAAATAACTAATTTATTAATACTACACTTTTTAGGTTGGACGTTATAGTAATATAAGAAACTTATCAATAGACATTAGTATTTCTTCCGAAAAATGAAAGAATGAAAAACTTACGAAAGAAAAAACTACTTCATGCTCAAAGTAACATAAAACACAAAGAGGAAGCTGTATGAAAATGACTAAATGAGCCTAGTTATGTTGGTCGAAGTATGTTAGGTTAATTTAAATTTTTTTAATTCATACAAAACATAAACTGTTCCTTTTTCGAGCTAGCGGTAAGAGGTGATAACCTGCTGCCCTTCTTCTTGTCTGTGATTTCAAAATTAGGGACAGATGTGTAGATAGTCCTCCAGTAGATTTATACAAAACTTCATAAACAAAACATTCTAGCTGGCTAAAGTCTCAAAAGTATAATAGAACATTGAAACAACACTTTTTAAATTATCATATCAAGAACTGGTATTAGTCCAGTTACTATCATTAATTTAGTGCATTCGTTATCATTAGTTGTTGTTTTTTTTCATCTTGTTGTTGTTAAGCAACTGTTTACTGTTGGTATGGAAAATGGAGTTGGTCGTTAGGGGTTCATTATCATTAATAAGTCAACTGAATGAAAAGATAAGATAAAAATTACAAGTCAGAGAAGTATTTCACCAGCAACGTCAAGATCTTCAACTAAATATTTGATAAAGTTACTTTGTTTGAGTGTGTGTGTATGTGTGTCAATGGACATAAGTTTTGTAATTTATTGGTTAAAAACTACTTCATGAAGAAACGAGTTACTTCTCTAACTTAAAAAAATATTACAATTTTTTATTCATTATTTAGGTCATTTGAATAAAACATGAGACTTTTTTTCAATGTACTTTGTTTAAATGTAACGCATATGAGTTTTGCTTTTGTGTACACACATTGTCGTCTATCCATGTACGATTAAATATAATAATAAAATTCAAATTCAAGGTTATACTGGAATAGCTCTTTATAAATTAAACCAAAATATCATGTAAAATAATTTGATATGCTAAATTATGTTACTGCGAAAAGACGTTTACAAACATAAAAAATTAAACATATGTTTATTGCGCTCACAGACATGAATATTCTACATAAGTTGTATATAAAGTTTTGAAAATGTTGTGCGGAAATAAACCGAGTATTCCACGAATTGCTGTCTCAAAACTACATACTACGTTAAACGACTATATGTATTGTTTGTTTTATTGTTTATATTTTGCTAGGTTTAGCACGAAGCTACGCAATGAACTATCTTCACTTAGCTCACCACTGATATCAAATCCGGTTTCTAACACTGTAAGTCTTCAAAGTTACCACTTTGTTACTACTGGGGGCTGATTATATGTGCATGAAATGATATAGTCAATCATATAAAGTATGCCTAATAAACTGAAATATTTAACCTAAACCGTGAAGATTCAAGTATAATTAAAGTAAATAGATATTTTAATGTTCTTATTTTCATCAGAAATAATCAAAATCTTAACGAATACGTTTCGTAACCTCTTTATCATGTTTTTATGTCAACAGAACAACCGAAAGAAAAGTTAGAAACAAACAGAACATTGCTTTTAAAAATATTATATAACAATTAATTTGACAACATTGAATACATCTAAAGAAATGACTTCGGTTGTTCTGGTTAGTGTTTATTTTGAATTTCGCGCAGAACTAATTAAGAACTATCTGTGCTAGCCGTCTCTAATTTAGAATTATGAGACTAGGGGAAAGCTAGTCATCATTAGCCCACCCACCGCCACTCTTGGGCTATTCTTTTACCAACTAATAGAGGTTGTTCGTCACATTATAACGCGAGCATGTTTAAGGCGACGGGGAAGCGAACCCGCGCCCCTCAGATTACGAATCGCACGCCTTAACACGCTTGACCATGCCGGGTCCTTTTATGGGTAAATGCATGCACTTTATATAAACTGTTTGGAGTGATTGTGAAATGAGGCAGTGTACGTTTTGTTTCAAAATACGTACAATCAGATTGCTGTACATTTTCTGAAAAAGTTAAAACAATAACGAGATTTAAATAGACACTTTTATGCATTAATCATACCATGTAACAATTTTTTTACTTTTTTTTGTTCCTGCGCAGAAAGCGTTATTTCCCAATTGTTTATGCCTAAAGTAAATGGAAAATCCTATTTTTCTTTCTCAAACATTTTTTGTGACCTGGATGGTGAAAATTTTAAATTTATCCATTTGTCCAGAACATTTCGGGTAGATTCAGTGCTCAGTAGCTGATAGAGAATTTTTCTCGAACTTACAATAATTTTCAAGAACTTTCTGGAATTTTGTAGAACTTCACCCGTCAAAATGAGCTCTGCTTCTGCCACAATGTATCCGGTCTGTGTGAGGCAATTGCGATTACCTGTATCCCGAAAGAGTAGCGCCTCTTCGTTGATAACTCATCCAGAAGCCTCAAAACTGTGCTACTCCGTAACGGAAATAAGTATCCGTCTCTTCCCCAGGCTCATTCGGTGCACCTTAAAGAGGAATACAGCAGCGTCAAGACCTTGCTAGAAACTTTGAAGTATGAGAGTATGGCTGGAAGGTTATCGGGTACTTCAAAATGATGGTATTCTTAATGGGTCTTAAAGGAGGCTTCACCAAGTTTTCCTATTACCTTTGCCTTTAGGACAGCAGGGACACCGCAGCGTACTACAACAGGAAGCAACGGACCGAGTTTTCTGTGGGGAGGCACAATGTCAAGTGTGGGCTACTAGCGGACCTCCAAAAGATGTTGTTCACACCGTTGCACATAAAATTGGATCTTATGAACCAGCTTGTCACAGATCTTGATGAGGAGTCTGTAGCCTTCAAGTGCCTTTGAGATTTTTTCCCGGAGCTGTCTGAGGCAAACGTCAAAGCTGGTGTCTTCTTTGGACCACAAATAAGGAAGATCCTGGAGTGCACAGAATTTTTCCCAAGAAGTTCAGTAGGAAAGAAGAAAAAAGCTTGGGGTAGCTTTGTCGCAGTGGTTCGGGGCTTCTTGGGCAATCACAAGGCCGGAAATTATGTGGAACTGGTGAAGAACTTCGGCAAAACGGGCTGCATGATGTTCCTGAAAGCCCATATTTTTGACGCTAGTCTTGATAAATTCAAGGAGAACATAGAAACATACTCAGAGAAACAAGGCTAGCACTTCCACCAAGATATACTGGACATTGAACGCCGCTACCAAGGAGCGTATAATGAAAACATGATAGGAGACAATATTTAGGGGTTGATACGTGAAAGTGAATTACATTACAGTCGCAAATCTCGAAAAACTACTCACTTCTAAACACTTTTTTGTAACTTTAGTATAAATACTTGTAAATATTGGATCATATGTTGTTTTATTCAGACCTTATGTGAATTAAAATGTGCAAATCTGCCCGTTTTACATAGAAAATAGGTTAAGTTCTAAATTTCATTATTCGGGCCACAAAAGCAAAGTTTGAAGGCAATAATGACCATTTTCTGTACATTTAAAACATAAAAAAGTAAGAAGTAACACATACTATCCAGGAACAAATTTGTGTTAGATAGTGTTTTTGTTTTCTCATGCTCGCAAAATAAAAGTTCTGAGAGACTTTTAAATCACCATATATTTTACCATAGTTACATGTTTACTTTCAAGCCACAATTCTGTTCATAACGTATCGTTGAGAAATATAACATGTTCTTTCTCTTTTTTTTCTGTTTTACGTTTTTGTACTTTTTAAAAACATGCAACTAGGCATATGTATGAAACAAGACTACACAGTTTGTTGTGCTTTTCATTATAACTTATTTACGTGAATCAGTACTCATAGCCAACTTTCAACGGTATTCTTCAGAACTGGATAACATTAAAATAACTTTTTCTAATGGTTATTTCTTAAGAGTTTTTTTATTTGGATTTCTAATTATGAATATCAAAACCTACTTATAAAAGAAGTTAATTAAATATACGTTTTAATTAAGTAGAATATTTGATAGATTTCTTTTAGCATACGCGTTTGGAAATCTAAACCGAATGCATTTGATACAAACAAACAAAGTAAAAAATAATATACCTATGTACTGCCCATACTTAAATCATGAGGATATGGATAAAATATATAATTGTAAATTGTATCATGATTTCAAAACTCCTTAATATTTTTTCTTTGATAATGCATACTATCGAAACTTTTAATGTTCAAATTACAGATAACTTGTAGCTGAACCATCCTACTGTAGAGTTTACATTTTCATCTACGTACGACTTCAATATTCTGTTTGTTTACAGTTGCTTTTAGCAAGAATGTTTTTCGTTATGTGTTAATATTATATCTCTGCAAAACAAAAGAAACAATAATATCCATTGTGTGTTTAATGGTCAATTTTGTCACTGAATGTCGTATTAGTTTTCACCGTTCATTCATAAAGGTGGACTTACGTACATGGATCTTCTTATTTTTTTGTTTTTATTCTCAAGAGAAGATAATAAACTAAGTGGCAGTGATGTAACCTGTACGGATTACCCGCCGTGAAGTAATTACTGTAGAAAATTTAACATGTGATGACGTAACCCTAAAATACCGGGTCACTACCGTTCGAATGACCTTTCTTGTCCCAAGAGTTGTGAGCTTGCTGAGTTATCATCACGATGATAGTTTCCATCGAATCCTGAAGGTTGGGAATGAGGGTCCTTAGAGATAGTTATGTGCATGTGCAAAGCACGTGGCTCAGCTAGATTATACACGACAGCTGTCCATTAGAAACTGCGCAAGTATTATGGGAATATTGGATGCTGAAACTCGCCACTGACCTGTGTAGGTGAAAATTAATGTTGCTCACAAGTGGATAAAGGAAATTTGAGATTTGCAGACCTTCAGCATAACTCCAGAACTTAGCGAACTTATAATGTTTCTGTCCTCCACTAATACAATGGTAATTTTATGGATTTATAATGCTAAAATTAGGGGTCCAATTCCCTTCGGTGAACTCAACAGATAGCCCGATGTGGCTAAGCAATAAGAGAAACACACACACATAATGTTCCTATCACTTGATTGAAAATAGAAATACAAAATTAAAATCAAATAACTCCTGAAATTAGATCGGTAACCAACAAATTTCCAAAGATAAAAATAGTGTTTTCTCACAAAAATTCTGTTTTTAATTCATCTTACAAAAATAATTTGATATTAATATTTAAAAAGTTTTTTTTTTTAATTTCGCGCAAAGCTACACCAGGGCTATCTGGGCCAGCTGTTCCTAATTGAGCAGTGAAAGATTAGAAGAGAGGCAGCTAGTCATCACCACACACCGTGAACTATTGATCTACTCTTTCTTTGCCAACGAATAGTGCGATTGACAGTCACATTATTACGTCCCCACGGCTTAAAGGGCGAGCATGTTCGTTGTGACGGAGATTCGAACCCGCAACTTTTGGATTACGAGTCGAACACACTAACCACCTGGCCATGCGGGTCTGTTTAAAAAAGTAGCAACTAATATGTAGATTTTCATTGGTATGTTTTATGTTTTGGCCCGGCATGACCAGATGGTTAGAGCGATTGACTCATAATCCGAGAGTCGGGGATTCGAATCTCGGTTACACTAACCATGCTCGTTCTTTCAGCCGTGGAGGCGTTAGAATGTTTCGGTCATTCTCACTATTCGTTGGTAAAAAAGTAACTCAAGAAGTGGAGGTGGGTGGTGAGGAATAGCTGCCTTCCCTCTGGTCTTATACTGCAAAATTATAGACGGCTAGCGTGTATAGACCTCGCGTAGCTTTGCGCGAAATAAAAAAAAAACAAGCCAAATTTTAATACGCGGAATGTATTGTGACAATTAGTAGCTGAAAGAACAAATGAAAAAAAAATGTCACTCTAAATTACGAAGTTTTGTACCTCTATATCAAATCAGTTTTCGCAAAACCAGCTTAAAATAGGGAAATATCACAAAGAAACTGGATTCTTATGAATGGAAGTAAGGATAATTGAGCACTTAATTCAAAGTAAAATCAAAATTAACACTCCACCATGGCCAGAGTTTAAAAAATAAAGACGCAAAGAAAAAAGAGAATTCAAATTAAGAGAGCCATTTTGACGATCTGCTGGTCACTGTAACTGAGAATTGGAGTTAGAAACAAAATTGATTGAAGAAATGGTGTCGAATCTAGAAGTTGAGCCAATCATAAGCAGGCAAATAGGTCTGCAGCAGCTTTATCTTTCAATAACCTTGGTGTTAATCAAGAATTAACTCACTAATGAGATAACTTATACTAATTACAGTTGGAAAAGCAAAAAGCGTTTGTAATCATATTTGTGGTTCATGAGACTGAAACTAACGAAAATCCAAAAATTTAGTACCACTTTCGTTTTTTTCTTTTAGATTTCTATTCAGTTACACTAAACCTTACTACGAAGTGGATATTTAACCCTGTGTATACCAAAGTTTCAATGAATATGATCCCAGACAAAACTAAATATTATCAAAACCATTTATAAAAAATAAAAACAGAATAATTAAAATAAAATGCAAAAATATGATGCAGCATAAGAATCTAACATTATGAAATAACCATTCAAAATAACTTTTAAGCAATAGATAAATGGTTGGCCTCACTTAACCTCGCTGCGTACATAGATATCATAAAATACAATAACTTATTTGGAAAAAATAATACAATAGAGTAAAATAAAACTATAGTTAATAGCAGAAAACAGAAATAAAAAAATCAAATTCTTCAAATTGACTAAAAAAATGTCAAAATTCAAACGAGGACTCTGCTTCATTGAGATCTGTGTCACTAAAATATGTACACAATAAACAATAGCTAAAAACATCTTAAATTAGTAGAGACATTGTGTGTGCGTTATAAGAGTAATGGTAAAAAACCCACTATTAAATCAGACAAAAGTAACCCAAGATCTGGTTGTAATGATGTTGGCATACAGCTGTTGTTTACCTTTCCACAGTTATAAGAAACAAATAAACAGGCTATTTATGATGACGGGAAAAACTCTTGAAGTAAAACTGTAAACGGCTGATATGGGTATTAAAACTTTAATTAAAATAAACTACAGAATTTAGCAACTGCTTGGTAAGTGACCTTCTGTTAGTTAGCACATAGTTTCTATTTTCTATACCCACTGTTCATCTTGACAAGTTGCTTCATTGTGTTTTTAGTACTAAAGCTCCACTGTAAGAGCACCCACATCTTCTCTTTTTCATCAGTATCTACACACATTTTGTTTTTAGGATGCTGATTGCCTGTTGTTCTAGTTTTTGGAAAATAAATGCTTGAAGGAGAACTTTTGGTTGATTGGCTGGTTTATACCCCTGTTTCAATTCAATTGTCACTTTTTCTATTCCTTGATGCTACAGTCACCTTAATTGCTAGACAAGTTAGAATGACTTCTAGCAATAACCAGTCCTCAAAGTGGTACTGATTCTATATACTTTCTTTGTTTCATTACAAACAGACGGGGAAGTTCTAGTTGGTAGGCTGTGTCAATCATCTGATGGTGTTCCCATTTTCTCAACTTTTTAGTTGCTAACTCCTGGTTCAGCCAGTGTTCTCGTACCCCTTCCGATAAGAAAAGGGCTTTCAGTTATCCAAGCGCTCATCATGCATCTGTGAGAAAAGGATCCTTCAAAGGTATATTTGTGGTTCTTAGGGAACAATATTTTTAGGAATAACATGCAGGTTTTGTGTGTAAGATACAATGTATTTTGATTTTTTCTTTTGATATGCTACTTTCTTGAGGCAAAGTTCGGTGGAATAATCTGAAAGTAGTGTACCTTTCTGAAAATAACGTATAAAATATGAGTTTAACAAAAGAACAATTATTTCCGTTACGTCTTGTTAGCACAAGGAATACGTTATAACAATTGATTTAAGTTTGTATGTTTTACATTATATGTAAAGTTTTGAAAAGAACAAAGCAATTATATGATTGATTCACAGCTAGTTTAGTTTGGAATTGCTGCTTTTAATTGCCTTTTGTGACAAGTTAATGAACTTCCCAGTAAAGTTATTTATCTTGTTCTACGTCATACTTTTACTAAAGCCAACAATTTTTGAGAAAGCGATATACAAGAACAGTTGTTAAATAGCATATTAATTTCCTTTTAGTTTATTTGATAAAAGACTAAGTTCGTCGTATCTTTTGTTGCTTTCTTGCGATGTATAAACATGACAAAAATAAAATAAACTAATATGTTTTTGTTTTGTTGGTTTTGGAATTTCGCACAAAGCTACTCGAGGGCTATCTGTGCTAGCCGTCCCTAATTTAGCAGTGTAAGACTAGAGAGAAGACAGCTAGTCATCACCACCACCGCCAACTCTTGGGCTACTCTTTTACCAACGAATAGTTGGATTGACCGTCACTTTATAACGCCCCCACGGCTGGGAGGGCGAGCATATTCAGCGCGACTCGGATGCGAACCCGCGACCCTCAGATTACGAGCGCATGCCTGAACGCGCTCGGTCATGCCAGGCCTAATATATGTTTTTGTGTTTTCATTGAAGAAGACCTACACAAATAAAAATTTGTATTTTTATCTGTTCATAATAAATGAAACCTTGGATTTCAATTGTTTATTCTTTTATTATTCTCATAATGTTCAAATTATTTTGATGAATTTCGCCGAATTTGTTTCATATTCCCCATAATATCTAATTTTTATGAAGAGTGAATAACATTTCCATAAGTAAATTAAGAAAAACAGTCTCATTCTTATCATAAATAATTAAATTAATTATAGCAAAACAGATTACATGGATCTAGTTTTTGACAATGAATATAAAACAACATAATACATATAAAAATTATGCGAAATATGACTTGTGAAAGATCTACCACTTTGTTTAAAGTTGCATTCCTTTCGTTGCTATATCTTTGTACGTGTTTCTCTTCCATTTCTGCATTAGTTTAGGGCACAATAAGCCGGACCACGTGGTTTAGTAACTTTAATCTAAGACTATTCATCAAAGCATATACTTACATGTGAACAGAAGTATAACAAGTATTTATGTACCATAAAACAGTTTTTATCTGACGTCAACAGAAGAGGACAGACCAACACCTATCTACCTAAGGAATCTGTTTCTGCTGCAAATGTTTCTCTTTCATGTAACAATTGTATCTTAAGAACACCAACATCCGCGCCACATCTTTGTATGCTTGTTCATGAAATTAAAAACTTGATATTTATCAGACACAATACACCCTCGATCATTTCAGTTGACGGCCACACCCAAGTTATACCATTTTGCACGTGCATTGTTCATACCAACTATTTACGAGTCCACCTCAAAGCCCTGAGGAGCTTTTATTATCATTATTAAAGCTTTCTGCAAATGTAAGTTGAATATAAAGTCAATAACGCATGAGTACCAGTATAAGACTGGGTGTGACATTTTTGAGTCGACATCCAACAGGCACTTGTTGAGGGACCATCGTATAATAAACGTTTCAATTACTAAAATCGTAAGTATAGAACTAAGAATGTTACAGAAGCTAAAGCAATATAAATTAATCCACAAACAAACTATGATAATGATATAATCACTGTTATTTCTTTCGATATGCACATAACTGAAGTTCAGAAATAAAACCTTGTTTTTATGACTCAGTTACATTTTATAGTTTACTTACTTGTAATAAATGCTTAGGATGTCAAGAAATTTTAATAAATATAATAACATTACTTACATTATGCTTACAAAAACATATTTTACGCAATGAATTAAAGCCAATGAAATATTTACATGCATGTAGAAGGATTAAAGACATGAACATTTATAATCTAAAATCTTATTAAACAATTCATTTGTTTGTTTGTTTTTGAATTTCGCACAAAGCTACTCAAGGGTTATCTGTGCTAACCATCCCTAATTTAGCATTGTAAGACTAGAGGGAAGGCAGCTAGTCATCACCACCCACCGCCAACTCTTGGGCTACTCTTTTACCAACGAATAATGGGATTGACCCTCACATTATTACGCCCCCGCGGCTGAAAGGGCGAGCATGTTTGGCGCGACATTAATATTGCGAGTCGCACGCCTTAACACGCTTGGCCATGCCGGGCCTAGACAATTCATACCTCTTGAGAAGTGCTTTTACATTAAGTAGTGTTATTGTGTTACACACAAAAAAACATTATTTATTATAACAGACGAAACAATTAAAACAAAGTAAACACATCAAAGTCCTAAAGTTATATAAATAACAAATAAAAACGAAATTACGTCATCATGTAATATGTAATCAGGAATTACGTTACTGGATTAAAATATGTCATTTAATATTAGTTATCAGCGTAAAACATTTGAGTTTCATCAAAATATCTAAAAATTTTAAATTTTAGTACCTACTATATTTCACGACAAATATATAAACTGTTTTATAGTATTAAAATTGCAAAGTAAATAAATAATTAGGAATTTAAAAATCTACAAATAAAGATGGTAAAAGTAACGAAACAGTGCTGAAGATACTGTAAACATTATTTATTCAAACTACAAACGCCAGTTTTAGTTACATGCTGTTACCTACAATAACATTTAATTGAGTCAACGTCGGGATTTTTAGTTTGAGTAAATAATGTCTAAAGTATCTCAAAATTTTTCTATAATCTCTATTTGTAGGTTTTTAAATTCTCAATATTTATCTTTTATTTATTTTTTGTGCTCATTTACGGTCAAAGGATTACTTGATGTATCGTTAATTTTATACTTTGTGATTATTACAAACATAGCTAGTAGCTAGCTGGTAATTCATGTTTCTCCTTGTACTCGAGTTTTTGGCTCGGCATGGCCAAGCGTGTTAGTTAAGGCGTGCTACTCGTAATCGGGTCGCAGGTTTTCATCCCCGTCGCGCTAAACAAGCGCGCCCTTTCAGCCGTGCGGGCGATATAATTTTCGGTCAATTCCACTATTCGCTGGTTAAAGATTAGTCCAAATATTGGCGATGGGTGATGATGACTAGCTGCCTTCCCTCTTGTCTTATACTGCTGAATTAGGGACGGATAGCACAAATAGCCCTCGAATAGCTTTGTGCGAAATTCATAAACAAAAAAACTTGAGTGTTTTAAAAGAACACTAATTGTCTGTAAAATAGTTAGCTTCAAGGGGTAATGATTACATCGTTTACTCTAGGATTGTGATGTTTCTTTAGCTTACGTAAAATGTAAAAAACTTTCGGTACCCATATGAGCTTTTGTAAAAATAATAGTAATTACAAACAGGCCGTTTTGAACGGATTTTATTTTCCTTACAAATCTGACATGCGTGCTTTTTTTTCATACGTTCATGAACGTTTTTTCAGGGTTTCGTAGAATTTCTTGCGATCCCAACTATGAGCCTTCATCGTAGTTTATGGTTATTAGTCATACTTAAATAAACAATTATTTTGACAATTTATTTCAAGTATAGTTTGATTGAAAATAATTTATTCGTTCTTAGAGACATTTAAGAAACTAAACTTACCCTTGATATCATAACTGTCTTAACAATAATTATTAAGATAAAGAATATTTTCATTGCAATAAAGTTATTATATATCTTTATATATTTTATATAAATTGCATCATGAGCGTATTGATTACAAGAATAAGACAACGTTTGTTATTTGAAACATTATTTGTACCAAACAATCTGTAAGCACTTGTATTTCCAGATATCCGTGTTATTAATGTTGGTATTTAATCAGGTGTTACACATACTACATTGCAATAATGCGTAAAGTTAGAGCCCATTTGTGTTTCATAAATAAGAATAAAAATAACATAAGAGCAAATTGCAAAATACAGGAATCCAATCTTAATATAAACATTAATTTGCTACTAGTATAAGAATATTTTTACGAGTACACGGATATTGCTTGAAGTTAAACACAAAGATACATGATGAGCTATCTGTGCTCTGCCCACCACGGATATCGAAACCCAGTTTCTAGCAGTATGAGTCCACAGACATACCGCTGTACCATTGGTAGTTAGTTCATCAATAATCCAGATAATTTGTTAACATTGAAATCAGTCCGGTTATTTTTCTATTTTACTGTTTTTTAACATATACTAAGTATGAGTGTGTTTTTCGTACAGCAAAGTCATATCGAACTATTTGCTGTGTTCACCGATAAGAATCAAACCCTTGATTTTAGCGTTAGACTTACCGTTGTCACAGCGGAAGACTATATAAGTATGAAACCAAATTCTACTCACTAATCCACATAAAAAGTGATTGGGTTACTAAAGTGTATAGTTTTCTTAACAAATATGATGATCTTGAGAAACAAATATTTTTAATATGCTCATAACTGAGATAACCCAGCTTAATTTCAGAAACTAATAAAATAGGCAACTTTTATTAACTTTTGCAAGATAATTACTGGAACAGTCTCTTATCTTCACAATTTATAACCGTTAAAGTCCATGCAAAAACTTGACTCTAAAACTGCGTTAATTAAAATGTTATCCAAGTGGCGGTTGGGTGCTTTGTAACCATTCGCCCCTCAGTGGCTCAGCAGTATGTCTGCGGACTTACACGCTAAAATCCGGGTTTTGATACCCGTGGTGGGCAGAGCACAGATAGCCCATTGAGTAGCTTTGTGCTTAATTCGAAACAACAGCAGAAAAAATTGTAACCATTCTACTGTTTGCAGTTTTTAGGACGACACAACGGTATATCTGTGGATTTACAACGCTAGAAACCGGGTTTAGAAATTCGAGATTGGTAGAACATAGATAACCAGCTCACCGCGTAGCTTAACTTCAAACAAACAATTTTTTTCACGATATTTCTTGACACTACACTATGTATTTTCATTTATTTACATGTTACTTTTGTTTACTACTTACAGTACTTATGAAAAGAAAATGGCTATCAGAAAAAAAATATATTTCTTTAGAACTGGCATTATAAGAATAGAGAGCAGGAGATGAGAGTATTGTGTTGATTTATATTGAATTTAATGTAATATGTTAACTTACAGAAACGCCACACTGTTTGGTTGGAGTCTTGGTTAGCTGATCGGTGCGATTTGATGCCACAAAACTGCTCCCCATTACTTTTAGCTGCATATTGGTGAGCAGTTTCATGTGCTTCCACATTTCAGATGTGTTCCTGGCTTCCTTTCACTGGATTTTACTGCGTAACTTAGTGAGCCAGCCAATCTCTTTTTTTTCTTTGTTTCTGGAGCTCCTATTTTGATCTTTCATATTCTTTTATAAGCTTTATTAGGAACATCCCATTATGATACTGAACATTCGTGCGAAGTTTCATTCAAATTGGAATGAAACTATGATGGGAATTTTTGCGATCAGACGGACATTAACCTCTTGTGTGTGTGTGTGTGTGTGTAGATCAAAAAGTGACAAGATTTCGGGTACAAGATTGCGGTAAAGTACAAAGTACAATATAAATACAATCCAAATATGAAGTAACACAAAATTATTACGTGCAGTATAACTGTTAACTTGAAATACCATAAAGTACAAGTACTACTACAATAGGTTAAGTTCAAAGCTAATTGTAGCTCTGGGGCCTTCTATAAACACCTTTCTATTGCCTGACATATTTTACACTTGTTGATGTCTTTCAAACAACTTCTAAATTTTTCTTCGTTGCAAAATTGACAAGTCCCTAGAATAGTCAGTTATGTACTTTAGAGTCGCTTTCTCATAGGGAGTAACTTGGTTCATCTTCCTAATCATTCTGTATAAGATCATATACTTCAAAATCATACCTGCGTATCACAAACATTTCTAGAAACACTAAGAAGTGCGTGCTACGTGATATTTTGTGACATATAAAATTGATGTTTCATCCTAGACAATGTAGTTTCCTGCTGATTTTATTTCATGTCACATGAACAGTCTCTTATATGCAGCTGTAGAACAGTAGGATTGTTAGTAGAACTAATTGAAAGATGGCAAAACAGCATTCTGAGTGATCGTAACTTAATTTATATGTCAAAAGATAGTTCAAGGATAGTGAAGATGTTTTACGTCAAATTTCATAAGTTCTTTACCCAATGATTTCTATTAAATAGAAAATAAATTTTTCTGTTTCTATTGGAAATGGCTGTAACCATGATTCACTGGATTACTGTGATTTTCAGCCAATAGGCTTCCAGAAACGAATGAATCAAAAAGTCTGTCTTTCAGATGTTCTTACACATTTATCTAGGGTCCACGGTTAAGGAAGTTTTTATTATAAAATTATATTATCTTCCACACTTAAACTTTAAGTCTGCTCTGCATGGTTAACTTCCATTTCTTGCTTCTTTCATTAAATGTACAATGACAGTGAATTATTTCCCAGGTGTAAGTCTTCTTGTTTTTTGCAATTTGTACAAGTCAATGATGAACTGTCGTTAAATATATTCACTATGTTTAATTTTTAACTTTTTTTCATTTACAAAAGTGCTTCAAACGAAACTTATCATGCACCATATGTTAAGTACGACAGACGTTTTACATTTTTCTTTGTTGGGGAGAGAAAACGAAATCTGCAAATGTTTTGCAACATATTGGAACAGAGCTCTTTCAATTTATATCGTCATAAACAAGTATCACAGCAGCTCTCTCAACGTTTCACAAGTTCTAACCAAATTTGCTCTTTCTTAATTACAATTAATATACAAGTAGTCAACATACGCCTTCAGTAAAAGAGTAGCCCAACAGTTGGCGGTGGAATGTGATGACTAGCTGCCTTCTTTCTAATACACTGCTGATTTAGGGACAGCTAATAAAGACAGACTTCTTGTAGCTTTGCGCAAAATTCAAAAAACAAACAAACAAACAATATTTAAAACAGTCTACTCATAATAATCATATAACTTTTCTAAGTGCTCAGGAAAAAATACAGTGGGAAAAGCATTATTTTTAGACGAACATTTGCTCTATCAGAGCGTCTTCAAAATGTTCAGAACACAACCTACGGTCTGCTGATTGATACCTCTTGTGTCTCCAAATACTTACAATTCATTTTTTTAATACTTCGGATTGTCTCCATGGAAACCAGTACGAAGTGCATTAAATCGATTGAGTTGACAATTGCCACATCACAATAAAAGCAAAATAGAAATCCGAACTTGTAATGAAAGTTATATGTGATTATGATCTATTGTTACAACTTCATGCTTTACACGTTGATATTTTTACATTAGATACAGGCTACAACCTGAAACGTCTAGACGACATTACGACTCAGCAACTAAAAGTACTTTGTAACTTCTGGTGACTTCACATGAAACTGTCAACGCTCATTCCAATTCAGTATAAATATTAGTGGTTTATGAAAGAAGACTGAATATTATAAGACGACAGAGTCGTCTAGAATTATTAATATCACATGTTCCTACCACCTGACTCAAAAGAAACATTTATAACAACTTTGGTGATTTCACATGAAAGTGTTAACGCTCATTTCATTTCAGGGTAAAGATTAGTGGTTGATGAATATCATATGAAGACAGCGACATTTGTAATTACTAATATCATTTATTCATTATACCTGACTCAAAACAAACACTTTCTTGTTTGTTTGCAATTAAGCACAAAACTACACAAAGGACTATGTGTGCTCTGTCCACCATGGTTATTGAAACCATGTTTTCGGTATTTTAAGTCTGCAGACAAACCGCTAAACCACTGTGGGGCAAATACTTCTTTGGAGCTTACTAAGCATAAACATCAGTCTAGTTACGAACAAGTAAACTAGAATTAATAATGGTTGACTTTTTATTTGCACTCCCAAAATTTCTTTAGAAAATTACATGATTTGTTTACATTTTTTATTTACGAGTTATTCTACAAGATAAGAATAGCTCATTTAAGTTTGTTTCTTTACAGTTAAATACAAAGCTTTACAGTAGGTTATCTATGCTGTATTCACAGGAAGGATCGAACTCCGAATTTTAGCATTGTTAATTCTTAAGCTTGTTGCTCGGTTACCAGGCAATTTTTTTTATTTATAGCAACAATTCTAATAAAAAACATATACACTTAAATCAACATGTCTAATTCTCAGCGGTATGTCTGCGGACTTGCACGCTAAAATCCGGGTTTCGATACCCGTGGTGGGCAGAGCACAGATAGCCCATTGTGTAGCTTTGTGCTTAATACAAAACAACAAACAGCATTTGACATTTTATGCTCTAAGTTACAAAAAAATAATTACTAATTCCAGTTTAAAGTTCTAGAACAAGTTACAGTCTTTAGGTTTATACAAATTTCATAAATTTGTCATTGAAGGAATAAAAATAAATAAAATTGTGCTAGCAAATTTTATTTGTTTTAATGAATTCCACCTTCACCCCCCATTGTCCTCTGAAGCTTTAGCCCAGAGTGCACGTGTTCCTGTCACCAGAGCTCGTGCTCATTAATCTTGAAAGGTGTGAGGGCAGCCTGTCTTTGTTTTTATACGTTAAGACCACCTGGCAGACGACAAGTTCGGTTTGATGGAGTTCCGTATTTTTTTATTTCTTATCGCTATTTATGAACTATAACAAAAACAAACCAGCAGGAACAACTAGATATAGGCAAAAATGATAAAATATTCTATTCTTCAGTTAAAGGTCAAATGTAAATTAAGTGTCTTTTTCCATATATTCCTTTTTAACACTGCACTATAACAATCATAGTCATTTTTCAAACTTCGAACTTTTTATTATTACCAACATTTTATACGGTATGACATTGACCTCATGGCATTTATCTTTAAGGCTGTAACTAAGGGCGAAGCTTGCTACGGGCTTTTTTGAGAGCTTTATATTAGTATTTTGTGTACGAAGCATGTTCTTTTTCAGATATACTTTGTCAAACACAGTAATGACAAACCTTTGTTAGACAAAATAGTTCAGTTACTTAAAGTGTTAAAATGCTTAATGGAAAAGTATAATGAAGCTCTTGTGTACATTAAAATGATAAATTTAACTAATGTGTGTAAAGCATTTATAACAAAATTTGGAAACGTGAAATATTTATATCACTCAATACAACCAACGTTTTAGTATAACTCCATAACATATTTATTAGCTTTCACGCTCTTTTAAGAAATATTTATCAGGGGAGAGGCAGCGTTAGCTTGTTAAATAATCATTGTCACTAAAACCTAAAACATGTTGAAATTAGTTTCCACTACATATCAGATAATTATTTCCCTTTAAGTTCCCAGGTGGCCTTTACATGAATTTTTACATTTTGCATCATTTATAAACTTTAACTTATAATTAATAAAATTATGTTTTGAAAACTATTTTGTCTTGTGTGGAAACCGACTGAATGTAATAAGTATTGATTATACGCACTGTAAATTCTATGTAAACTCATTATTGATAGAAATATCAATCAAATATATTCTTCACGCTCAAGCTTCTAGGAATCAATGAGGAGAACAGTGTTTATTACTCAAATATGGAAACCTTTCTGAACGATTTACACTTCAAACCAACGATTTCAGCTGAAATTAACTTGGAATCCAGTAACTTCTAAATATGTAGTCGAATTTTTCGTTAATGAGCAGTTTTAAGTACTTTTGTAATGATCAAATATCAACCACTTTCATTCTCAGGACATGAAAATAATAACAATAATAGTCCAATGCAGACGAGGCCTGTCGCACAATACCAGGGCTCATCAGATCGGTTGGGATACAACAGACACACAAGTAGTATGATATTTATATTATCTAACTGCACAAACGACAGTTGTTATGATGTGATCAAGGTAAGTAGACAAAGCGTAATACTTGTCAGTTTATTTCATAACACATAAAATTTAGAATAGAGCAAATAACACAATAGTGTTTGTTTATTTATTTTAACAAAAAGTATTTGTCAGTATTATTTCTGTACAAAAAGAGTTTACTTATCTTTTTGAAGAAATGGTGGACAGGCACAATAGTTTTATTCTCTGAATAAGTCACCGAGTCAAATTTAATTACACATTGCAACAAAAATGTCACCTTTTCTTGTTTCTGGGCAGAGAGTGTTATTTTCCAATTGCTTATGTCAAAAGTAAATGGAAAAGACCTATTTTTCTCTTCAAACTTTTCTTTTGAGATCTAGGTAATAAAATATTTAAATTTACCCGTTTTCCAGAACATTCCAGGTAGATTCATTGCTGAGTAGCTGACAGAGATTTTTTCGAACTTACAAGAGTTTTCTACAACTGTCCATAATAATATATATATACAGGGGCTCACCACTCACCACTTCAATTAAGTTCTAGCTGTCTAAGTGATCACATAGGCCTATCTCGTTTTATCAGAGGTGGCATCAAGAAGCTGCAAGCATTCTCCAGACGTATTCTGCTATGAAAAAGTTCTCCATAACAGCACCTGCTAAAATGTTTGAAGCCTACAAGGCATATTTCAGCATGCCTGTCGGGGATCAAGACAAACCCTGGGCATTTTATTTTGTATGCGAGCACCCGAAAAAATCTCTAAAAGAAAGATGGACAATTTTTGCTTGCTTGAATAGTAAGACTTTATCTTACACAAATTTCAGACCTTCAAAAATGTAAATATCTTTTAATTTCCAATAGTATAGAAAAATATCACATAAAATATTTTGCATGAACCTTTTACACATTAGTTGTGGATGACATAAATTTATTCTTCATAATAACAGTTTTGTTTTGCTCTTTTACAGAATGGTATAGAGGGGAAAAGAGGGCCATAAATGTTACTATTCCAAAATTTGGCGTAAACCCACTAACCACTCAAGCAATTGCTACTTCTGCATGGTGGACCCTTACAAACGTCGAGCTGGCAAGAATGAATTTGTTATCATGTATCCGAACCTTCCATCATCCTTCGCCCCAGTGCTACACTTCCCTGAGCTCCCTGTACCCACTCTGCCAGAGAGGAAGCAGCCATCCTAAGAGGAGAGTAGCAAATCAGACTAGGAGGTAGACATTGAAAATCCAGATTACAATTCCAGAGGTACAACTAGTGAGAGAAACTCATCCTACCCCAACCAAAGAGACCTCAATGACTTGATCAGGAATTTTGGTCTAACAATGTCGAATGCCGAGCTTTTGACATCTAGATTCAAAGAGTAGGATTTGTTAGATGAAAGTGTGCAAGTCGCAAGTCAAAAGAAGCATTACCTACACTTTTCCAGCTTCTTCACTCGTCAAGATTGGCTCTTCTTCTGCCCCAATGTATCCGATCTGTGCGAGGCAATTAAAATTGTCTGTAACCAGAACGAGAGACGACTCTTCATTGACAGCTCATCCAGAAGACTCAAAGCTGTGCTGCTCCATAACGAGAATAAGTATCCGTCTCTTCCTGTAGCTCATTCGGTGCACCTCAGAGAGAAATACAACAACATGAAGATCTTGCTAGAGGCCTAGAAGTATGATGAATATAGCTGGGAGGTTATCGGAGATTTCAAATTGTAGCGTTCCTGATGGGTCTCCAAGGAAGCTTGACCAAGTGTTTCTATTATCTATGCCTTTGGGACAGCAGAGATACTGCAGCGCACTACAACAGGAAACACTGGCCGCAACGAATCGAGTTCTCTGTAGGGAGGCACAATGTCAAGTGTAAGCCACTAGTGGACCTATAGAAGGTGTTGTTCACACCATTGCACATAAAATTAGTTCTTATGAAACTGTTTGTCACAGCTCTTGATAACGAGTCTGTAGCCTTCAAGTACTTTCGAGACTTTCTCCCTGAGCTGTCTGAGGCATAGGTCAAAGCTGGTGTCTTCGTTGGATCACAAATAAAGATTCTGGAGTGCACAGAATTCCACAAGAAGCTCAGTAGGAAGGGAAAAATAAAGCTTGGAGCAGTTTTTTCGCAATGGCTTGGGACTTCTTGGGCAATTACAAGGCTGAAAATTATTGGGAAGTGATTGTGGCTCAGGTGAAGAACTAGGCAAAATAAGCTGCAGGATGTCCCTGAAAGTCCATATCTTTGACGCTCATCTTGATAAATTTAAAGATAACATGGAAACATACTCAGAGGAGCAAGGCGAGCGCTTTCACTGAGACATACTGAACTTTGAACACCGCTACCAAGAAGCGTATAACAAAAACATGATGGGAGATTATATTTTAGGGCTAATACGTAAAAGTGATTTACATTACAGTCGCAATCTCGAAAAGCTACTCACTTCTTAACATTTTTGTATAACTTTAGTAAAAAATACGTGTAAATCGTGATTCATGTGTTATTTTATTCAGTCCTTATGTAAATGAATGTGTGCAAATTTGCCCGTCTTTACATATAAAATAGGTTAATTTTTAAATTTCATTATCCAGATCACAAAAGCAAAGTTTGAAGGGAATAATGGCGATTTTCTGTACTTTTACATAAGCAGTTAAAAAATAACACCTACTATCAAGGAACAAATTTTGTGTTACATAGTGTTATTAATCAGTTACTGCTCGAAGTTTTATTTTATCACTAATCAGTTTCTGTCGTATATTTTGGCTGATATCATAATGTCTTTTTCAGAAGTATTTAATTGCAGGAGCCGATATTCGACCCTTCGTTTTCTTATTGGCAAAGCTGCTTCACTATCTACTCTTTGAAGTCTTCCTTCGAACAAGTTAACTATCTGAATTACTTCAAAAAGGTGATATCGAAATTTTGGTGTTCTTTATATTATTTTGGCATCAGTTAGCTGGACGTAAAAAGAGTCTTTTTATTGTTCGTTATTTAAATATTATTGAGTTTTATTATATGGTCTTCTTCAATGATATGAAATATTTTTACAATTTTCTAGCAAGCAATAAACTCTTCAGGAGTGGATATCTGTAACTCTGATGTTGCTTTCTGTTACACGATTGCTCTGAGCAGGAAAATTTGAAAACAACCTTCTTCCTTATAGTGTTGCACATTAGTTTATTTTTCCTATAAGTATATCGGAATATTCTTTAGACATAATGATCAGACAAGTTAGAATCTTGAATTTCCATTATGCTCCTGGATTCTGACTTTTGTTGGCCAATTTGTCTCCCCAGTATATTGGACTTCACGTTTACAATGGATGTTTGAAGTGGCATTTTTGCTCTTTATTTGTTCTTGCTTCTTAATACTATTCCAACTTTAAGCTGATTGCAAGTATTCTGTATGCTTTCGGCAATAAGATAATACGTCTCTGTGTCTGTAATTGTGTTATTGCTTTTTCTTGGGGTTTATTTTCTACCTTTATTAAATATGCAGGCTATTATTTGTTAAAGAAGTGTACAGTAATCCGTGTTTCTTCCCTCCTTCTGCTTAGTATCTTCCGTATTAGAAATTATGTTAATTCCGGAGACTGGGCAGTCTATGACATCCGTTTGAAAACTAGTGAGGTGATCTGAACTTCACAATGTATTTACCACTATAAGTAGGTTTCTTAGAAAGTCCTGCGTCAAAATTATTTATATTCCTTATTTATTTCTTTAATGAGTTATCTTATGGGATGTTGTTCGTTTAGGTGGTTCATGTATTCTGTAACCTTTTATGTTACATACTTGAACTAAACTCTTGGGCTTAAGGTATCTGTTTTGATAGTGTTATCTTCAAAATGCTCCACACAGAGATTATAATGCATTGGTCTTAAGCCTACTGATTAAACACTTTTGTTGTCCATCATACTTATCTTCATATTGAAAATATGCTGAGTTGATACGGAATTTCTTAATTCTATGTTATGAAGATAATCAATTGGATCCGTTCCTTGAGACTTTTTATGACGCAATTGTCAAGGTGTATATATATATATACTAATGTACAGATATATTAATGTACTATATATATATATATATATATATATTAGAAATCGATATATAGATTGAATTTTACCAGTATAAAAATATTCAGATTAATTTATAAAAGTTTACAGTGTTACCAGGCATATTCATCCTTCTGAATCTGTGTAAACCACAATTCTTAAATTTAGGATAAAATCCCACTACTGGTCCTAAACTCAACTAGTCTGCTTGCCCTTTCTTTACGATGATAACTTCTTAAATAGCATTATTACTTTTGTAAGGTAGAGCTGTTCGAACTTTCCTTTTTTGTAACATTAAATGTTGTTTATAATATTCTTAGTGATCTTCTGGCCACAAATTTTTTTATGTATGCCATTTTGTTTGAAGTCCATGACTTTGTAAGGCAATTAAAGTCCAATGAAACAAATCCAACGTCTCTCGATAGGACAGAGGTAATTCTACAGATTCAAAACCCCAAAAAACCAGGAGTTCGATTTCCTCTGATGAACACATTAACAGCCTAATGTGGCTTTGTTACGAAAAACACAATCAAATAATACATTTGCAACATCTTAGTAAACAATAAACTCTTCGGGAGTGGATATCTGTAACTCTGACGTTCATTTCTGTTAAATGATTGTTTTAAGCAGAAAAAAGTTTGAAAATGACATTTTGTTATAATATCGCACACCAGTTTGTTTTTCCTATAAGTCTGTTGGAATATTTCTTAGAGGTAATTATCAGACCAAACACAATCTCAGGAACAATGCTTCACAGCACGGTCACAAAATCAAATGAAAACATTAAAAACATAAAAAATAAATGTTTGTTTCTATTGGATTATTATTAACATGCAAAGAAAATATTAACGTTTCGGTTTTCAACATAAAGAAACGAGATACTACACTATGTGTAATTGTGTTATCATATTTAATATTTTAATTGTAATTATTATTTTTAATAATTACTTTTAAATTAGTGAGATAATTAGTGTGTAATAACTTTTATAATCAAAATAATGAGAACACTTCATGAACAATTATATACATTTTAGTAGCCAAGGGCTTATTGAAACGTCAAGCTCTGAGGAAAGAGAAATGTTTATTTGTTGTTACGCAATAGGCTTTTTTCGCTGTGCTCACAACAAGAATCGAAACTTAGCTGTTAGTGTAATAAGTCAAGAGAAAAACGAATACAGGTATCTATCACTGATAATAATTGAGTTTTTTGTGAGTGAGTGAAGATATGTTTGCTCTGATTTTGATACTGATCTAAATAGCTTATTTCTGTTCATTTTAAAGTTCGTAATTACACATGAGTAAGTTAAAACACGGTAGAACTTTACCTCGATAAAACATTTGTGTAATTTTAACAACTTACGACATTAGTCTAACGTAGCGTTTTTACCTAGTTTTCTCTGAAAACATGTCTGATCAACTTATACAATTATGTAGAAATAAACGTTTATCTGTATGCGCGAATTTTCGTTCCTCTATAACATCAAAGATTTTTCTTTTAAAATATTAAATAGTGGATTAAAAATGTTCATTAGTATGCAATATTCTTTTTCATCAACAATTTTATGACGAATTTACTATTTATGGTCCAGAAAGTTCAAATTATTTGAGTATTTAAAGACCGGGTATCAAACAAAAACTTAGTCTAATTTTAATAAAAAATAAAAGAAAAGAAAATTAGCCGTGACTAACAACTTCCCAAAAGTCCCAAAAACTCAAACTAAGAAATCAGTTCTTACGTATTCAAAGAGTTTAAGTAACAACGTTTATTTACTTTGTACAGCCATGCTTACAGAATTAATAAAAATCTACTGCAATATATCTCTATGATACTTCAAAAACATGACACTGAAGAGTATGGAACTAGATCACGGATACTGTAGCCAAATTCAATATCTATTTGTATATGAACTTAAATTAACCTTCTAGTGCTGATACACACTTCACTTAACGTTTTATAACAAGAAAGACACACGTGGCTACATTATACATCTTCAAGAAAAACAATAGTAATTTCTAAATGAAGATGTATTTTAAACTCAGACTGTAATGAATTCAATATTTTACCAAAGTTATCCCTTATTGTTTCAAACGTAAAGTAACGCACAAGTATATATATATATATATGTGTGTGTATACATACATACAAAACACAACAACATTACTTTTAAGTAAAAGGGCTCTTGAGTTAGCCAATGAAATAATGATTATTTCCAGTGCACGATAACGTATTTTTTAGTTATAGTTAGTTTCTATATTCATAGAGAATTGTGCAAAGGGATATACTCTATGTAAAAACGGCGTTGTAGTTGCTAAGGTACTGCAGAGTTTTAACAATATTAGTTCGCTCGAGGAAAGGCTTACGTACGCGTGCCGACCAGGCTGACGAGATATTACTTTCTTCAATAGCAATTTCGTTCACTACTTCATGCATCGCTTTTGTATTTCCGCTAGCAGAGGATTGCTAGCGCTGTTTTTTAACAAATGATCTATAGTATTGTATATGTTTGTGAAATGCATCCAAGTTACTGATACTCGTTTTAGTAATTACGCTCCATTCACAATAAGTATGTTTATCAGTACTGCTACATGTACATGTTCTATGGAAAAGATTTTTTTTTCTGTAAGATATACTTTTTCGCATTCTCTGTTTTGTTCTGTATTAAAATAATAATATATCATATATATTTCATGAAAATACCCCCCTCAGTGGCACAGCAGACTCACAACGCTAAGAATCGGGTTTCGATACTTATGATAGGTAGAGCACAGATAGCCCATTATGTAGCTTTGTGCTTAATTCTAATAAAGCGATCCACAATATTAGCTGTCTTCCTTGTATTTAGTATAGTTAGCACACAGCCATGCTTGTCTCATTTACTATTATTTTTCTTTCTTAAGTTGAGTTTCATGAATCCAACTATAGTTATGCATCCCAAACTATAATTCCCAAACTTATCCATTGTTTTGACAGTAAGAGTAAGACCTAAAGTAATATTGTTTAAAATGTTTCTTCTAATTTAACATACTACTTTCGACTTTGGTATTTTTAATGTAACATCGAAGACTACTCTGAAAAGTAATCTATGTTCGAAATAATACGCTAGCTTAGATAATAAGAGTTAATTTGTTAATTTATCCTCTAAGGGCTATAAATGCACTTTTACCTGCCCTAAACTAAAAACTATTATGAGTCTTGGCAACATTACACAGACCATTCCTTGTCCGTTTATAAAAATAATCCCGAAAACAAACAAGTTATAGTTGCTAAATGTTAGTTTTCTGGTTTATTTTCCTTTTTGCTTAGAGACAAACCTCAACGTGACGTTTAGGTCAACCGGATACTAGGGCAAGACCGGTCCCAAGGCCCCGCCCGCAGCCTGGACAAAGCGGCCAAGGAGCGGCGATGCCTGCAGCGCAAATCCCTGCTATCTTCCTTAGCAATCGGGCCCGTGAATGCCCAGCAGCAACACTAAATGACTTACGCAACTCTTGTTTCGACAGGCCCGTATAATCTAGTCACCTTTACCCATGCATGTGTTGGTAAAGGTATCAGCATGCAAGGTTGTGCTTTCACCCTCTGATGACCCATTCCTTGCTGGCGCGTGATCCCTCCGTCAGAAGTAGGGGATGGGTGGGGAAAAGGGATAAAAACGTTCTATCTAAACATTGTTTTTGTAACAAGTTCTGCAGAACTCTCTGTCTATTAAAAGATGATGGATTATTTCTAATGCATGATGAACATTTCCATAGCAACTAGGATTTTCTAGCTCGCGAAAGCTATTTATTAGTGCATTCCGTTTCACAAAAGACAGCTAGCAATGAAACCGTGAAGGGTGCAATAGAATAGTTGTTAATATATACATAACACAAGAGAACACATACAAATACATATACATATATATAAACATAAAAATTAAATTACATCAGAAAACCGATGCACAAAACGTAGAAAGAAAGATCCCAAATAACAGCACTTTTTTGAATCTCTAATCAGATGCAATAGTCCTGTCTCATGTCAAACAAACTCTATCTGAAAACATTACATAATGAAAATTCTGATCGCAGTTAGTAAATCTCTAGATTTAGATTGATTTCATAAATTGTTGTAAAAACTTGCAGTATTCGTGAAATAGACTTGCTGTTGTTTTTAGTAACTGACTGATTTAATTTGTATCTGTTATTTAAATGGAAATATTTGCGAGCAACGAAATGAAGATAATTTATAAACATACGTACGTACACGACGATTAGTTTAAATTTGTTTTTCAAAAAAAAAGTTGTGTCGTTTGTTTTCCTTATATTTACATGCGGGTAACTGGAAATACCGATTAATTTGTTACCATTAGTACAGATATGTAGAATGTCAAACCATGTGCAAAACATAACGATACTATCACGTTGAAAGCGTACTGACTGTTTTTTTTTGTTTTTGTTTTTGAATTAAACACAAAGCTACACAATGGGCTATCGGTGCTCTGCCCACCATAGATATCGAATCCCGGATTTTAGCGTTGTAAATCCACAGACATGCCGCTGAGCCACTGGGGGGCAGCGTACTGGCACTTGTAAACATGATTCCTGTTTGTTTGTTCTTTTAGTTTCGCGCAAAGCTGCACGAGAGATATCTGCGTTATCCATCCCTAATTTAACAGTGTACGACTAAAGGGAGGGCAACTAGTCATCACTACCCACCGCCAACTCTTGGGATACTTTTTACCAACGAATAGTGGGATTGGCTGAAACATTATAACGTACCCACGGCTGAAAGGGTGAACATGTTTGTGGTGATGGGGATTCGAATCCTTGACCCTCAGGTTACGAGTTGAGCGCTCTAACCACCTGGTCATGCAGGGTCATGATTTGTGTTTGACAGATGTTGTTCTTAACTACGATACCATGAATACCTAGATTAAATATCATAAGTTCTTCTTACACCCTATCATGATAAATGAGAAATCATACAGATTTGCTTTATATATTCCTTATTCATTAACAAGAAACTGTCTAAGAATTGTTTTTTTTTTTCAAACGTGAAAATCTAAGAAAACCTGTTTTGGGTTAATCAATAAACCTGGAATGAGTGCACAGGTTTTATTACCTCGCGAATGGCCTCATTTTGGATTTATTTGTATAAAACTTGAAAATTTTGGAAGTTTTTTTTAATGTTGTTGTCCAAGTCAATAAATATACTTGAAGATCATAGAATCCAGTCGGTTACATTCTACGATGAAACTACTTCGTAGTTGAAATTATACAAAATGTTATAAAACAATATCAAACGAGCACTTTGATAAGTCAAAAAACCTTGGTATTTATTTAACAGCCCAGAGCCTAATGTAAGTGAAGCCATTATTCTTTCATAATTACAAGTGAAATATTTCAACGTAATAGCTGATGCTACAAAACAGAGTCAGAATGAGAAGGAAACTAAATTTTTAATAAAGTTATAGTTTTATAATCTGTCAGTATTGAAGCAATAAAAGTAATATCTTGTGACGTTGGTTACTAGTGTTGAGGACACAATTCTACAACACTGCCTAGGGTGTTTATATTTTAAATATAAACGGTTTTTTATTTGCTTTCTAATTGACGGATGAACTGAATATGGTTATTAATCAAAAAGAAATTAAAAAAATCTTTACGGTACAATAAATAATAGGAACATTTATTAGCTCCAAACACAACCTTAATCAATTCCTGTAAATATTACAATATGCTACGAAAAACCTTCAGCTCGATCAGTTGTGACGACAATATAATTGCAAAAAGTTTACCCTGCTATTCGGTTAAGAGTAGCAGCATGTTAACTGCTCTGCAGTTCCAAGTTACATATGGACATGTTTGAACACTAGGGATCTCTTTCATCGCCATTTAGTCGCTGTACTACGTAAGTTCCATTTCAGCTTGAAAATTCCACTACAACATTCAGCCATGCTAGAAGACAATGCAGAAATGTAAAAAATCCAGAATATGGAGAAACTATTTCAAATGGAATTTAATTATTTGGGACAGTAAGGCCAAGTGACACTTAGCTTAAAATAGAGATATATCTAGCCTGGCAATGTTGCGTCGACTGTCTGCTCTATGACTTTTAATTAGAAATAAAACATAAATGGTCGGATGCATCAACATTCAGTATTATTTCACATCTATAGAGGGAGGTGATGTTTGTAGAGCTGTGATGGACTTAAGAGGCTCTAATACACAGAATGTCTCATTTTATTCATATAGACTTTGACTTATGATCACATAGAAACACAGCGTAATATTAAGATGAAGCAAGAGAATGTGTGCAAAGTGAACTGTTTACGTCACTAAAACATAACCCAGATAGTAAAAACAAATTATATCCCTCGAAGCTTAAGACTGAAAATTAAAAAAAATAAACAGAATTTAAAATATTACCGAGAACATTAAAGAATTTAATAATACGTGAATTTTCTTAATAAACAGAATTTAAGATATTACCGAGAACATTAAAGAATTGAATAATACGTGAATTTTGTTAATAACTGGGTTAATTTACTGATAATTTCAACTTCGTCATGCATGGAATATACGCAGATAATACAAAATTCAAAACCTAAAATACCCTTTCTTTGTGGAAACAATTGAGTAATTTCAAAAAGAATAGAATTAGTTGGGAAAAAGCTATTCGCTGTGATACATGAATAACCCAACAGATGATCTCACCATGTTTGTTTGTTGTTTTTTTAGACTGCACACATGAAAGTCATTAGATTTGATTTGATTTGGATCTAAAGGAAAAAGAATTTATTTACCTGTTTTCTGCTACGTGTATGACAGGTAAATAATTCAGTGTCACAGTTCATAAAACTTAATATTTGTCCAACTTGTATCGTTTGAAACTTGTAAATATTAAAAACAAAACTTACATTACTTTGAAAATATTAGAGATGAAATTTGTTTGTTTGTTTTTAAATAATGTAATACAATTTATAAAACAAGTTTCATTCACGAGAAAATAAAAGGTGGTTTTGATATACAAAATTATTTAAAACCGATGATTTATCGCTATTTACGTCGTATTTTTATTATCTTATAAATGACAGTGTGTAAGATATTTTATTAATAAATTAATAGAAATAAAATTATATGGACAAAATGAAGTAAAGTAATGTGTGTGTGTTTCTTTAGCTTTTAGTTCCAGAACAACGAACACGCTGTTTATTTCAGATTTGTTCGACAATTGAAAATTTAGTTTCTGAGGAATTAGGTCAATGAGTCACATAGACCACTGATATACCAGTGGCGTGAGAACAAATGATTAAGGAATCGGTGAATCGATGACACATGTTAATACCAGCTTCCCTTATACCATCTTGTGAGAACCTCTTAAATTTTATGAAATTTATTTTTACTGGTTTATAGATCATAAGAGTCGAAGTAAAGAAACTATTTATATATGTAGTAGAGTAAAAAAAAAAGGCATTTATTTTCAACAACGGAAAATAGAAACTTAGTGAAGTTTTAATAGGAGAGATAAAATTTTCACAATAAACACTAATATTATTAATTATTATTATTAATATTATATGCTTTTTCAGTACCAGACTGATTTTATACATTTGACTGGAATTATTAGAACAAAAACATTTTACAACACAAAAGAGCACTAGGATCAGTAGTGTGAAGTGTTTTATGTGTTGTTTTCACTAATATACTAAACAGATACATTTTATAATGTTTCTACCACAGAGACATAATAACAACAAATACCATAAACAGAAAAGGCCTACATTTCATAATAATCAAAAAACCGTAGCATAAGACAAATTTTAACATATTTTACAAATACACCAGCTTATATCAAGCTATATTTTAGAATATTCAGCGATAAATAATATCTATGGCAAATAGAGAACTCTACCTTTCTAGAAGATTGTAATATATGTAATAACACGCACCCTACGTACTAAAAGAGCCTTAACAACTTTGTAGAAACCCTGGTATGGCACAAACGAGATCACGTACAGCAACTAAAACTCGCTGAACTCTATCTTTTAATAATTTTATAGTAATGTTAGTATGATTTAGGCCTAATGTTTCGAAAAATGTTTATAATAGAAAGGAGTTCGAATAAGTCCATCAAAAATACGACACTGCCCAGCATATAATACTCTATTTTTAATAATTCACATTAAACAACTTTTTTATATTTTCCAAAAAAATTAAATTTTATATTCACAAGTAAAACAATGCCTTGTTTTTAACAGTCCTGTTCAAAATATATTATTTGATTGGAAGTTCTACGGGAAAATTTGATCAGTATTTCAGCCAGTAAGAGAGCAACTAAGAAAAGAAAACTGAAACGTCAAATGGTTGGGAGTTAAGAGAAATAACACTTTGTGATTAGAGACAAATGATATTTTGTGACTAATAGATTAAGAATTCACACTAACATTGTAATTGTATCATTTTCTCTCTTTTTCGAAGCGTCAACGAAGAATTATTTACCAATACCAAACAACTCTGAAGAATATGGGTCGCTTGGTCACAATTTTCATAAAATACAGACGTATCTTGTTCTAACGACACAAAGACATGTACTCAGACAGGAACTATTTGTGAAGGTGAAAAATATCATTGAAGCTTACACACGTGTATAAATAGTTCCTATATTGGTTATCATGGTAAATGATCGAAATAAATCCTGAGTTAAGGACCTTTTAGATAGCACCATTGAAATCATCCACAGTACCGATGGTTAAAAACTCTACAGTTTGTTATCGTTGGAAACATGAGACCCAATTGGAATTTCAAAGTATTAGATTCATATTTAATTCAAACTTCAAACACTTGTTAATCTTTAAAGAGGGTAACGTAAACTTCAAAGAGGATAATGTTTTCGGACGAATAGGTACTCGCTAAACTGCTGGCCTTCTACTCCGCCTCCATTGGATGCCATCATCTTAAAGCCATTATTCAACAGACGTGTAATCGTTTGCAGTGAATTTAATTTACAGTAGCCATTTAATGGAAATCTGATGACGTGTTTAGAATCTGCGTTCCAGGCTACTCCACTACGAGCGTCCATTAAAGTCTGACTAATTTCGGGAAAGACTTCCTCCACTACTGACCTTTCCCCACTGATTGTTATTCGTTCTCCGAGATCGGGACTAACCTTAAGGGCCAAGCACTGAAAACCTGTGTCATTGTTTTTATCGTCATTATTAGGAGTTCCGCGGTTCTCGTAGTGGTTATCATTGGAATTGGAGTGACAGTTGTGATCCTGCTTTTTACGATGACGATCTTTCTTGAGGTTCTCTAACATTTTTACCAGCGGAGGTATGTCATAGAATTTCGCTTCCTCCAATAAGAGGTCCTGCTCCTTGAAGTCTTCTGAAACAGAAAGTTTGTTGGTTCGAAGAAAGTTCAAAACATGACGGAACATCTTTCCATCTCGGTCTATAAAGTAATGTTGTTTCAACGTGTCTAAGACGATAGGAATGCTTCCGTTAAACATTCGTGCAAGGCGAGAATCTGGATGTCTGAAAGTATCGTCAATAAAAAAATAAGTACTTCGATAATCAAATGCAAAAACAATCACAGCAGTCGCCATTAGCTATAAAACACTGTTTTTAAAAAAGCACAAATGTTTTTTTAAGATACTTTTAACCACAGTTTGTAGATTTATTCCTTTTTACATCTAAATTACGTACAATGGTTTTAGCAATTTAACGTGAGATGACTAAAACTCCAAAAGGTTTATAATGATTACTTTCAAAAATATAACTAAAAGTAACCCACGGATTTGCTTGTATTTCTTTTGTTTGGCTTGCCCAAAAAACAACAAAAAATAATATCTTGCTAACTTTTAAGGAAAACAGCCATTTTTATGTGATATCTTACTTACCGTAACACAGTAAACATGATATTATATAATCAGAGAGACATTATTCACTATAATGTGAAAGTTTCAGGAGTAAAAAAAGAGAATTAGTTAAAAAATATCAACTAAATTAAACGGTAAAAATTCAAGCTCAACAGTTTTTGTCATCTTTAGAGTTAAGGTACCTATTGAGCTGTTGACCGACTCTAAAGGTACCTATTTAACTGTTGACCGACTTTAAATCAAATTATTTTCCCTTTAACCTTTTGACGTCTTCACGTTTATCACGTGTATAACTCAAAATAAAGTGTTAAAAAGACATTTAACCCTGAGCAGGTAAGACATTGTCAAAGAAATACAGCTATTACGTTCCCTCTTCATGGCACCCCAGTGTGCCCAGAATTATTATAGTTTCCTGAAGGATTGCGATAATGACCTCCCCTGCTGATATCAAAGATATATAGCCAAGTTTGCTATGCAAACAGAAAGCATTGCTTCACATTTGTCTTGTTAAAGATACCTAAATGATCACAAAATAAACGTTCTTGCAAGAACGTTTTATTTAATGTGTTTTCTTTCTGATTAGAATAGTTAGATTGGCTCAACTTTCCTAGTGATGTCCTAGTTAAAGCTAAAACGCTCCACTTTCAAAATTTGCAGATCTTTACCTTCGTAAGGTGACTATCTTTATTCATTGATACAGGAATTTAATAAATTGTTCTTTTAGAAATAATAAGATTACTAAAAAAAGTGTTAAAAGCAGTTACATAACTTAGTACAATATTTTTTCCTTGCTTTGTGGCAACCTCTGAATAGGTTTAAGAAAATGTTTAAAAGGCAGTATGCCTCGATTTAAAAAAAATCAGCTTTCGGCAAAACAGAATTCTGGTATTTATTTAAATTTCCTTGAACGAGTATCGTACAGATACTGGCTTTTCGTCACATGTTCTCTTAACTTGATAAGAATACAGTTTATTCATAACAATTCAGTGCATATTAGATGCAATGTCCTCTCACTAAATATTAATAGCTAATTACACTTTAGGAATTACACTCTTCCCTCGTCTATGGTTCTTAATAAAATGGCTGTATTTTCGCTTTGCTGTTCAACAACAAAATCTTCGTCGTAACATGCTTCTGGAAAGGAAGATGTTAGGCTTGGACCATACAACCTTGTCAATGTTTGTACATCTCTTCCACTGTTGGTTGTCCATCAGCTTCCAAGACCACATTTGAAATACCGGCCAAATAAAAAAAAGTTCCACTGAAGCCGAATGGTTTATTTCTTTTGTTTTGAAGTTGAACACAAGCTACATAATGGGCTTTCTGTTCCTCTGCCTATCACGGGCATCGAAACCCGGTTTGTAATGTTGTACGTGCACAAACATACCGCCGAGCCACTGGAAAGCGAATTGTTTGTTCGTTTGTTTTTTTTAATTTTGCGCATGTCTGCACGAGGGCTAGCTGTATTAGTCGTCCCTAATTTAGCAGTATAAGACTAGATGGAAGGCAGCTAGTCATTACTACCTAACGCAAACTCTTAGGTTTCTCTTTTATCAACAAATTGTGGGATTGACCGTTACATTATGACGTTATACTGTTACGATCTATCCCACTGTTCGTTGGTATAAGAGTAACTCAAGAGTTGGTGGTAGGTGATGATGACTAGTTGCTCTCTCTTTAGTCTTACACTACAAAATTAAGAACAGCTAGGGCAGATAGCCGTAGTGTAGCTTTGCGCAAAATTCAAAGCAAAACCTATTTAACGTAGGGTTATCATCTAAGCGACTAGTACAAAATGAACACTAATTTTACACTCTTGTGCTTTCAGAAAATATCAATATTTTTATTAAAATTATTTCTGTAAAATTCCAATTAAAGAAAGAAATATGTTGTGACTTAAACTTTTAGAGATGTTTGAGCTAATTATCAGACCGTTTGACTCTTATACAGTTTGTCCTTCTAAAACCATGGCTAGATGGTTAAGACACTCGAGGGTCGCGGGTTCGAATCCTGTCATACCAAACATACCCGCCCTTTTAGCCGTAAGTACGCTATAATATTAGGATCTATCCCACTACTTGTCGGTAAAAGAGTTGGCGGTGAGTGGTGGTGACTAGCTGCCTTCTCTCTAGTCTTATATTGCTAAGTTAGGGACAGCTAGCGCAGATAGCCCTTGTTTAGCTTTGTGCGAAATTCAAAATAAAACAAATCAAGACGCAATTAACTTCCTATCTCTCTGTGCGTGTATATATGTATGTTTTCTGGAGGGTTATTGGTTTTTTGAAATGACTTTTTTCTGTTATTAATTGCTACATAGGTTAGAACTCGAAGTAATGATATCTAAAACGCCAGATAAATTGATAGCAGTTCTTTTAATCACAAACTTGTTGAAGCGTTTTATAAGCACGTTCTGCTGTAGTTGGTAGAAAGTTCATAACAGAGATCTTATGCTCTTCCTGCAAGTTTCCATTTGTCTTCCTTGGAATAAAATTATTCTGATAAACGTTGGCCATGGCAGGGGAGGGTTGACAGACTTGTATCAGAAGGACATAGCCGCAAGGCACAGCTAAACATTCACTAGGCAATTGGCTGTTAGATCGGAATGAAACGGTTATTGTGAGTTCCATACACGAATTCGTGATGTACGTTCACCAGGCGTTTCCTGAAACAATACAAAAAGCAAGCCGTTATGCAAGTCGATCAGCTTGTCTTGGCTTAGAACAAAGTGTTTCGATGAGGTTACTGTCCCCAATAAAGACGTATCTGACCTATTGTTGCCACTTTAAACAATGAACCATCTTCTATTTGAAAGGAATGTCACATCCCACCTACAAAATTTAATCTACGTAACATCTTCTTGCGATTCTCCACCCATTTAAAACACTAATAGAAAGTGATAATTTTTTTTCCTTGTCGTTGTTGTTTGATTTTAGTGAGTACTATACGATAATCAGCATTCGTCTACTGTAAAAATTAGTTACTTGGTTTATTTACCTAAAACTAACTCAACATTGCGCTGTAAAAAATGAACTCGTTACTGAATCATTTTCACAAAACACGGTGAATTTTGTTATACATAGTAACTAATAAGTTATACCCGATTATCGCACATTTCCATTTGCTGTTATAACAGTCTTTGTATAAAATTATAGGGCTGTCCCGCTGTTAATTGTTTGCTTGCTTTTTTTAATTTCGCGCAAAGCTACAAGAGGTCCATCTGCGCTAGCCATCCATAGTTTGGCAATGATAAACTACAGAGAAAAAAGTTAACCAATATCAACCACCACCAACAGTTAGGGGACTCTGTTATGAACGAATAGTGGAATTGACAGTCACATTATAATACTCACATGACTGAATGGATGGGCATATTCAGTGATGGGAATTCAAACCCGCGAGTATAGCGTTTTAATCACTTGGCCTTCCCTGTTAATAATTATATTTTATTGTACTGAACATTTTAGAAATCAAAACCAGTTTTTGTCTAAGATAATAATTTGGCTTCTTCTACAGTAAGTAGGTTTCGTTCAAGTATAATAGCTCTCTGTGAATCTGTGGGCTTATAACTCTAAAAATCGGGCTTCAATACTGCAGTGGTAAAAGCTCAGAGAACTAGCACTTTATCTAGCTTTCTGTTTATGAACAATCAAGCAAATAATTCAAGTGTAAAACGATTCTGAAATACCTTTACTCTACATAACCTATTCTTTACTGACATGCTTGTAACAATGTCAAATACCTTTATCATCTGTTACAATTATATCATCTAAACGTTTGTCATTCTTTTGTCAAATGATTAAAACTGACTTTAAAAATCTAATCCTATCTCTTTCTTTAGAAACAGTGCAGAATAATCAACTGCTGTTTGCGACTTATACTGCCTTTCATTAATATAATCAACTGTACCATAGTCCAGTCTCTAGGAAACATTAAAATATGTTGTAATCCAGTTGTAATAGCAACTTTTTCAAAGTTAAAAAAATAATTATGGTGCTTAGTTACAGATCACCACAAACACTTTAAACTAAGTTACATAAATGCCAAAATATCGATTTGTTTAAAACAGTAAGTAAAGTGTTCAATTAAAGATTGATAGCGATTAAAAGAAATATAATCTTTAGAGACAAATAAAAGCGATCGATTTCTTGTATGAATGAAGACTGGAGACAAAGGATTCAAGAACAAAAAGTAAATACAGTTGTAAGTCCACTAGTTTGTTTGGGTTCAAATTCTAAACTTGTTACTTCATACATAATATTATTAAGAGATTCTAATTGGTGGGTTACTGTCTGTTTCAGTGATGGGAATGAGTTTTATCTTGCTGTGATTGGTTTAAGAAGGTGTTAAGAATTGCTTGTGCAGAAATGTAGTATAATATTCTGCGTCATCTCTTCCGAAGTATTCCATTTGTTGACTGGCTATCATGTCTTTATTTTTGTTAATGTTTAAAATTTAACTGTATATCAGGGGAAATACTCGGGCTTCGCGCACAAAACATTTTCAGCTACAGCGCGTAGAACGGCTTTAAGTTTGTTTTTTCTTTTCTTTTTTCAAGTAGAAATGTTTAGCTAATGGCTCTTTCATCCCTTGGCCCATTTGAGATCTAATTGCAGTTTTAGGCTCAGGAGGTCAAATTTTTGTCGATTAATACACCATTCATACTTGAAATTAATTTAATCCTGCCTGAAAGAATTTCAATTTTAGAGTAGGCCGACAGAGATCATGATGAGTAATAAAATCGAATCGTGTATACGCGCGCTTCACATTTGATTTTACTGGTGCACAAAAATACAGCTAATAAAAAAATCAAACAAAGGTCTCATAGATTAGTTTACCTTAATCCTATCTAAAATAATTCCAAGTGCCACGCTATTGGGGATTGTCCCTTGTTTTATTGTCGTGCTCTGTATTTGAAGCACAAAATTTATTTTAAAAAATAAAAACAGTGCTATGAACTTGAAGCAATTAAAACAGTTAAGTGTTTTTGATTACCTCATGTATGAAGTAAGGTATTTACACTTCAAAAGGAATCTGACAGTCGTCTAGGGCATATCACTTACTGCAAACAGGATAAAGTTATTCCACAACACATGATACACACAAAAACAACTCTAGTACAAAAGATACCTTGAGTCTAATGGTGTCATCTCGATCGAATTATCTAATAAGATACACCAATGGCTCTTTGAAAACATTGGTATCTGGAACAAACATTAAAACACAACAGAGGGACAGTACGGTTACTCTTAAGTGTTTATAATCAAACACAGACTCACACACGAAACCTTAACACAAACACTGTTGTTTGAGATGGAGCTCTGAGAGAGCAAATCAATTTCCCTAAATTCCCTTTCTTTCGAAATACTTGGTAGTATTTATAACTATTCCTCCCTTACATGTATGGTGACATCATTCATACTTCCATACTCACGATTCCTTGTTGCGTGGTTTAAAGAAATTTTAAGAGTTTTCCACGCACGCACACACACACTTTACACTTTGGGTTATACAGATTCATTATTACAACTCACTGTAAACCTTACAAAGAAAGCATTCAATTCAGTGAGAATTATTTTATATTTCGTTTGTGAAGTACACGGACAAGCTTTCAACCGAATCCAGTAAAATCTGCTGCTTAGGCTTTTAACAGAATATTAAAAAACACATAAAGTCGTTGTTCTATTTCCTTGTTAACTTGGATTCGTATAAAACTATCTACACTATTCATCTCTAATTTTGATATAATACACAAGAAAAACAATGTCTATTCAAAACCACCTTGGCCCGGCATGGACAGGTGGGTTCAGGCATGCGACTCGTAATCTGAGAATCGCGGATTCGCATCCCCGTCGCTCCAAGTATGCTCGCCTTTTCAGCCGTGGGAGCGTTATAAAGTCACGGTCAATCCCACTGTTCATTGGTAAAAGAACAGCCCAAGAGTTTTTGGTGAGTGGTGATGACTAGTTGTCTTTCCTCTAGTCTTACACTGCTAAATTAGGGACGGTTATTGCAAATAACCCTCGAGTAGCTTTGCGCGAAATTGAAAGAAACAAAACCACCTCCCAGCAATTTTCGGATTATTACCCTTGCGAGTCCAAACAGTAAAGTTTTAACCATTAAACTTACAACGCATCCACGGTTCTAAAGAATAGAACGATTTTCTCTCTGCCACCGCCTCCATTTCCCTCTCTTTTTTCTTCAGATAAAAAATGTAAACTATGGTCACGCTCACTTACCATTTAACAGAGCATACATTCGTTGTACAAGTCTTCTAAAAGATGGCGCTGTTTACTAGTTTAGAGATTATGTGTGTGTATGTTTTCTTATAGCAAAGCCACATCGGACTATCTGCTGAGTCCACCGAAGAGAATCGAACTCGTGATTTTAGCATTGTAAATCAAGAGACTTACTGCTGTATCAGCGGAGGACTAGAGATTGTTATATAAATTAACCTGCACAACAGATAATAGAATTTCCCCATATATGAAATAAACTTAATACAAAACAAGAAGAAAACTACAAACAATGGAATGAATTAAAGAAACAAAATTATGAGTAAACCTAATATACACCAGATACAAAGAATTATTCCCGTACATGCTTGCCCTTTCAGCCGTGGGAGCGTTATATTGTGACGGTTAATCCAACTATTCGTTGATAAAAGAGTAGCCCAAGAGTTGGCGGTGGGTGGTGATGACTAGCCGCCTTCTCTGTAGTCTTACACTGCAAAATTAGAAACGGCTAGCATAGATAGCCCTCGAGTAGCTTTATGCGAAATTCAAAAACAAACAAACAAACAAATGCAAAGACATTGAAGAAATAAAATTCTTTGTATTTGTGAGAGCAAAGTATATGACGTTAAGAAATAAATAAATGCAATAGAAAGTGCGCTAAAAATATAAAACCAAACATACCAGACTATTTTATTATGTGATTTAGAATTAACTTTCTTATGAATGTATACTTACTTTTTCGTTTAGACTATTTGTAGTGAAAACTGATGTAGTAGCAGTATCAGAACGCTACGTAAAGGTAAAGAATCTCACTTTTATCTTTACAAACATATTTTACAGAAACATAATTACATACAGCTTTACCTAATACTAAATTTATTAACTGTGTTAAATTAGTTGCTAAATATCTACAAACAAAGAATTAAAACTAAAAACCAGTTAAGGGGATGACATTTTAAACTGAGTAAACCATAGTGTTCACATCACCTAAGCGGTCAGGTCAGGAACTCAAAAGATTTACATTGAACTGTACTAATAATAAATTGTTGACCAGAGAAAAGGCAACTATTAAGCAGCGCCCCCTGCCACAAAAGATTTTTCCCGATTTTCGTAATTAAATAACGGGATTGGCTATCAGTCTTACAACGCATTCAAAGCTGAAAGTGTTGGGCGGTATTATGTCTTACGTTATAGATGGTTTAGGAAATACTGGAGTTTGTATAACCAGGGGAAATAAAGCTGCCTACAAACAGTGGTGTGTGACGGATAAGCTCATATTCATAATCGCTTATGTCGTATTTTATTTGTTATTTATGTTTTATTCACAAACATATTCTTGGTCAAGCGTTCGTCATTGCTTATTGTTATATATTCGGCTTCAATTGTGTGCAAAAAATTGTGTGAATTTCACTTAAGAAACGTGACTTTAGATGTTATAACACAAAACTTACGAATTAAAAATAGCTTCAAATTTGTTAATGCTACCTAATTATTATAAATAACACAGTAAACGTTTATATATATATATATATATATGTACATATATAGTGTCAAAATTATCTGATTATTTTTTATGTTGGAGTACTGGTTATAAACACGAAGAAACTAGGTCACCTAGATTTCGAAATTCATATTCCCGTAGATGACTCATAAAAAATTCTGTCAAAATCTCGCTAAAATACACATTAACATTGCGTTCCGATGTAACTAGTTACCCCATCCTATTCAACTAATCAACGTGTTTCGTAATTCATGTTGGTTTGATGTGATGAGAAAAAAGATCATATTGGATACAGGCTCTTATTTATTAATTCATTCCACCTCTTTCAAGAGCTAGAGCGATAAGTCCAACGACAATTGCATAAGATCACTAAAACCACGTAAAGATATCATTTGTCCTGGCAGGACATCCTTTTTGGTGCGTTTTTAAGCCGTTTTTCTTCCTTTCCCTTGAAATATTACTGACACAGAGAGGGCGCTGCAGACAGTAAGAGCAAGGAAGTCGGCAATCCTCAAGGCTAACTTGACACCTGTGTCCTGGCCTAGTAAAGATGTGAGATGGGGTCATGCATTCTGTCATCGTCATTCCTCTGACCTGAACGGTAAAGTTAGGTTTTGAGAATGGGTTGTTGTACTAGAATCTCATTTTATTATTGACTGCAAGTACCATATATATATATTAGTAAGCAGGGTGTGTATTCTTTGTGTATTTATGACAAAATGTTTCCAGTGTTGTATTTTTGATTAGCCCATTTACCACAACGATTCATGATGATCAATTTTTATTGTTGTTGTTTTGAATTAAACACAAAGCTACACAATGGGCTATCTGTGCTCTGCCCACCACGGGTATCGAAACCCGGGTTTTAGCGTGTAAGTCCGCAGACATACCGCTTAGCCACTGGGGGGGGCAATCATTTTTTTTTTCGAAACCGTCAAGCCTTAAAGAGATTTATCCATTAGAAACAGGTGTTTCACACGAAATACGTATAACAAAATAAACGACATTAGATTTGAAGAACCTGCCTTAGATTAAGTCAAACCACTAAAAAACCTAATTATAAAGAATATATTAAAATAGATCAAGTAGCATACAGGCCCTACTAAAAATATTATAGTTTATTATTTTATGTACCACGTGATACATACAAGTTAAGTATGTATACTGCCGCTTTTTTGAGGTAATAGAACTTATAGCTAAATGCCAAAGTCGTGCTCTTACATAACAACATAATTTTAAACTCATATATCATTAACCTCAAAGTTCGTTTAGAAAGGACTTAACTCGTTATGAATACAAAAAAGTATCTAATTAATTTTATCTTTGCGTATTTTAATGGTAGCAGATTAATATATTTCGATTCAAGTCTAATATATTAATCGAAAGATGCTTTCGATAGTAATAATGTCAGTATAACTTACATAAAGTAAACATCTTATACGTTGATAGCAAATTAATTCTAAAAAGTTAGGATATGTAGAAACAAAACATGTATGACTATTTGAGATCTGATGGATAAGTTTTGAAAATAATTTTCTAATTTAACACAGACGTAAAATCAGGTCCTACTAGGATTTGAAATTTCTTCGTGTAAGAAATGTTCATTAATGTTAAATGTTGCAGTGAAAAACGAATGGCAGTAAACTATAGTTTTTTTATATAAAAGGTTATGAACGTAAAAAAGTTATTTATTTATTTAAAGAAAACGGATTTGTCCAATTCCTTCAATTTGTAACATTAGTTTTAGCCTAATTCACATAATATTTCATCTTTCTATATTTTCATATCTTTCATTTATCTTTATACCTTTCATATTTCTATCTATCTATCTACACACACACACACACACACACACGAGCCGAGCATCTGTGATTTATTGTTTGTTTGTGGTAATTATGTAAGGAGTATCTGTGCTCTATCTACCAAGAATATCGCAACCCGGTTTATAACGTTTAAGTCCTCAGACATGCCGCTGTGCCACTGAGATCTAAATGTTTGTGTCTGTATCGCTCTGCATCTTCTGAACGATCAGCCATAGAATAAACATCAAAATTACGTTACTGTAAATGTATTCTTTACTTCCAATACCTAAAATTTCATATCGATATAAAATAAATCTGCCATTCATTGTATATTTTGAACGGTCATTCCTCGAAACAAATTAAAATATATATATATATATTTCTTTTTTGTAAGGGAATTTCACGAGAAAATGGGACTTCTTTCAACTGACCGACAGAAATATTTTGAAGATAGGAGAAAAACATGCATACATAGAGAAAGAATTTTGTGTATATATTTACTGTTGTTTCATTTGTATACACACAGGTACACTTTTTTATATTTATTGTCATTGTCGCATGACATAAAGGCATGATTTTTATCGCACCATGTTGAATGGCAACTATAAAAGTGTTCAGGTCAGTAACGATCTTTTCTTACTCTCAAGTATATATCAAGGAACGGTGGCATCCAGCGAAACATTTTTTGCAACAATGTATTGCCGTCAGTTTCTTTTGCTTAACAACGAAATCAATCCAATCTTTCTTATTGTCATAACATATGGAATGACAAAACACAGTTGTAAAGACCTACTAGACAATATTATTACATATATTATGTGATCCAAGCAACTGGTTTGATTGCACATTTTATATTTATTCATTACTATTTTCAGGGAAGTTGCTGTTGCATTGTTTCAGTAGGTACCTGCCTAAAATAAGTGTTGTTATAAGATGTATTATGTAACTTCCTTGTGTTTTATGACCTAAATTCGAAAGTAAAAACTTCTTATTCTCTGATGAATAAAAATAAGTGATTACCTAAAAAGATATTCGATTGATTTTTACTCGGCATTTGTTGTATCAAAATTGTAAAATAAATAAAAAAACATTGGTGTTGCCCGACATTTTACCAAGAAAGCGAATTATTATAGCATGACAAGTATATACGATACCATGTAATTACACTATGTGACAAAATTTTTACTTTTTCCTGTTCCTGAGCAGAAAGTGTTATTTTCCAATTGCTTGTGCCGAAAGTAAATGAAAAAGACCTATTTTTCTTTTTCAAACTTTTCTTTTGTAACCTGGATAATAAACTTTTAAAATTTACCCATTTTCCAAAACATTTCAGGTAGATTCACTGCTGAGTGGCTGATAGAGAATTTTTTCAAACTTACAATAATTTTCAAGAACTTTCTAGAATGTCGTAGAACTTACAAGAATTTTCATGAACCTTTCAGAATTTTCTAGAACTTTCCATTGTAATATATATACAGGAGCTCACCACTCTTCACTTTAGTTTAGTTCTAGTTGCCCAAGTGAACGCATAGACTTATATGATTTTATCAGAGATGGCATAAAAAAGTTGCAATCATTCTCCAGATACATTCTGCTATATATGTGGCCAATTTATGAAGACAAGAGCAAAAAGTACTCTTTGACACCATCTATTAAAATGTGTGAAGCCTACAAGGCATATTTCGGCATGCCTGTCGAAGATCAAAATAAACCCTGGACACCTCGTTTTCCCTACGATCACTACAAAGAAACTCTATAAAGGTAAGGACAATTTTTGCTTACTTGAATATTAGTAATTATTATGAATTAAGCACAAAACTACACAATAGGCTATCTGTGCTATTTCCACCACGGTTATCGAAACCCGGTTTTTAGCATTGTAAGTCTGTAGACATACCACTGAGCCACTGGTGGCTGCTTGAAGATTTTATATTATACAAAATTTAGACCTTTCAAAATTTAATTTAATCTTTATTTATTTTTAAATTTCTAATGGTATAGAAAAACTATCACATGTTAAATATTTTGCATCAAACTCTTACACATTAGGCTTTACCAAGTTCCCCTGCTATCTTTGCCTCTGTTACAGCACAGCACACTACAACAGGAAACAGTGGCCACAACAAACCGAGTTCTCTGTGGAGAGGCACATGTCAAGTGTATGATACTAGTGAACCTCTAGCTGTTGTTCACACCATTGCACATAAAATTGGATCTTATGAAACAGTTTGTCACAGCTCTTGATAAGGAGTCTGCAGCCTTCAAGTACCTTTGAGACTTCTTCCCCGAGCTGTCTGAGGCAAACGTCAAAGCTGGTGTCTTCTTTGGACCACAAATAAGGAAGATCCTGGAGTGCATAGAATTTTTCCCAAGAAGTTCAGTAGGAAAGAAGAAAAATGCTTGGGGTAGCTTTGTCGCAGCGGTTCGGGGCTTCTTGGGCAATCACAAGGCAGAAAATTATGTGGAACTGGTTGAGGCTCTGGTGAAGAACTTCGGCAAAGCGGGCTGCATGATGTTCCTGAAAGCCCATATTCTTGACGCTCGTCTTGATAAATTCAAGGAGAACATAAAAACATACTCAGAGGAACAAGGCTAGCACTTCCACCAAGATATACTGGACTTTGAACTCCGCTACTAAGGAGCGTATAATGAAAATATGATAGGAGACAATATTTAGGGGTTGATACGTGAAAGTGAATTACATTACAGTCGCAATCTCGAAAAGCTACTCACTTCTCCACATTTTTGTTCATTTTTGTATAACTTTAGTATAAATACATGTAAATCTTGATTCATATGTTGTTTTATTCAGACCTTATGTAAATAAAAATATGCAAATTTTCCCGTTTTTACAAAACAAAATAGGTTAATTTCTAAATTTCATTATCCAGGTCATAAAAGCAAAGTCTGAGGGAAATAATAACCATTTTCTGTACTTTTACAACATAAACAGTTAATAAACACATAAAACATACCATCCAGGAACAAAATTACATAGTGTTATAAATCGCACTTTTGCCATTGATACCTTAATTTGTTTAGACCTCGTTAAAACATAACTAAAAGCAGATGAGTGCATTCAGACGTTGTCTTGGTCTGTAGATAATAATGTAGACTTTACAACCATGACTATTCATTTCATTTAATAACACAATATTAGCACGCTGCCTACAAGAGGGTCAACCATTTAACACTAAAAATAGATATCTACTAGTGTGGTTACTCTCAGCCCTCTTTTCACCTGTTAAAACACGAATCTCATTAGAGAAATGCTAGTCAGTATTTACAGATTTAACACAAACTGTTGTTTAACACCATAAGTTTGTTATTTAGCAGTCTTATTGACATTCTGGGAGACAATTATTAGTCATACTTATGTTTAATTTGGTAAACAAAAATAAATTATACACGCACGGCTTCAAGTTGCACCGTACACTTTCTCCTATATATGTTGTATAAAAAATATACAGCCGTCCGGTGTCAGTTTCTCGAAAGTTTGGATAACTAAATGTTTTTATTAGCGATAAACTACTAATACAGTGCTTAAACTAAAGAGCTTGAGCTAACAGATTTACTGTTATAATTTTATTTTAATCCTTACGTTTGTTTCACTATGATCCACGTGACATACATTGTTGGATGTATATTTCGCCAGTCCCGCCTGTTATCTAAATTTGTAGAAGACTCTCTAGAAAAAAAAATCACAAATATATGGTTCACGAAAACATTAGCATCTCTTCGAATAATTTTGAACATTCGAGAATCTTGCCTTAAAGTATATAAACCGAGATGCCGAGAGGCAGAACAGAATATTTTTGGTCGTTACAATTAGTATATACTATAAATCTCGGAAGTTATAATTCTGACAAACGCTTAGTGATCGGAAACTATAGAATTTGACCAGAAACGCTTATAGATTTTTAACTTTACAAGCCGTTAAACTTCAGTGAATTAACTTCACACGTTAATATTTCCACGAGAACATTAAATATAGCGCATTTGTATGACATGCTATATTGTTGCACTTGCTTTAGTCATATGATTCACATGGTGTATTGTTAACAGTTGTTTCTAGTCAGTCTATTGTTGTTTGCATGATACGTTTGAGTTACCGTGGCTCTAGTAAAGTGTTTCACGAATGCTGTATTTTTCCTGTTGCTCTTGTGGCGTGTGTAACACGTACCATCTTTGTTCTTTTCCTGTTTTAATGAAACATGTGCGAAATTTAAAGTTAGGGCTGCTTTTCGGATACCATGGCGTCTATATATTTATTGTTTCTTTGAAAACAGACGACGATCATTTTTCTTTTCTGCCTTCATACTATCACTTTGAAATTCACGTTACTCGAAGCTAGCTTCGGAAAAGAAGGCACTACATTCACCTAACTTTTATGACTTTTTATTCAACGATCGAAAGATGGCTCTTGGAAGTGTGTTGTTTGTTGGTTTATAGCAAAACTACTAAAGCTATCCGCAGCCAACCACAAGGAAAACAACCAAATGATGAGTAACGTCCACCGTTAAATCTTGGCTGTTCTTATCCAACTAGAATTGAGATTGAGCACATCATCATATAACCGACAAAGCTTCAGATACAGGGTTTTCATCCTACGGCCCGCAAATTGCGAGTAAAACATTAATTACTGGATAATGCCAGGCCCATGCTAGTGTGTTTGGAAAACAAAAATATTCACGTATCTTGACGCTTTTGTTTGGATAGTAGTAAAATATCTATGTTTTTTTAACTATTTCAAAAAAAAATTGTATTATACAAATAAGAAATTAGCTGGGTAAAAACACCCCTGAAAAAGTGACTTGTAGCTAATGTGAAGAAATTGATGTTCTTGCACGTATTGTAAGACAATTGGAGAACTGTTCGATGATTGTTTTCTAAAGGGTGGTGAAAGTGTAAAACAGATATGAACATGAAAATATAATTTACTAGATTTTCCTAAGGAACGAATAAAAACAAGTATTTAGGTAGCGCTGTAGAAAATTGTAAACAGTGAGTAGCTCGCGTGTTGAATTATTATAAGCTTAAGGCATTAAAAATGGAATTATATTGTTATAAGCTACACTTTTAATATTTAGATTAGATATTTTGTACTGTTTGCCAAGAGTTTTTGCATGAAACAGAGATAGCACGTGATAAAGTGTGGTTTCCTTGTATAGATTTAACATGACGTCTCGAATATCTGTGAGATTTGGATGGAGGCATGAATACTGAGATGTGTAAAAACATAAGTTACAAAGTTAATCAGTTACCCAACAAGTCAGTGGGTGATTAATTATTTAGCAAATGTGTTAATCTGACAACTTTGGGTTGTATCGCAGACACGAGAAAAAATTTAACAACTAATTGAATGTTTAGTTTACCTTGTTAGTTAGGCATGTCAACGAATTATATTGAATTTGGTTTTGAATTTCTCGCAAATTTAATAGTGCAAGAAGGCAGCTAATAATCACCACCTACCGTAAATACTTGAGCTATTCTTTTATCAACGAATAGTGGGATTGACCGTCACTTTATAACGCTCCTACAAATGTTATATTGCAGGGGTAGCCAAACCGCAGTTCGCGAGCGACATGTGGCTCTTTGACACATAAAATGCGGCTCGTGGAAATATGTTGGCTGAGCTCCTTTTTGCATCACAATTAATATTAAAGGTAAATAAAAATGTTCAAGCTTTATAATTATTTACCGAGTATAAACTGAGAGTCCACTGGATTAAAACATAAGTTTAATGTTCATTGTGAGTAAATATAGTTAAGAATTTAAATCCTAATTTTAATGATAGATTTGAATCAATAAATTTCGGATCAGCAAGGATTACAGAAACAGTGTGCTTGAGAATCAGTAATCGTACAATCCGGTGCTGAGTGTTAGTTTTAGTGGGCGTGGCTTGCGATCGCGTGATTGTGGCGTGTGTGGCTGTGTTACAGGCAGTAAAGTTAACGGAGTGTTAGTGTGATACTGAACGCTGTAAAGTTTGGTTGCGTTGCACGGGTTAGAGCTTATTGTTACTTTTCACTTTTTCAATTTTTTAGAAGTGTCTGTGAAAATTTCATAAAGAAAGATGGCGTCATCAAATTGTAAAAAGTGTAAGTATGAAGATGAAAACAGAAATTGTAAGCCAGAGTTGGAGGAAGATTTTGCAATCACCTTAAAAGAAGTACACCTTTCTGTCTTATCTGTAATATGTTACCTATTCATTACAAAGCCAATAACTTGAAACACCACTATGAAACAAATCACAAAATCTTTTCATCTGATTATCCACCTAAATCAGAATTACGGAAAAACAAGTTAACTGTGTTAAAATCATCACTAAATAACCAGCAGTCACTGTTGACAACGTTCAGTAAGGAAGTTGATACAACAACTGAAACTAGTTTCGTTATATCGTGGAATACTGTTCGTGCTAAACGCCCATATTCTGATGGTGAATTTGTTAAGAAGAATGTAGCTAAGTTGTTGCAGTGTTAGATAACACAAAACTTCAGCTACTAATAGCACAAACACCAGCTTCACGCCACATTTTACAGACAGATGTTTCTCCCAGATCAGTGCTGATGTTACCACAAACTGGAAAAATACAGCGATAAATTACAAGAACTGCTTGATAATTTCCTAGACAGGTTTGAAGACTTGCAGAAGCAAAAGTCTTGCTTCGCCCCTCTTGTAAATCCATTCATGGTTGATGTGACCAATGATGATTGTCCAATTCTCGAACCTCTGGTTACAGAATCATCTACTGTGGAAATGGAGCTAATGGAACTACAGGAGGACCTGTGTCTAAAGATGATCCATAAAATCCATTATACAATTGAGTTCTGGAAGCAAGTTCCAGAAATAAAATATCCTGAAATGAAGAAAAGCGGTGTGTGACTCATCTCAGTTTTCAGCACAACAAACTGCTATAAATCACTGTGCTTGTAATGAAGTTTGTAAAATCGAAGCATCGTGCAATGCTTAGAAATCAACACTTGATGGAAATAATTCGTACAGTCTTGATAACATATTAGGCGGACTTTCAACGACTCACAACCAAGATGAAAACTCACAAGAATTCTACTAGCAGTAAATAACCTGATAATTTTACCAATGTCTGTTTGTATTGGAAAAACATTACAATAAGACTAAAATTTTGTAAGGTGGTATCTGATTAAAATATTTCTGATTTTATTGTTTTACATATTTTCCTTCATGTTTTGACCAGATATTTACCGAGACAAATAAATATCATTAAAAATATCTGTTTTCACTCCGTTTATTCTTATTTTTTGCAGTCTCATTTAACGTTGACGAAATGCAAATTTGCATACTTTTCTTAGATGTTTTCGTTGTTCATTACCGTATTAAATATACTCAATATAGTTTAACAATAATCAGCCAGTATTTTGTAAACATTTGGTGTATATATCTGTGTACCTAGTGATTATTGAAACTAATACAAAATAACATAAATACATAAATAAATATTATTACATACATGTATTTACTAATATTTATATATAATTTATGTAACACAATATTATGTGCATGTTACAATAAAAACGTATGTAATATCTGTTCATGTCTTCCGACATGTATATGACTCTTACAAGTTTGGCTACCCTTTTATATTGGGTTGCATCTCGATCAAAAATGGATAACTACCTCTGATAAAATGTGGAAATTAAAGAAGGCGCAATGAAAACATTACCTTCAATCTTCAAGGATAGCTACCCTGGTTAAAGACAATGTTACTATTGTTAAAACCATCTGCTGCCAACATTATCTATTTAAAAACCAAAATATTTCGTAAATTCATATTATATTAATGTTATTCTGGTTTAAAAATCATATTTATTTGCAACCGATTCACGTATATGCGTTTGTGTGTGTATCTCGTGATATGCTGCTTATTTTGAACGTACTGTATTTTGATGACTCTTTGTAGTATCAAATCTTTTCTTTTATTAAAGTTTAAAATCACCAGAGCAAACACATTCAAAAGCGAACTGTTGTGAATGTTAAAGATGTATGATTATTAGTTACCACTTCTTTGCGAAACATACTTTTTACTTTTTGATCTCTGATCAACAGTTGCTTCCATTAAAGCCTCTTCTATGACTTAGTGATTCCAGAATTTACAAAGGTATTTTGTATCAAAATGACACTATGATTTGATTAAAGATTATTACTTTGTTTTCATAGTCGTGATTCTTCTTATAAGTTTCAGTGAACAGCTTTACGATTACGTTTTTGTTGATGTTCAAAGCTTTGATTTCTGTCAAATTTCCGCCCTCTTTTTCCTACAAAATAATTTTAAAATGAAGTAATAAGATAGTAGGGAAAAAATAAAATTGGGTTTCATGTTTGCATTTTATATTAATGTGAGAAAATGTAACTTCAACAAAAGCTACAAGTTTAAAGATTTATAACATTAAAATTCGGGGGTCGATTCCTTGCAGTGAACTTTGTCCTAAAAAGAGAATAAATAGAAAAATTGCAAATGCCTTTATATAAATATTGCCACGTTAATGGTTGAAAAAACTGCAAACAATCATTATACGTAATTCGAATTCAAACTCATTTTCACCAGCTAAAACTTTTTACAAACTTTCTGCTGTTTCTGAGAAAAGGATAAACATCAACACCATGACGTAAACACAGCGATATATGTTTTATGCATATACACACAACTTTTGTTTTGCGAATATATCTCAAAATGATGTGTATTTACTTGGTAAGAGTTTCCAAAGAAGAAGTGTATATAGTTCCTCCAACATCAATGTGAACAGGTGCTGTGTATCGGGAGGTAGCAGCTACACAGGGGATTCCGATTTTGTGGTTGAAGTTGGAATCATTGGAGTTCATTACTAAAGAAGAATCCATCCAGGACCTGCAAAAAGAAAAGGAAAGTTACATTGACGATTCTTTTGAATCAATTCATTTTCATGATATGTAAACAATTTAAAAATGTATTTGTATGTTTAAAGTTATACCTGTCTCAACTCCGAGTTCATCATGTAATGTTATAGAGATTTTAACTCAGCCTGAGAGTTGACTGCACTACATGTTCCAATAAAAATCAACTGCGCTTCAGCAGCGAAATAAGCCTTTTATTTATTAATAATTGATATATCACTCATGTCAAGAGCTGTGCTTATAATAAATCTGAAACTTTTGAGGTTAAAAAACATAGACAAAAATATATAGGAACGAATAACACATTATAAATATCATATCTACTTATTTATATCGTCAGAACGGAAGTTATAGAATGTTTGTTAAATCCAAATTATTGATTTAGCACATTGGATAGAAAATAGTTGGAGGCCGTTTTCCACCTATGAACGTTCAACAGTGAATTGCTCATGAGGTATTGACAATAGTAAACTCAAATTACAGAAACTCGTTCCGTGAAATCGTGGCAGGAGAACAGATAACAATGTATTCCTCACTGATGCGATCATACAATAATACTTGTAATAATACACAAGATATCTAATAAGAGTGTGTTACATAATAGAATGGCTGATTTAAAATATGCAACTTGAACCTGGGAATATATTTTTGTTTGATATATCCATTTCTGCTTAATATGGGATATTTCTCTGTAGGTTTTTTTTAAATTGGTTATTACCTTGCTTATCTTTCTATAACTTTACGTGGCTACAAGCAACAGTCGAAAATTTTCCCATGTGGAAGGTGTTGCATCTGTAGAATAAATCTTGTATGTAGAATATTTGTAGAAACGAATTTGTTTATTCTCAAACCTCGTCTTTTTTTCCCCCTGCGTATTAAGCTTAAGTAGATTTAGTTGTTCGGAGTCAGGGAAAAATTTCCATCTTATACTGACTTTTATTTTTTAAGCTGGAAAGGTGAATAGCCTCACTTTCTTTCGGGGAAGTGTGTAAAGATGTGTATCTGAAAACCGCACCATATTCTGATCTTAAAACAATACAAATTTTAGTTGGCTAACATTGGTGTTAATGGCTTAGTTGATATAAGATTCGAAATTGCATTTTTTGACTGCTATCATGCTATCGATTTTGTGAGCTTGTGTGCTTTCATAACAAATTACTTCTTATACATACTAACTGAATAATATATTTTAAAATAAATATAAGAAAAAAGAATCTATGTACTGCTGCACTTTACTTTAAAAAGTGGTTCCATAGGTGTGAGAGATATTAGAATAAATATGTAATAGCATGAAAAAGACAATGAAAATTAAAGTCACAATTTATAATTTTTTCTTATAAAAATATAAAAAAATATGCATGTTTCTATAGAACATTATATCAGAAATTACGTAAACGCGTTTTGTTGCTAACCTACACATAATAGAATAGTACTTAAATAGCAATGAGCATATGGAAAATACATAATGGCGTTTAGCAGTAAAAAATGTAGCTGCTCACGCGTGATAGTATTATGAGGAAACTAAAGTTTTTCAGGAAACATTTTAAAGGAATACTTGAAAACGAAATAAAACATTTTAAAAATTTATATTAAAGAACGTAACGTCCGAGTACCACATAAATTATTGCTAAAGGAAAACTTGCAGTCTCACGAGGCCAAACCTTAATGGAATTTATGATCAAACCATGTCTGGGTTTGCAGACCAAGTTTTTGTATTTAAGTGACGTGTGCAAACCTACTTGCTAGCTTTGCACGTAAATATCACGCCTAATTTAAAAACACGGCTGTCAGTGATTATTAGTTCGAATGCGCCAACACTTGTAACAGTGATATGATAAAATCGTTTTAATTTTCTGAGTATTCTCCAATACAGTAAAGAAACAAAACAAAAACGAACATATTCCACTTCCAAAACGCATTTGGTTAAATACTCGTTTCCAAAATAAAACTACTTCACAAACTCTTAACTTTTTTGGAACGATGTTTTCTTCAGTTAAGTGTAAAGTATATTTGTCATTCGTAACTCTAAGTTTAACGTCATAAACCTTTAATCGTACTGTTGAGTCAGTGGAATCTAGGATACTTTGTTGCATATTGGAAGACAGGTGTGAAATTCATTGTTTCCGCAAGAAGTTCAACAATCAACTCTCAGTTAAAACATTAGTGAAGATGTTAAACGCCGTTAAGTATCAAATCTAAAACCGCAAAATATTTTTCGAGTACATATTGAACTAAAGTAGTTTTCTTAAATAATTCATCTCAATACTGCCAAAACGTCGTTTTCTACGAATAAGTAACTGAATTTATGTTTTTCTTAAACAATAACGTCTTTTGTACATATTTTATTTACAATACATTTTATAGTAATATCTACAAGTACGGAAGTAATTTTGGCTAATTTAGCAGGTAATGTAACACAGCCGCAACTTTTCCGTACAGGACCGAAATTTTTACCAAATCTTAAATGTTGCCACAACAGTTTCAAATACACGAACGTCACTATTCTTATACTTCTAAATATTTTCACAATAATAGAAGTTTCATATCTGTTTTACATTAAGAGAAATAAGCACACAAAAGTGGTAAAATTATCGTTCTTTCCTCGTTGTTGAAGAGACAATACAAATAAATAGACAAAGATGGGCACGAAACTAAGTTTTCTTGTGTATTCTTATCCAAACTAAGCTCGACATCTATAGCAATGTGTTCATTTTTGTTTTGATTTAAAAAAAAAATAGATTTAAAAGAGAATGGTTCTCCACAGCCAATAAACTAGAACTGGTGACCTTAATGCTCAAGGACAGGTACAAAACCTGGATTCAGGGAATGGCAAAGAAGTCTAAAAGACTGCATCCGAAGTAACAGTTCCCAGGATCTAATTTGAATGGCTTTAAATGTAAAACATTTTTGACGTACATTATTTTTGTTGTAGAATAAAAGAATATGAATTAAAATTGCTGTTCTTATCCTTTGAATTTTTCCTCTTCCCAGTATTAAAGTCAGAATGTAAGCATTTAACATTTTTAAAGATATAGAAAAAATACTGCACTTTGCTTAACACATGCCATAAAAAAACAAAAACTGTTAGTTTCCTTGCACAAGATATCTTGAGATATATAAACTATATACACAAACTAATGTTTATTAAAATGCAAACTTCAAATTTGTATATTCGTTTGTTTGTTTTGAATTTCTCGCAAAGCTACTCTAGGGCTATCTGCGTTAGCTGTCCCTAATTTAGCAGTGTAAGACTACAGGAAAGGCAGCTTGTCATCACCACTCACAGCCAACTCGTGGGCTACTCTTTTACCAACGAATAGTAGAATTGGCCGTGACATTATAACGCCCACAAGGCTGAAAGGGCAAACATGTTTGATGCCACCGGAATTCGAACCTGCAACTCTCGGATTATGAGTCCAACCCCTTAACACACTTGGCCATGCTGGACCTGCAAATTTGTATATTCCTAACACATGTTGTGTAACAGAAGCAATATAACACATCAAGACAAAAAATACTAAAGATATCTTCTTAACACGTGCTTTAAAATTTTTAGGAAAACAGTCAAGTTAGTGTGTTTTCTTATTTTAAACCCACATTGAGCTATTTGCTGGGTACAAGTCAAGTTAGATTAAAGGGGCAGTCACATAGACGTGATAAAAAACATTCAGATTAGAATAAAGGGGTAAGCCATATAAAGACGTGATAACAAAAAACAAAACAAAAAAAGCCAAGTTATGTCAAAGGAAAATTTTCTTTAACGAATTAAGGTAAAAGAAAGGAAGTTTAACAACTCGAGCAAGCAGCAACATGAATATAAGAAAGGCTTAAGTTATTTTATGTAACACATTGTGACACTTTTCTTTAAAAGCTTTAGTTAATCGTGACACTTCAGTGTCACATAAAGCTCTCTGGTATCAATTCAGATACTTTTTCCTCACTTGTACTTGTCTCTTTTGTGTATTATATTATATTGGATTCTATTTAAGCATCCCATAGCAAACACGAAACATGTAGTTGGAAAATCATGGGTAATTTCTAGCCTTACAAAACCCAGTACATGAATGTAATGGATATCCTTATCAGAAAAGACACCTTCTCGCGCCGCCAAGAGGCACGATAGTTAGTGATCACGTGATAACATTCACTAGTCCGGCACCGCTACAAGCTCTGCCGTCGGTATTGATAGACGTTGTTACTACCCGCGGGCGTTAGTGGTCCTTGCGAATATTTAGACCTCGGGACCCAAAAAGGGTTAATGAGGATACTACGGGGCGAGCAGGTCTCACGTGGTCTACACCACGAGAGAACGCGCGAAGGACAAGCTGAAGGAGTTCCTACCCGGAACAGCCCCGAGCCACAGCGCCTTAGGAGTAATGTCATCTTGTAGGAGATTCCACAAGAAACTGTAAAGATTTTTCTGTCGCCCACACTACAATATCTGTCTAAACCTGTAAATTTTTGTCAGTTTAGTTGGAAAGTATTGCATTGTAAGACAGGTGAGAAATAATTACGAAGGAATTCGGAAGCTTCCCTTCAATATGAGACAAGTCCGTTGTGGGCGCTAGTGATACTTTAAGATTTTAATATTATATAAAGTAACACAACCAAATTAAATATTTTGTTTCTCGTTTCTGCTTGCTTGTTTGTTTGTTTAAAAATAAGCACAAAGCTACACAATCTGTACCGTGCCCATCACGACCATCAAAACCCGGTTTCTAGCTGTACGAGTCCGCAGACATGCGGCTAAGCCAGTGGGGGAGGCTTCGTTTTGCAACTGCATTTGAAAAAAAATTTCAAAAAGCGGTAAACGAGAATAACATCATAGAAAAACAACAAAATAAAGTGCACAGCTATCGACAAAGGAAAAACTGAATCAAAATATGGGAAAGGAAAGAGATTTAAAAAATATATATGTGTCATTCCTTCATTTAAAAGGATCTTATAAATCGACAGCAGTTCTTTGTGAACGAAAACATCTAGAGTGAACATGTTCTAATGTGACTCGATAAAAACCTTGAGTAAACCAAAACTCACACGTTTTCAAAAACTAAAACTCGTGATAAAATATCACAGCTTCAACCAAACCGAAGATTATTTACATCGTATTTGATATTCCTTAATTATTTTCAAAGTACATAAGTAATTAAAAAGTTTTTTTTTCATCCATCAGTATACACACCCATTAAAGTAACATTATATAAGTAAAATTCTCGAACACTTCTCATAAGAACAAAAACTTTTTTTTCACTATATACTCGAATATGAACTCATTTACTTCTTCAGAGTCCTGTGCAGTAATTTTGAAATGTCCGTTAATTTTGAGATCCGAAAATGATCTTGCGTTGTAACTATCTTAGTTTAAATATATATCGCATAGTGTTTGAATAATAAAACTACTTTTTCTAAAAGTTATGGCATTGCTTCATTATTCTGTATTTGTTTAAGTGCATCAGTATGTAGATAGCGCATACAAAATAAAATGAATGTTAATTCGCGAAAAAGAACATTTTTAACGTTCAAGTATTAGGGAAAATATAATTTGAGTATATGTTCCAAACGGTTCATATAATAGACCATATTTACCATATTTATTTTTTGTCGGTAAAGTGTAGCATACATTATACTTTAGGGATTTATATTTAGATTTTCCGAGAGTTCAGGTTTTTTTGGTAATATAACTTTCAGTAAAATGTCCTTATTACAGTTACCACTATTTTCTCATCACAACTATAGATAAATCTTATAAATATTTCATGAAATGTTGACAGTAATACAAGTCGACAATGGAAAAAAGAAATATTTCTAAACATTTGGTTGTAAATAACTTGAAAACTATTACAGACTATGCATAAAGGTTTTAGAGAATAAAAGTTAAATAAGGACACTTGGGAACATATTACAGACTACATGTTAGGGTTTTAAATACAGAGAAAGGAAATGAATTAAAGGCTTGTAAATTTCACGAAGACTTTAGAAAGTAATTAAAAGCTAGGTGGCAGTAACCATGACACAGAAGTAAAGTACTTCTGAACTAAATTACTTAACAATTAAAGGAGCAGTGTCTACGGGCATCGATAACACTTTTATGTAAATTATTTCATTGTTAATGAATGAAAAACCAACAATAGATGGATGCACTCTTGGTTGTTCATTTTATAACTGAAGTATGCCATATTTTTCGAATCCTGATTTGGGATGTTGGATGTACTTTTAAATGTCATATTAGTCCGTTATTAATATACTAATTGTGTACAGAAACTTTCGAAATTAAATAACAACACTTATTATTCAAAACCTGAAGAAAAAATAAAATGTAGAACAAAACAGATACCTACGTTTAAACGTAAAACAAAACAGATGCCTACGTTTAAATGTAGAACAAAACAGATATCTACTGTCACCAGAACTATATATAACAAAGATAATATGCTCGATATATGAATATTACCGTGTTTATTTGTTTGTTTGTTTTGAGTTTCGTGTAGAGCTACACTAGGACTAGCTGCGCCTAATTTAGAAGTGTAAGACTAGATGAAAAGCAGCTAGTCTTCACCAATCACTGCCAACTCGAGATACTCTTGTACCGACGAATAGTGGGACCGACCGTATCATTATAACGCTCCTACAACGGCTAAAAGGGCGAACATGTTTGGTGTGACGGGGATTCAAAGCAGCGACCCTCAGATTATGTGTCGAGTGCCTTAACCAGCTGGCCATGCTGGGCCTATTACTGTGTTTTCAGAGGGAAAGGGATTCCTCTTTCGCTCATACTGACGGAGATATATTCTTCAGTTTTGTTCAGCACAGTTAAAGAAGATCCACTAATGCAAAAGCTAAATATATGAATATCGTAGCCAGTAAGCTATTCCACAGAAGCTATCCCTGCAAAATCGTCAGTAATGAAGAATACTTCATCCTTCAGAATTTAAAAAGGTTTTATCAGATGAAATTCTTGAACTTTCGCCAAACTTCTTTGCTGTCTTAAAGTTTACGCTTTACTTTGAAATTAAACAAGTTGCCCAACTACTGTTATTATCAGTACGTATTGTTTTACATGTTAATCCAGTATTCGTATATCTGATTGTGTCAGCATCTTCAATGTTACCACTTTAAATCACTGGCCCTGCATGACCAAGCGTGTTAAGGCGTGCGACTCGTAATCTGAGGATCGCGGGTTCGCATTCCCGTCGCGCCAAACATGCTCGCCCTTTCAGCCGTGGGGCCGTTATAATGTGATGGTGAATCTCACTATTCGTTGGTAAAAGAGTCGCCCAAGAGTTGGCGGTGGGTGGTGATGACTAGCTGCCTTCCCTCTAGTCTTACACTGCTAAATTAGAGACGACTAGCACAGATAGCTCTCGAGTAGCTTTGTGCGAAGTTCAAAAACAAACAAAACAATTTTTAAATCATTTTACAAATTTTAGTTTCAACAACAATTAGTTCATGATATTTGTCAGCTAGACAAACAAACACACGTGTTGCTTGTTTAAGAACCAATTTAATTTAATAGCTTTTTTAATGCAAGCTAAACCTATAAACGCTTTTTATAATAGGCAAACATTAATTTCTCATTATTAAAAATGTTCTTCATATATATTGCGATTTGCTTTATACGCATAAAGAGATCTTACTAAGTTACAAGGTAAATGTTTTAATTAAAGAATCTTTTAAATGATGGTTTCAGTCCCGTGTATATATGTTCATAACACACTTAACTACAGTTAAGTTTCTCAACATTAATATTCACTAGTTTGTACATATTACAAAACTAAGGAAAATATCCCAGATTATGTCCGGTTGCCGTTTAAATAAAAAGGTTTATTGACATATTTACAAGGACTGGTAAAAAAAAACACTATACGTTTCACTGAAAGCAGTATGTGATATGACTGAGCATCTTCTGCCAACCTTAAGTAAACATAAGTGTAAAAATAGTTTATGAAAAGTTGTTAGATTTACAATCACAAATAAGAAAATTTCAAATTTACTGTTCACATAAACTGAAAAACTACAAAACCTGAAATTCCATTTCTAATGGCAAGATTTACATGTGGAAATTTCGCGGTCCTAGAAAATTCCTTGCTTCAGGCACATCGGTTACCACGGAAACAACGCCTTAAGTCATATACGTCATCGGCAGGAACGCAATTCCCTGTGGATTTGAGACTGGAGCACGATTATAGTGGTATCTTGATAGGTCAACATTTACCACACTATAAATTAATCCCTATATTTCTCGTGATGAAAGCCAAGGGGAATCTTTTTTTTCTTTTTTCCATAAGTTGGATGAATAACCAAAGCCAATATTCTCGTTTTGTATACTGTTATTATTGATTTCATATCCACACTTTTTGACTCAGACAGGCAACAGAAGCATCTATCAAGAAAAAGGAAAAAAAATCGATTGACAGATGTAAGTATCTGTTCCTTCTACTACAGGTTTTGTCTTTCAAGAGAGACCTCCTGGTGGACCACTCCTAATTTCGGAGCAGCCGTAGGCAAGATCAGGGTGGAGGCTACACGGATCCCGCAAGAACCAACTAACATATTGAGGTTATGCCTTCAGGCTAGGCGCGAGGGTGGACAAGCTTGCAAAACAAAAGTTTATGGTCTGTACAACAGTTTGCTAATGAGTAATACTTTCAGTAATCCAACATTATTAAATATATTATGACAACTATAGGAGAGTCCAAGTTCAAGTCTCTTGTTGCGTTTATAAACCACGTAAAAATGTTACTACTTCTCATTATATTACGCTTAAAACCAAATTTACAAAACGAAACGTTATTTTTATTTATCAATAATAACTCGTAAGTGATATTTTAATTTTTTTTACTTAAAGATTAGTTTATATTTTAATGAAATCAACGTGCATGTGATCAGGTTAAAAAGTTTCTTAGCGCCATCAATGTGCTTTCCGAATATGTCATTTACGTAATGAACGAGCAGCCTAAATAAGCAAATTAGGATAAAACACGAAATAAGCTTCAAAGAAATTCAACATTACAACCTTCATAAATTAAGTTAAGATTTCAAAAAATGGAGAGATTAAGTCATTAGACATGGGTAGTAGCATTCTCTTCATAGATCTCCTTTAGGAAGTGTTGACGCCCTAAAATTCTTCACAGATTACGTCAAGTTGCTTGCTATTCGTTATTGCGTTAAAGTTTATTTATTAACCTGGTCCGTTCTGTGTGTGACTTTTTTTTTATAATTAGAAAGGCGCATTAATACATAAGGATAATGTTTATTTGACACACAAGTGAGGTTGTTCCTTTATTTGGTTTATGTAAACTTACTTAAAAATAGCATCAGCAAAAAACAGCACCGATAATTATGGAAATTAAGAGAAATGCAATTGTTTCCTCCTCTGTTTTAGTATTAGCGAAATTTGTTTTCACTGCTGTTTTTAGTATGACATTTTACCAGTTTGGCCATCACTATCAGAGGTCGAATCATATTATCAATTTATACAGTTCATTTGTAACTAACCTAGAATTAGCAGTTACAATCTACAAGTCTTTAATTTACGGAAACAGGTTACGTTATAGGTCTGTACTGTGACGAATATCATCTATAATTATTGTACGATAGTATGTAGTTTTTTTTTAGATCTTAAATACCCTTTTAAGTTTTGAGATACCCCTGCAGCTGATGATTATATTCCAACTAAACGTTAAACTTCTATTTGTAAATAGAACTGTAGTCTCTAATCGATATTTTTAACCCTTCTAAACGAGAAACATGCTATCAAAAATTATTTTATGACATTTCACCAAATTATGTTTCCATTTTAATAAATATTCAGATGCACATGGATTTCTGGTGCTCCAATGTTAATTTCTATCACCGATATTAATACTTTTACGTAATTTGAATAAATATCATCTGAGTCTTTGTTAAGTACTCCTCTTCTTAACACATGCCATATCCAAACAAAAGTATATTTAACTGTGCTTACAAGAGACCAATATTATTCGCTATTATCGAGCTCCTCTTTATATCATTATCTGAATGAAAATATCAGAATTTAAGGGAAACTTTTCGATCAAGTCGTTCACTTTCATTAAGTCTAAACCCTACGTTTTTTTGTAGCACTTTCTACAATGTATATGACACGCCACCGAATATAATTTACACTTATATATGCTGTACAAAATTTCCCTGAACACAATACCAAACCAAAATGTTTTTAAAATATTTTTCCAGCTTTTTCTATAAATCATACAGGTTGACACACTCCAAATATAACTTGTTTATTCACTAACAAAATGAAGAAAACTCAATTGAGTCACTTATGTACTTGACACCGACCTCGTAACTGAGCAGCCCATGAATATGATACACAGCAAACAGATAATTTCTATGGACGCTTTTGTTACTAACTGCAATTCAATGGCTTCAAAGTCAATGCACTTCACAACAGCGTTCCCTAAACTTTATCTGTTCTGTTTACCGGAAATATTACAAAATTATTTTCAATCATATTAAGTTTTTGCGAGATTTTATGCTATACACACAAAACTGTCAACAATCTTAACGTTCTGTTTAGTCACCCTGTTTAATCAACACCAAGGCTAATACTTTCCGAGTGTTATATACCGTACAATAATGTTTTATTAATGGTCGATATAATTAACGCTTCAACCCAACAATCCAATCTGTTGATGAATTTCGGCACTAGCACTTTACAAAGTGCAATATTAAGAGATCCAAAGTGCACCTTCATAGAAGAATCTGGTTTGGTATATTTGTTCCAAATCATTTCCACACATATATGTTTCTATAAATTTATATTATATTTATATTCATCGTTTTTCAATAATAAAAATTTCAATCTCTTCTGAAAATTATGGTTTTTAATTGAGCATAAAGATTTGAAGGATTGTTTGTTTTAGAATTTCACCCAAAGCTACACGAGGGCTATCTGCGCTAGCCGTCCCTAATTTAGCAGCGTAAGACTAGAGAAAAGCCAGCTATTCATCACCACTTACCGCCAACTATTGGGCAACTCTTTTACAAACGAATAGTGGGATAGACCGTCACATTATAACGTCTCCACGGCTGAAAGGGCGAGTATGTTTTGTGTGACGGGGATTTGAAACTTCGACCCTCAGATTACGAGTCGAGTGCCTTAAGAACTTGGCCATACCGGGCTGTTTTTTCAGGAGAAACTATATAAGAGTCAAACGGTCTGATAGTTAGCTCAAGCATCTCTAAGAGTTTAAGTTACAACATATTTCTTTCTTTAATTAGAATTTTACTAAAATAATTCGAATAAAATATTGGTATTTTCTAAAAGAACTAGGGTGTAAAATAAAAGTTCGTTAAATTACTTCTTGTATCAGTCGCTTAGATGATAACGCTACGTTTAATAGGTTTTGTTTTGAATTTTGCTCAAATCTACACAACGACTATCTGATTTAGTCATTCATAATTTAACAGTGAAAGATTAGAGGGAAGGCAGCTAGTCATCACCACGCACCACCAGCTCATGGGCTACTCTTTTACCAAACTAATAGTGGGATTGATTCTCACAGCGTAAGTTCTCATGGCTGAAAGGGCAAATATGTTTGGTGGGACGGGAATTCGAACCCGCGATCAGATTGCGAGTCAAGAACCCTAATCATCTAGTCAGGCGGGGTCTGTTTAATAATTAACAGTGAAACGCAACATTGAACCTACTGCTTTATTTTAAATAAAGCATAATCATTTGAACAATTAAAGTTCATCTAACAATAGAAATGTTATTTTCTTTAAATTGAGATTGTTTTACTTAACTGCAAATTTTTATTGTAACTACAACCCTTAAACCTGTACGGTTTTACGAGTTAAAATATTATTTACATAAGCTAATATTTTTACTTGTTATATCACCTAATACTTCATTTAAATAGAAGCATAAAATCAACTTTGTATGTTTATATATATTGTATATTTATTTTAATATTTACGTGTGTTTCAGTTTGATGTATGTGGCATAAATTGTTGGATGTGTGTTGCACAAGTCCCGCTTGTTGTCTAAATTTGTAGTCCCTCGCTGGTACAACAATAAGTTTACAAATTTACAGCGCTAAAATCATGGGTTCGATTCCCCTTGCTGCACTCATGAGGTAGCCCGAAGTGGCTTTGCCATAATGCAACACAAACACACACTAAATTTGTCGAAGTTTCTCGAGAGCAAGAATCAACAATATGTGGCTTACATTTTTTCGATCAATGTTGAATGCTCGAGAATCTCGTTTAAAAGCAGCTAACGGGGAGACAGATTATTATTGGTCAGTTACAGTTAGAGTACTATAAACCTCGGAAGTTAAAATTTGTGATTAACGATTATTAATCGGAGAACTACAGAATTTGACTAGAAACGTCTATAGGTTTCAAACATAACGAGCCTTTAAACTTCATAAAATTAACTTCGAACTTCACTATTTCTACAAAAAAAACCATTAGATATCTATCTTCTTGTTTCAAAAATAAGCTTATAAACCGTGTTAGGCCAAACAAGAATAGAGCTAGCTAGCATTACCGTCGAGTGAATTATATCTGCATATCAGTATAAATTTAATTCGCTCGTCCTAAACCTGGATCGAATAAAATTATTTAGTTTCAAACCAGATAAAAGACTGAATATTGTTTGAGTTTATAAAATGTTTTATACAAATAATTATTTGCGTTACAGTATGTTATAAAATTTTTACTTTTTCTTGTTCCTGGGCAGACAAAGTGTTATTTCCCAATTGCTTATGCCAAAAGTAAATGGAAAATGACCTATTTTTCTCTTCAAACTTTACTTTTGTGACCTGGATAACGAAATTGTCAAATTTATACATTTTCCAGAACATCCCAGGTATATTAAGTGATGAGTAATTGATAGAGAATTTTCTTAAACTTGCAAGAATTTTCGAGGATGTTAGAACGTACGATAATTTTCATAAACCTTTTACAATTTTCTAGAACTTTACATAGTAATATACATACAGGGGCTCACCACTCACCACTTTAGTTTAGTTCTAGCTACCTACACATAGACATAAATGATTTTAAAAGATTAAAAGAAAAATACTTTAATTTATTTTTTTAATTTTTAAAAGTATAAAAAATATCACATATAAAATATTTAGATGAAATAAAATTTATTTTTCATAATAACAACTTTATTTTGCTCTTTTGCAGGATGGTACAGAGGGGAAAAGAGGGCCATGAATGTTACTATTCCAAAAATTTGGCGTGAACCCACTGACCACTCAAGCAATTGCTACTTCTGCATGGTGGACCCTTACAAACGTCGAGCTGGCAAGAATGAATTTTTTATCATGTATCCGAACCTTCCATCATCCTCCGCCCCAGTACCACACTGCCCTGAGCTCCCTGTAACCACTATGCCAGAAAAAAAGCAGCCATTCTCAGAAGAGGAGGTAGACATTGAAGATCCAGATTACAATTTCAGAGGTTCAACTGGTGAGAGAAACCTACACTACCCCAACCAAAGAGAACTCAATTACTTGATCAGATATCTTGGCCCAAGAAAGTTGAATGCCGAGACTATATGTAGTGGCTGATACGTGAATGTGATTTACATTACATTCACAAATCTCGAAAAACTACTCACTTTCAAACATTTTTATATAACTTTAGTATAAATACATGTAAATCTTGATTCATACGTTATTTTATTTGGACCTTATGTAAATGAAAATATTCAAATTTGCCCGTTTTTACATAGAAAATAGGTTAATTTCTAATTTTCATTATCCTTATCACAAAAGCAAAGTTTCAAAATAACAATGGCCATTTTATGTACTTTCACAACATAAGCAATTAAAAAATAACATATACATTGCAGGAATAAAATTTGTGTTACATAGTGTTATTTCTTTGTAACACCCGTTACTACAAATTGTATTGTTGTTTTTTATTAAAATGTATTTGTGTATCAATCTTGTTGGTAAATATCACAACATTTGTACATACATATCGAAATTTAATTAATTATAAGTTAATATTAAATTAGAAAGAGGATCTCGATACGTACTGCATACGGTTAGAGTGTATGTAAACTATTCGCCCAGTGAAAGTTAGACCACTCGCAACAAGATATAAAACAGCTCACACGCAATGATGCCCAAACCACGTCCAGTGGACCAATAACATGTGGAACAGTCCTCTTTTCGCGGAAAAATTGGACTCATGGATGGCAAACCTATATGCATATGTAGAGTATCTGGAACCAAATCTAACGCCAATGTCATGCAAGGACTTAACAGAGGCATGTGGCGATTGTGGAAATATAGGGAATGTGGATTACTTGTGGGCATCAATATTACGGAGCGTTACCATTATTACCACATATTGACCGAAATGAATGATCTGGGGCGTAATGATCTGGCATATCCCGAATATCATGGGAAACTCGTCAAGTACCTGCAGATATTAAACATATCCTAAAAATAGCTCTTTCAAAAAAATGGAAGGGATATCTTATAACAATAACATTGATTTTAAACATTCAACATTGATGCCGGACTGTTAACTATACTTTTTATTGCATTACAATATTATTAATCGTAAAGAGCTAATACCACTTCTACCAAAATTTTATTTACGATAAGTTGAACAATAAATTATTTCCATCAGATGATCGATTTGCACGAGAAGGGTGTGGGAGTTAATTGTCATTATTTAACAAGTTATTCTGTGTTGTAATGAGCTTGAGATTATAAATTCCTATTTCTCCTTTATTGGTTTTGGGAAATGTATTTCATATATATACTTCAGAAAGGTTATGATGAATTCCAGTTCTACGTTTTGCATTAATATGTATGCAAGTTTAAACGAACAACCAGCAAATCGGTAATAACCTACGGGCTGAAAAGGAACTAAACGTGTAAACAATAATACTGTGCAACAATGTATGAAACTATTAGTGACAGAGTTATTTTATATGGAGCTGCAATGTTAGAGGTATATTTATAATTTAAACAAATCCACGTATAACAGTTACTGCTGTGTAAATTATAAAATCTTACCAGTGAAAGTAAAGAAGTCAACCACGTTATATCTTTTATATTTAGTGTCGTTGAAGCCTTTTGCTTAGCAACACGATTTATGCTGCCTTGAAGTAACAGACAAGAGCAGGACTTTTCAATATATGACACGCCAAAAGAAACGTAAACAAAAATTATAAAATTTAAAGTGAGCCAAATTTGAGCTTCTACATTTACCCTTCGACTGCACAAACTCGCCAGTGTTTTCTTCCATTCAAATTAACAAAGATCGCATCACATAATATACAACTATGCCAACAAAAACAATCATATGGTTCCAAGTGAGGTAGGCCCGACGTGGCCAGGTGGTCAAAACACTCGACTCATAATCTGACGGTCGCAGGTTCGAATCCCTGTCACACCAAATATGGTTACCCTTTCAGCCATTTGGGGTGTTATAATGTTACGGTCAATCCCATTATTCGTTGATAAAAGAGTAGCCCCAGAGTTGATGGTGATGACTGTTTTCCCTCTAGTCTTACACTGCTAAATTAGAAACGGTTAGTGCAGATAGTCCTCCTGTAGCTTTGCGCGAAATTCAAAATAAACCAAATATATTGAAGTATGTAAATGTTAAAAATACTGTGTTTTTTTCTACTAGAGTTTTCATTCTATTTTTTTTAATTAGGCTTCGATTAATTCTTCAGAAAAAAATTTGAACAAAATAAACAAAAAGTATAATGCGAGACTAGAAAGTTTGAAAACCAGTGGACATGCAGGGAAGGTAGATAGTAAACACTCCCATTCTTCAAGTTGTGTGCTATTCTAACCAAAGAGTGGAGTTTGACACTCGCTCTTATGACGCATTCACGGCCCCTAAACTGAGTAATGAAAATGTATAAACATAGGTGTAATTAATACGCTATTTATTTTATCAGTTACTTAAACCACGACTATTTTGGCATGAATTAAATTAAGCTAATTAACTAAAATTTTTATATATTTTACTTAAGTTATTACAAATCAGAATTTGGTTTATGATTGTTGTTAACAGCGTATAATTTATTTTAATACCAAATTGGTTATTATTTAATAATAATACTAACTAAACCTAAACTAGTAAGCTAGATCTTTTTTTAATCTTGGAGCAGCATCAACGAGAGGAGATTACGTAAGGTATTAAAGATCGTATGAGTGAAAGTAAATAAGAGTTTGATAGTACGTCATTCACACTATGAGGTTCAGCATGGACGAAAGCCTTTAGCCTAATTCAGCTGGAATACAACAAATGCAGCAGCGATTGAAACTATTTATATTGTCAGTTACTTAAATCACCATTGTTTTGTCGTGAAATAGATCAAGACAGTGGGTCACAATTAACACGAATGTGTTTTTTGAGGATAAAATTATTAATGTGTTCCACGTTCACTATTTGTAATTTTTATTAGAAAATATACTTGTAATAAGACAAAAAGTAAAAAGTCAGGCTCTAAAACGCAATCAATGATTCAAACATATTCTCACAACCGTGTAATTGATATTACATGTGTGAGACCGTCAGATGTCTTTTTGGTAATAAAATAGATATTACAAAGAATTGTTTGTTTCGTTTGTTTGTTTTTGAATTTCGCACAAAGTTACTTGAGGGCTACCTGCGCTAGCCGTCCCTAATTTAGCAGTGCAAGACTAGAGGGAAGGTAGCTAGTCATCACCACCCACCGCCAACTCTTGGGCTACTCTTTTACCAGCGAACAGTGGGATTGACCGTCACATTATAACGCCCCCACGGCTGAAAGAGCGAGCATGTTTGGCGTGACAGGGATGCGAACCCCCGACTAATTATTAGAAAGAAAGCTACGAGTAAAAAATAATGGAACTTTTACACGAAAACAAGATTAGAAACCAGTGTAAAATTATTTTATAAATGTTTTTCTTTACATAAAGTAATAATTTATAAAACACATTATTTCCATATTATATATTGTGATTATCAACTTTCAGAAAAAAATACTGTGCAGTACTGGTTAATAAAGGAAATCCTAAAAAATATATAGATCGTTCGACATTTTCTGATTAAAGTGCTAACTGTGAAGATGATTTACTAAATATTACAAAATGTTGCAGCTCAATCACTCAAACACAACACAAGTAAGAAATCAGCACAGCGTGCTGCAAGGTATGATTCAATGTCTGGTCTTCTTCCAACGAGTTCTCTTGACGAGATCAGCTATCTCCGGTTTGTGCATTGGAGCGTTAAAATTCATTCTTCAAATAATACGAAAAACCAACATGCGCCAACATAAATTAAGAATTTAACTAAATCTAAAGTAGCTTGAGACTCGTGTTAGTCTTGAATGACTGCGCATGTTTTTGAACAGTTGCTGTAGTCTGCTGTATTGTCGTTGGATTAGTAGTGTCATACACTCTAAATGTTTTACATGTGGTGTCCCGGTGAGATTTTATCAACCAGCACTCTACACTATCCAATTTCTTTAAAAGCCGTCACATTAAAAAACAGTATAAGAACAAAACCTGAAATAATTATGAAAGCGGCATCCTCGTTACCCGAGGGCTGCATTTCTATTTTTTCTATGAAGAAACATGACTTTAGCGAAATATCTAATGTCAGGTGAAATATCTTATCTTACGAACGGTTTTCCACAAAGGCACTTGTTCAGTGGAGGTGGAAGGGGCTATAGCAAATAAAGCACGAATAAATTAATACGTTAAGGAATAAACAGGATGCTATACGTTTATAAATTACAAGTAATATAACCAGAAGTATTAATGTTAAATTACAGATTTGTGTATCTATTATTCTGAATAATACAGCGAGTGTTTTATTTACAAAACAATCAATATTCGTATTGGTAATATTTTTGGTTTGGGTAACGATGTTTTCACATTTGTTTTAAACATATAGTCATCAATACACTGATATTTCACTACCTGTTATTTATATTCTATAAATGGTTTATTTGGGAATTTCTAAGGACGATTTCTGTTTTATATTACGTGTTGAAGATCTTGATTTTCATTGCCGATCAACTGTCGAATTCTCTTTATTGTACTTTTCAAAATATACTCGAACGTACTGATGTGCAAAAACACTGAAATTCTGGTATACGTAACAGCATTGTGACACTATTTTGTAGTGATCAAAATATAAATCCAAAACCTGTTATTATACTTATTCTAAAAATCATGTTTTGTATTTAGTCTGCGAGACAAATTTCTCCTTTATAAGTAGCCGTTAACTTGAATTCTAGCAATTACTCTTGAGTCGAAAATTCCCTCAGGAATAAACTTAAGCGTCATGTTCCTGATCAGCTTACCCAACAAAGTCATTAAAGCAAGAAAACTCAACATTCTAGAATCCACGAAAAAACTGTCCTGATAATAGCAATTCCGGTTGAAAGAGAGATAAATAAAACAAGCACAGTCTCTTCCAAATTTTTTTTAAAAAAAAAGATATATTTATAATTGTTTTTTTAAATAAATTTCTTTTGTCAATATTTCTTATTATTAATGTTAGTTTTATTGGTCAATATTACCAGGACCATCATTCCCTAATTTGCATCACTACTGGTGTCATTTTCATTGGGCATCGACAGCTGCAGCTATCTGACTCAATATCCAAACCAAAAGCTTTAATTATACAATACTAACTTCCATACCTAATTGTTTTGTTGTTGTTGTAGTTCGTTGTCACCCTGAAATTGTCTGGTAGTCAACATCTCTCAAGAAATACAAAGTACGAATTAAGATTTTATTTTCAAGAAGCTATATTCATTTCCATTTATCTAACTGCTTCACTACATGTATTCATATAAATACAAATGTTTTTTACTTATTTAGAATTCCAAATTCCTGTACCCTACTGCCTAGAAATAGACGTTCTGTGCCTTGTGTCATCAGTAACCTTCATTGTAAACTTCTCGTCTCAGAGCTGTATCCTTCTACCACTGTCCCATTGTGTCTTTTAACACTTTCTACCCATATTTACTTTCCCAAAGCCATGAGTCTTCACTTCCTCTACTTTAAGTTTTCATCTTGTTTCGTTACCTGTTTACCTTTTTAACTTCTTATTCACTCCATTTACTGGGAGGTTTAAAGAGACATGTGATGCACTACTATCCTTTTTAAAATTAAAATGCGATCGTCTTATACATTTCATCAACGACCAGCTAGCTTATCAGGAACAAAAATCAATTAATTAACAACTAATTTACTCATAAAGCCGATATAAATATATTGCAGATTCTTTTCTTACCTTAATTACTTCCTTTTTTTACACTATGGAAAACTATACATAATAAGATGATCATAAAGCGTTTAAAAGTATTAAACTTTACAATATTATTGCAAAGCTACTCAAGAGCCACCTTCAGTAGTCATTGATAATCGTGAATTGATAGGTCACAAAGAATGACGCTAGTCAACAGCACTCATCAGCAGCTCCTGGGTTAATCTTGTTGAAATGAATAAGTGATTAGCCACCAACGTTATTATGTACCCAATAAATGTGTTGTTTTTTTTAATGTGGTAAGGGGACGTGAGCATTGAACGCGAGTTATATTCTGGAATGCTAATTACTCGTCTCGCGAAATTCGCTCATACTGAGCACACTAATGTTTTTAATGTGTATTTCAGGGAACTGAGCTTTTACTGACAGCGGTAAATCTACAGATTTACAATACTGAAATTAGAGGTTCGATGCTCCTTGGTGGACGCAGTAGATACCTCGATGTGGATTTACTATGTGCACACTCAAACACATTTTCGCTTCTAATAGTGAAAAACAAACTGCTTTTGTATATGGGGAGTCTTCATCATTTATCTTAGCTACAGTGTTACTTAGTGTAATAGAAACAAATGTAAATTTATTTGTATCAAATAACTAATTTTCCAACGCTATTTTATTACCCCAACACCCCAAAAACCTGACAGCGAAAGTTAGTTAAAAGGCTTTGACAGAACTTCTATTTAACAATCCTCATAACTTCTTGTTAGGCCTACTAAAATATATATAAAACTAGTAACAATAGCGGCATTTATAAAGAAGAATCCCTAGGCCTATGGTAAGAAACGCTAATTGACGGTAATGTAACAAGGTCTAGCTTGGAACTGTGAACATGCTGTTCTAAGGTAAATTACCAACCAGTCACGCTGTGCCTCATTCAGATTCATTACAGTGTGTTTAACGAAGGAAGATGGAAGAGTTTAAGCAGCATCATATTTTGAATCTGTCACGAGACCTTCCTTACCCTTCGTGTATCATGATCTATATATCAAAAGCTTCTTTCTCACGGTCTGCCTGCTCCCGAAACCCTTCCTTCATCCATTTTTACGGTTAAAGGGTGAGAAATCCGATTCACAACGCGGAAAATAATATGACCTCCACCGATACAAATAACTTGAGATCATGTATCACACATCATTCATCTTGAATAAGATCAAGAAAAACAGATTTTGGAAATCTCCACAACTACACAGACCGATGTCCCGCCCCTAAAACATCTGTAGTCATAAAACCTTTAAAAAATTGGCACGTTCATAGTTCTTGGTTTGATTTGAATTTCGCGCAAAGCTATACGAGGGTTATTTGCGCTAGCTGTCCATAATTTTGTAGTGTAAGACTAGAGGGATGGCACCTAGTCATCATTACCCACTGCTAACTCTTGGGCTCTTTTACCAACGAATAGTGGAAGTGAACGTAACATTATAACGTCCCATGAATGAAAGGGCGCATACGTTTGGTGTGATGGGGATTCGAACTCATGGCCCTCTGATGCGAGTTGAGCGCCCCAACTACCGGACCATTAAGGCTCTTAGTGCTACTCAGAAATTCTATTAAATTTCAGTCTTAATAACCAATGATGTGAAACTGAGACTTGCGACCTCTGCTGCGCAGACTCGCGAATTTGTACAGCACCCAATTTTTGTTTCTTTATTTCTTCAAAAACCCTTGGAAACTTATAAAACCATGCTGCATAAATCATTTCTTATATTTTGATGCCCAATTACTAATAAAACTAACTATGCGGAAAAGACTTGAACCTGACTAAAATATCTTACTAGTCTCCCGGTATGACAGCGATAAGTTTTCGAATTTACAATGCCAAAATCAGGGTTTTTGTTCCATCAGTGGACACAGCCGATAGCCCGATGTGGCTTTACTATAATAAAACACAAACACTTTCTAGATGTTACCAAAATATGGGATATCATTACTTTCATTTAACGACTTTTTTTGAGCCTTAAAATTTCATATTGTTAAGCATTTAGGCTCATTAAACTGCAATATTGGTGACCATAATATCACTTTTCCAAAATAAAGACAATTACTTCCATCAGGTAATTTTCAGTCACGTGATTCATCTGATGATCCATGATATATTAAATGTAAATTACTATCATCCAGCCTGGTCATAAATTATGTTTGGTAGAAACGGTTTGACATCTTAGCAGCTCATGACATTTCTTTTCAATATACATTGTGGTCACTATGAACTACGAGAGAAGACTCGCGTCACGTTCCATTCTTGGAATCAACGCTGGTAAGATTTCGAGATGTTTTCGACCGCTTATCTTAAAGATCATTTTCATGGGAATTTGATTTTCCTCCATCACTTGACGAGATGTGATCATCTCCTTTAAAGTAATTCACTCCTGCTTAGTGAAGGTGAGCATTAGAAATATTTTGTTTCATCAATACCTCTTTCTTCAGAAAACTTAAGGATATGTGTAAAATGGTATAAGCGAGTGTTAATATTATTAACGTTAAACTTACTCCCGTATCAACCGTTACCTGAAGGTCGTGCGTTTGAATTTCTGTTACACCAAACGTGCTTGTCCTTTCAGCCGTGGGGACGTTATAATATATCGTCAATCCCACTATTCGTTGGTAAAAGAGTAGCCCAAGGGCAGACGGTGATGACTGGCTGTCTTCCCTTTAGTCTAACATTGTTAAATTAGGGACGGCTAGCACAGGTAGCCCTCGTGTATTTTTACGCGAAATTCAAAAACAAACAATCTACCTTTACATGGTTTCACAAACGCAAATGCACAATAAATTATACATAATTCAACAATGCTGGTCCAATGGAATATGCTATTTGCAACACTGTACGTCAGCTGTTTTGTAACTTGCTAAGCGTAGAATTCTTCTCACTGTATATTTGATGAATAGGCTGATCTTTTAACATTCCTACGAAAAAAATATTTACATCCACTTAAGTTATACCCTTAGTGGATGTTTTTAAAAAAAAATTAAATATTATTTCACAAATGTCTGAAAAGTCAAAATATTATTGCTCCTTAAAATATAAAGGGATAGGGTCAGTTAATGGCAATTTCATTTAAATACAAAATTATTAGCCTGATATTAATAACCTTTCAAGTTGCTCTGGGGCCTATTAGGCCACAATTTTCGCAGGAGTGTTAACGAATGTTTCTAGCTCTGTGCATACCAACTTAATAAACCGTTTCGGCTGCGAATATCCGATTTTGCATTTCAACAGGAATTCTACAACTGTGATCAGTTAACACTTATCTCCTTGAGCACTGGATGAAAGATGTACGAAAAATTGTACGGTTTGAGTGGTAATGGCTCTGTATTTTACTTACGACACTTTTATAAGACACTCACGACCAATTTAATTGTCCATGTGAATGAAACATTCGAACGTTTAAGTGGTTCTTAAATAGCTTGGAGTATTTGAAAGTGATAAATGAGCGAATACTTCGTCAGGCCTTTCCATAAGATAATTACTGAATGACCAATCATTTGCATGTCGAATCACGTGACTGATCATTATATCTCTTAACTCAAAATCTATGAATTGAGAGGCAGATGGGTGGCTGACAGTTTTATAACAGTAGCTTTGCATCGTCATTGCTATAATATTAGAAATTATAATGATTTTAAAATGTATTTGGCTCTTGGAATAATTGTTTTAGATCTTCAGAAACTTTTATAATTAAAACAATATTTCCTATCTTGAATGACCATAAATTAAGCACAAACGCAAATACATGCAGTGTGGTTTGTGCAACTGCTTAAATCTTAATGCATTTCTTGGCCCGCATCACGCTTAAATAGATTATCTGTATTTACTTTGGACAATGTGTATAGGCCCGTTCAGACTATAGCATTCTTATTCAACTGACATATAAAATGAAAGACCTGTATACAAATGCTCACAGTTTTGGTTACTTTCCAATAATACCTGTACATTACACATTTTCCTATCATGTTGTTGAAGGCGTGAATATGAAAGCATTATTTCTTACCAATTACCATTTTTTACAGATATCAAATGCTTAATAACTTAAAGTCGTTTAATGATATAGTGGATACACGATACGAACCATTCATTCCTGGATACGACACAGAATTAAGTATGTCAGAAAGTAAATTTTAAAACCGAGCGTACACACTATAAAGTCGTAACTTGAACTCATTAAAAAGAATAAAAACATGATAGTCTAAAGAGCGTCCCTTTAGAACTTGTGTTTTTAGCATTATTAACAAACACGATAATTAAATATTACAACAAGCTGAACCAGTTAGTAGCATGCAAGACACAAATAATTCAAAACAGGAAATATTCAATACTGATTTTGATATTTTTTAAACTTCCGAAGTCTGCTTCTATTTGAAAGTATTTTACAAAATGACTAAACCTGTGTAGTTAACGTATTTGCGTAAACCGAGAAATTCAATGGAAAAGATAAAATACACAAATAAAGCGTTCCGTGGTTTTTAAATTACAAAAATGTACTCATCAAAATTATTGTATATATGTCACTAGAATCTATTCTTCTTTCAGCACTAATAAGTTTAGATATCACAGTGCTCACAAAAATATTTTATCCTCTATTCATCTCAAAGTCCTGAATCAAATACTCCTGTTTATCTCTGTTAATTAAAATAAAAATAATATAATGTGTGTTTGTTAAACCTCACTTTACTTATAAACTGTTTAAAATAAAAAATCACTTCAATGAAATTCGTGCAAAGTTACCAATATTTGAATATTCATCTCAAATTAATCCATACTTCTATTATCATACAATAAACTAAACTATAATATATAATCTTCATATGAATAAATAATTTAATGCACAAACAACTATTTAGCGATAAAACAGTAAGCAACCAGCAATCTGAGCAGTTAACATTATTCGATAATAGATGAATTGCTACTAAAGTAGTCGCGCAAAATTACTTGTTACAACTGATAAACATAATAATAACATATATCTCAACACGAAAATTTCACGTAGAAAAATTTGTATACGAAATTTATCACAGCAGTTATTATGGCTACCACAATATATTCCGTGCACCAAGATTTTAAACAGAATTTTAGTGAGGTTTGATTTTAATAAATAAAACTAATTTTCTTCATTTCTTTTGTGATAATTTTTCATTTTCAAATGATTTAGCTCAAGGGGAAGCGATCCCTATTTCTTACCTAAATTTAAAGTAAATAGGGTTTCGTACATGTATATGTAAACTGAGATTACATATTACAAATTTTAAATTATAAATTATTTTGACACAAACCTGAAACATAAGAACCAACAATATTACAAAGTTTAAATTATGAGTTATTCTGACATAAACCTGAAACATAAGAACTAATATTTAACAGAGATCAATAATTTTCTAGTTATCGGTAATCAATGATATTTTACTAACCTTTTCTCATCTAAAAATAAAACGTTAACAACAACAAAACGACTTTCCAGATTATTCCTCTTTTATCTCGTCTAAGTTGTGAAACAAAATAAACTATAAATAATTTATAAACAAAATGTAGCACCTATAAGGCTGTATCAGATTCATCAATAACTTATGTTCGATATTTTGTCAAAATCTAGTTTCGTTTGATGATGGTACTTGGTATTTATACCGGTGAAGGAAGTGAATGAGCTTTAATAACAATGTCTAGTAAATTCATGAGCATGACTGGATTCTGTTAACAGATTGGTTGCAATGAATAGTTGGTTTATCATCTGATTCGACAGCTCTAAGTTATGCCTAACAATTTTTATGTAAATTTTACGTCACGTGACCACGAATGGAGTACAGTTATTTGAAAACATACTAACAATTGACCTCTTTCCCTATATTGCTCTAATATTTAAGCTGATAAAATTAAAATAGTACAGAAAATCTTCGAGATTTAACATTCTTTTCAACAAATTATTTTAGACGCTGTTACGTGAGTTTAACGACAATGGCAATTTCTCTTACTGCATCAAACGTAGTAGATCTTGTAATGAGTTCAATAAAAATCTTACCGAGCTAAGGTTAGTCTGTCGGCATAAGCAGCAGCAGATTCGAGGACTGCCGCGGCGGAAGGACTCAAACTAGGTCTCGGTGGGGCCGGAGAAACCTTGGCGGTTAGTGGGCGAGTTTCTACACCGCGGGCTGCCATGAATAGTTGTCGGCGCACAATCGAAGAACTAGGCAACACTGACACCACTGAGTCCGATACAGCTCTCCTCACTCGAGGAACCCTTGCAGTCTGCTAGGGTTAATCATAACCAGCGGCGGTCTGCGTCATGGAGGGCAGAGCTGACAGGCTGGTTGGCCGCCAGCTATTTAAGCTCTATTTTTTTTTCCTTCCCTCTTTGTTGACGACGGCAAGCACCAGCGGCGGTCCTGCAACAAACCAAGGCCGAGCCCTCTTGAAGTCTGCAGTTGGTTAAGACAGCCTGGGGCAACCGGACCGGGATCGATGGGTGCGCGGCAAGCGGTCCTACGAGTCCACAGTTGCACGCACTCAATATCGCACCTGGATCACCGCATGCTCATAAAAGGTATTCGCCTAAATCTTTTCTTGATACCCTCTTTTACAGATTATTTTTTTATATATAATACTCAGACCTACACGTGTACCTTTATCAGTTTTGATCCTGTCGACTTTACTTCTACATCCTCTCCACCACAATAGCCAACACCACCGATTTATTCCAGTCAAAACATGCGCATTTCCCTAAAATTGTGCATCTCGTAAATTCGTGCATAACACCTACTTTTTTTTTTCTTTTTATATTTTAACAAACTTTATTAATGTGCTGGAGGTTAAATACTAGCTTAACCAAACCCAGTTTCTCTGGTAAGACAGAGGACGCCCAAGGCAAGTCGGGACCAGCTCCATCCGCTATTGCTCCTGGTGACACTACAGACGACACAAACATACATACACATGCATATTCGATTGTGGAACCTTGAGGGCGCTAAGCACAGAAGATTGTGAATTCACACAAAGCTACGACCTACAGCAAAATTTTTCCTTTCAAAATTTCTTTTTTCCCAGTTGCATCTCATTACCAACGAAGCTGATGAAATCAAAACAGCTGCGTTCCCTGAGGCCTTGAATTGTCGATATAACACACTGCAACTCGTATGAAAATTTGAGAAAGAACCACTAGTATAAATTTTACAAGAAAATATAAGTTTATGAAATTGTTTACTTTTTGCCTTTTTCTGTAGATTTCACGACTCAAGATATTGAGACAAAATAATTTTGTTAAATCTCTTTCGTCTTTTAAAATCTAAGTTAAAAAAAATTTGTCAAACTAAAATGTTTTTTTTTACGCACAAACAGAAGTATAGAATTTGATTGATGCAAATGGTTGATTCGTTTTATAATTATTCAATCAAATCTGAAAAAAGAACAGTTGATAACTAAACTTAATGTTTGTTTGTTTTTGAATTTCGCGCAACGCTACACAAGGACTATCTGCGATAACCGTCCCTATTTTACAAGTGTAAGACTGGAGAGAAGGCAGATAGTCATCATCACCCACCGCCAATTCTTTGGCTACTCTTTTATTAACTAATTGGGATTAACCGTGACATTCTAACTCTCCCACGGCTGAAAGGGCGAGCATGTTTAGTGTGGCTGGAATTTGAACCCGCGACCCTCAGATTTTGAGTCGAGCGCCCCTAATATCTGGCCATGTCAGGCGTCCAAACTAATGTTACTTGGGACTGCATGATAAATGACGATATCTAAGGAGGCAAATGCGGGGAGTTGAACAGATAAACATCACTAGCGAGGTAATGTTATTGCCCAGTGTAAATATCAAACAAAGTCTGTCAGCAGTGAAAGTAATTAACTTAATGGTGTAGGAAGGCGTTAGAAAGTGGGGCGCTTGGCAAGACATACAGATTTTAGAATGTGAGATTGAAATATTAGGAGCTGTTATTAGCAGCTAAATTTTTGGGTGGAAAGGGGGGGTCTGAAAGCATGTTCCAGAAAAATAATAAAATAACATAATTTGCAATTGTTAAGTAAGTTATGTTTGTAAAACTGGGGGCGCTACAGCTCTCCCAATTCTGAAGAATTGATAGCTTCAAATATGTAAATAGAACCTACTCTATGTGTCAAATTGAAGAATCAACGAGAATTATGCCGATATTTTCATATGATACACTTAACAATGTTCACAGCGAACAACCTAAACCTTTTTTTCTTACCATATTCCATGTTATTTACTGGGTAAACGCTGAATCATTATGGACCTTAAGTATATTTTATGACTTGTAATTTAAGTTTATCATTACCAAAGTACTTACGCTTAAATTCTCGGCTGTGACACGGACTGTTAACCTCACACTAACAATAAAGTAACTTTTGAGGAGACAAATATTTTCAATTTCCTTTACTTTTTAATTTCTTATCTGGCGGGCGACAATTTAAAAAGAAATAAAAATCAAATTCTAACAAAAAGTATCTTTGTAGTATATTCATTTGTTGAATTTTTACTTACTAATTTCAGCATCACCATTAGCTTTTGTGACTAGTCACAAATGACACTTTGCATTCCCAGAAAGCAAAGAAAACTGGGAAATTTTATACTTTATTGATTTATTGTAAAGAAAAGACCTACAAACAATATGTCGTTGCAATCAGTGTAAACAACTCCCATATTGCAAAGTAGACTCATAAAATAAAAATAGGGAAATCTCAAGTAGGGTTCACTCTTAAGCAAGGGGTTAAGGGTATTAGTAATTGTACCCAATCATATAGAAAGTATTGAATTATTTACTTTACCTAATTTCAAATGAATTAAATCTAAAGTAATAAACTCAGTTATCTCTAACCTTTTAAAATAACCTAATAATCATGAACATAAACATGCTGTAATTCGAAATAACCAGCATGAAGAAAATTAAATCTAAACTTATATATGGTATATCTCAAAGTGATCATGGTAATAGTCTTTTACCGATTCATCAAAGGGTTTCTTTGTATTACCAAACACAAGGGCTATCCCTACTTAAAATCGTCGTTTTAGGATTTACCTGAAGTTAGTTATCAACATCGTTGAGGAAATACTTTAGTTCTAAGTTTTCAATAAAACATGCACTCTTAATTTTGAAATTATAAATCTCCATTACCAAATACAAATATTCAAATTAGTTTATGTTATGATGTGTACTACTTGCACCGGCCCATTTGAGGGTTGCAGGTTCGTTTCTCCGTCGCACCAGACATGCTTTCCCTTTCAGCCGTGAGAGCTTTATAATGTGACGGACAATTCTACTATTCGTAGTCCGAGCGTAGCTTTGCGCGAAATTCAAAAACAAACAAACTACTCGCACTTTATTAGATACAATAGAATTTATTAATGGTTAGATGATTTCGTTGACAGAATTCCTAAACTTATTCTCATTTTTCACAGACGAGTTATTTTCCTATTACAGATTCTTTCATTTTTGTGTGAAAGTTAACATCCTTCTTGCTACCTAGTACGTGTTAATAAATTAACGGAGTACCATGACCGTTTCAAAACTTTCACGTGTACACTTTAATTTTATTTTAAAGTAATAGTTAAGGTATGAAACTGTAATGTGGCGGTCAGCATTAGTTTTAAATGCCATTAGATTAAGTTCTTTTACTTAATGCAAGCCGTGTACACAACAATTCCTTGCATCATGTAACATTTCATCGTTAGAGAAGTTCCATTAGTTCTTGAGAATTGCTTTAGTTAATTCTAAGTTTTTCTTTTTTTACTAGAATATTGTCCTTCAGCGAAGGGAAGCAAGAAACCATGAAGAGCGTAAAGTTTTATATGCAAAAACGGCTCGTTTTCTGAACCCAAACGAGCCGTTTTTGCATATAAAATTCTCAACAAGTGGGTTTCTCGACATCACTGAAGAGCGTAAAGTGCTAGGCTATTCTTCGTTGAAAAGCGAGTCTGGTATGGCATAGCGCGTTAAGGCGTGCGCTTCGTAATCTGAGGGTCGCGGGTTCGCGCCCGAGTGGTGCCAAACATGCTCGCCCTCCCAGCCGTGGGGGCGTTATAATGTGACGGTCAATCCCACTATTCGTTGGTAAAAGAGTAGCCCAAGAGTTGGCGGTGGGTGGTGATGACTAGCTGCTTTCCCTCTAGTCTTACACTGCTAAATTAGGGACGGCTAGCACAGATAGCCCTCGAGTAGCTTTGTGCGAAATTCCAAAAACAAACAAACAAATCGTTAAAAAGCCTTACAGCTATTAATTCAAAGCAAATTTGACAATAAAATTTTTGAAGCTAAATATTAACAATCATTTTAGTTGCTACATTTATCATTATTGTTACTTCTTTTTCTCATCTTTCTGGAATCTTACAGTCTATACTTTTCATCTACTATTTAAAGTTTAACTTATCTTTTTTGGCTGCTTGCTTAATGTGTTAAAGTTGGATTATTTGCATCAGATACACCGTGCAATACGTTTAGTATATATATTTTTTTGTTTTTACTACCTTTACTTTGGTCTTGTTTCAATTAGAGTACCAATATCCAAATTATTTGGCACACGATTCTGTTGTTTATTTTATCTTATATATTGATAAACATTAATTTCAGTTACATCTTCGGCTTTCATTGGTTTTTCTTTTTTCAATGCTAAACACAAAGTTACACAATGGCCTATCAGTTTTGTGCAAACCAGGGTATCGAAACTCGACTTTTTGCGTTATAAGTCCACAGATTTATCGCTGAGGAACTGGGTCTGTTTGAAGGCAAGGGGCTTTTTCATTGGTCACAAAACTTTGTTACAGGGTACTACATTAAGTTTTGCCTTTAATGATGCCTTGTTTTTGCAACATTAGATGTGCGATAGTGCATGAAGAAAACCACTGGTTTTTTTACGTGATTTTATTTTTATAGTATAATCTGACTTTAATGTTACTTTTTATTCATTCTTCTGATTATAATTTGTAATAAATTTGCTTTTTTAAGATTTTTGATGTTTTTCATTTTATGGGTAGCTCAGTTTTATCAGGAATTATCATTATTACTACAAAATAGTTAAGAAAATGAACATAACTATTTTATCTCTCAAAATTAATTAAATAGATTAAATCCGAACATGCTATATTTGAAAAAAAATTAAGTAGATTAAACTGAATGATGGCGGAATCCAAAATAAACAAGCAAACTAAATATAAACGTAAACAGGCTATGTCTTACATTAGTTATTAAGTCTCAATCTAAAGATGGTAGACTCCAAAGTAAACAAGTAAACTTAGTAAGAACGAAAATAGACTACTTTTTAAATTAATTAAGTAGGTTAAATCTACCAAAGCTAAAAAGAATGAATGCAGATTAAAATCAATAACTTAAACTGTATTATTCGTTCTTGATTATAACTGTAATCATGTTTTATTTGTAGATAAATATTATTATCATTCAAACTGAAAGTTATCACTAATAACGACGATTCGTGGTTTAAAATACGTCTTCTCTGCGAAAAACAGTTGTCTTGTCAGAAACTAGATTAAGATTAGTTTGGCTCTGAATTTTAATCCTCTGTGTAAGATGTAAGTTCACCCTAGTGAGATATCTAAATTTTCTAGTATGGCTAGTCAACATAGATGGCGCTGTTTTTGAAAACTTGTAGAACAATTTAAAATTATTGTAGGAAATATTTTCTTAAAGTTCAAAGCTATTATAGATCATGGCGTGTTTTCTTAATTTTGATTTAAGTAATATAATGAAGGAAAATGGGTTTTTGTGTTTCATTAACATACATTATATAAACTATTCACCATCCGGTGAAGATGTAGCACAATTAAACGTTTTATTTCTATGCTTCAGTTCTGATGTTACTTATATGTGCAATAATTACACTCATGCTTTACAACCAAAACATTTGATTTTATGATTTATTATAAACACCTTTGATTGAACATTCTATAAATATTACTAAATACAAACTTGATTGAAATAACGAATAAAATGTTTAATAAGGGGTTTATAGATTTCTAGTGCGTTTGATGTATTGTATTTACATATATTGTAGAGAATTGTCATGAACGAACGTGATAAAATTCCGCTGGTGTTGTACATAAAGTTAAAGATGGGCGTTCAAGTGCTTATTTTACTCGAAGCTAATAATTATATCGTTATGAAAAAGTACTTAAACTTTATCTTAAATTTAACAAACTCAAGGAAGCAAGTGAAATACAAAGTTATGTATAACTCTAAAGTAACAAACACGAATCATGCTTTGAGTGTTGTTTTTTGTTGTTAAGCTGTCAAGCTTTGCTGAAAGCCAAGACGCAAGAAGCGTAAATTGAGAACATTCGTGCGTCTTAAAGATAAACGGAATTCTTCTCTTAACTTCAACAGTTGTACTTCTTAATTTTATTAATTATTACCAATTAATTCAATAATTATCTAAACATTATGTTATTTATTCGCTTCAATAGAGTCAACTTCACATTTAAGTACTTAATTATATCCATCCAGTATTGTTTAAACCACAAAAGAATACAGTACAGTGTGGATTTGTTATAATAATTTTCAGCCGTTTTGAGCGTATATTTGTTTTGAACATTCTAAGAAAAATATATAAAAAAGAAATAAAAATAATCTGCATAAGTGACTATATATATAAAAGAAAATTAATGTTTGTTTTTTAAATTTCGCGCAAAGCTACTCGACGGCTATCTGCATTAGCCGTCCATAATTTAGTATTGTAAGACTAGAAGGAAGGCAGTTAATTATCACTACCCACCGCCAACTCTTGGGCTACTCTTCTACCAACGGATAGTGAGATTGACCATCACATTATAACGCCCCCACAGCTGAAAGGGCGAGCATGTTTGACGCGACCCTCAGATTACGAGCCTTAACACGCTTGGCCATGTCGGGCCGATGTTTAGGTAACGTAGCTTTAACTTTCATCAGTTGATGGTATAAATGAAGAAAACCTTATGAAAGATATAGTAGCGTTTTGTACATTGTTTTTGCCCCCCAGTGGCTCAGCAGTATGTCTGCGGACTTACACGCTAAAATCCGGGTTTCGATACCCGTGGTGGGCAGAGCACAGATAGCCCATTGTGTAGCTTTGTGCTTAATTCAAAACAACAACAACTACATTGTTTTATAATCTTATGCTTATCTTTTTCTATACTAATTGGAATACTTAGGGTTACCTGTCACCCATCTTTACAAACTATGTAGTTTTTAAACGCGTTATACAGTATTCGAACAATTAAGAAAAGCAGATAAGTTATTCATGTACTTTTGTATTTAGTGGAGATTAGCATGAATAATTACCAAATGCAAAGGTTTGATGACATTTCAAAGAAAAAAAACGTATTGCAAATAATAATAATAATGCCGTAATGTGTCACTGCAAATACCAACCGACGCACTACAAGCAATGTATAAAGAAAATATGTGCAACATTATTTTTTTGTTTTGTTTGATTTGACAGAAAGCTACACGAAGACAATCTGTTCTAACCTTTCCGAGTTGTGATGTGATGAATTAACGATAATCAATCCACCCATCAACAATATTTGGACTCTTTCTGTCAAACAGAATTGTGTGTTGTGAACGTTACACTACCACGGTCACTGTGTTTGTGTGTGTGTGTTTTTTCTTATAGCAAAGCCACAAAGAGCTATCTGCTCTGCCCACCTAGAGGAATCGAACCCCTGATTTTAGCGTTGTAAATCCGGAGACATACCCCTGTACTAGCGGGGGGCACCACGGTCATAACCTGAGGAGCGAGATTTTTGTTTTGGTGGCAACGGGACAAGAACCACAAAACCTCGCCTCCACAGCTCAGCACATTAACCAATTGTACCTAGAATAACGAAAATTGTTATGGAAACACATAAACCTTACATATGTAGGATTTACAAGCAATGGATAATGGCAATTGGATGGTGAAATTATTAATGGTATAAAATATTTTTATATAAAATGCAAAAGGACAGTAAAAAAAAAATTATCATAAGCTACAAGTCAAATCAATCTGCCTATATAAATCAGAACTAAAGGTTAACCCAGTGGGAGCATGGTTAATTTAATATAGCGTTCACACACATACTAATAAAAATGCGTTATTGATTCATCTATTCACTGTTAAAGATATTTTCGTCAATAAGCAGTTAGATTAAAATATTTAGTGAAATCCTAAGCTCACATACTTAGCTAAAAATAAATAATAATTTCCATACTATAAAAACACCTATTAAATATGAAAAAACAGCAAAAGAAACATATTAATTGGACAATTTAGCTTACACTCTTAATGTAATTAAAATTAACTTAACACACTAAAAGCTAGTTGTTTGTTTTATACAATGTCATTAATTTCTTGTTCCTTGAAAATCCTTGTAAATATCTTGTGCAATACACCCGTTATTTCAAGTATTATAACATTGATTTATACCTAGCATTTTCACTTGTCTTATTTTCATCTACCATACAGTTTGTCACAAAACATTGTGGAATATTACTCTCATTTACCATACAGTTTGTAACGAAACATTGTGGAATATTACTTTCATCTACCATACAGTTTGTCACGAAACATTGTGGAATATTACTCTCATTTACCATACAGTTTGTAACGAAACATTGTGGAATATTACTCTCATTTACCATACAGTTTGTAACGAAACATTGTGGAATATTACTTTCATCTACCATACAGTTTGTCACGAAACATTGTGGAATATTACTCTCATTTACCATACAGTTTGTAACGAAACATTGTGGAATATTACTCTCATTTACCATACAGTTTGTCACGAAACATTGTGGAATATTAGTCTCATCTACCATACAGTTTGGCACAAAACATTGTGGAATACTACTCTCATCTACTATACAGTTTGTCACGAAACATTGTGGAATACTACTCTCATCTACTATACAGTTTGTCACGAAACATTGTGGAATATTACTTTAAATATCTTTTTTTACTTCTGATAATTCAACTAGTTATTGATCGCTTTTTGCCATTCTTAGTTTTTACGTAAGCCCACAGATTCAAGAATATTTATGTTGGGATTTTACACAGGCTAAATAATGGCTGTACATGTTTTACTGGCTTTTTTATCATCAAAGTTTTGTAACATTACATTTGTTGTATCCCTGAAATATGAAGCTTCATTTGATGAGACATATTCCTGTGGCAACAACATAATGAACCAAGATTTGCAAGTACACGTCAGCAGCCAGAAGAAGTCTCCTTGACTGTTGGCAAACATTTTCAACTTAGTTTAATTTGTAATGAACACATATTCTTCGGTTTTACTAATTTCATTGTTTGTGATCCAATGCGTATTTTTAACGTTTGGTTTCATTGCTTTTTTGAACACTGAATTTTCCAACATTTACAAATCCATTGCTGACATGTATGTATTTACGCTGAGGTCACAAGCAAGAGCATAAACTTCGATATTTAACATCACTTTCAGTGAGTTTTGGTTTTATTCCACTTCTGTTTTTAATAGCACTAGTTTCTTGTGTCCACTTCAAAACGTTGCATATAGTACAAACGGAAATATGAAACGTTTTTTTGATTAGCCAAACTTTGGTATGCCACTATCATGTTTTCAATTTCTTTTTTTTCCAATTTGATTCAATTCAAATTAAGAAGGCAAACATACAAAAGACATTACATAAAATAAACTCCAGAGAATAATATTATAAATATTACACAATCTTTTAAAGAGGAGAGAAAATCCACAAGTTTAATTGAGTGTGAATAAAAAAAACTATAAACATATTAATTAATATTTTTATTACACTTTACACAAGTTAAAACTACTTTAAGATGTTATGGTATTTTAATATGTATTTTCCAACTCATACAACTGTTTATATTTTTATTTTATATATTTATTATAACTAAATTTTTTGTTTCCTTTGCATGAGGTGTTAATTTTTTTAAATACTGACTTAAACTTTACATTTATTACTAAACAGCATTCTTATTGTATTTGGACTATTATTATAAAATTTTAGTGGTTGGTAGGAACAACATGTTCTAAATATTTTCTTTCTTAGCCTTAAGAAGTTTCAAATTTCCATGTTTTTTATCTCTCACTTAATATATTGATTTTATTTTTTAGCTTTAATTATGTCTAATGAATATACTTAACGATTTGCAAATATATAGTTTGTACAGTAGTGATATACTTAACTTATGAAAATTTAATTTACTACGGTCACACTGTAATAATAACATACATGATAAAATAGGTTTCGCATTTGTTTAAAAACTTACGTTTTTTTAGAAAATGGTACATATTATAGCACTTAATGAAACGAAACGTAGTTAATATTTTTCATTTCATTCTCAGAGAAAATATTTTTAGATAATAAAATCTTACTGCTGATATCTTTCATTTTTATATTAATTTAACTTACTTTTCCGGGCCAGACATGACCTGGTGGGTTCAGGCGTTCGACTCGTAATTTGAGGGTCAGGGATTCGAATCCTTTTCGCACCAAACATGCTCGCCCTTTCAGACGTGTGGGAGTTATAATTTTACGGTCAATCCCACTATTCGTTGGTAAAAGATAGCCCAAGAGGTAGAGGTGGATAGTGATAACCAACTGCCTTTCCTCTAGTCTTACCTTACTAAATTTGGGACGGCTAACGCAGGTAGACTTCGTGTAGCTTTACGCAACATAAAAGAATACAAAAAACAAGCAGATTTATAATTCATATTTATGTCTGTTACAATATCTACTTTTTAAATTTTATTATCAGTTGAAAATTATTTCAGTCGTTTCTTGATTACGAGAAACCCACTTGAAATAAAAATGTATCTCAGAACGGCTGGTGTAGGTATTAACATTTTTTAATACTATTAATACCAATACCAGCTATTCTTAGATACATTTCAGTCACTTAATATGGGTTCTAATGCTATACTGATGATACTTATAGATTGCTACAATATTGAGATTGATATTTGTATACATGTAATATGAGCTCATTGCTTCAGTTGTCATAAATTTAGTTGTTACATCTTGTACACCTATTTTATTGTTTACAAGTACTATAACCCCTTCAGAGTTATGACAATATTTATAATATTTTTATATTCCTCTATATCATATAAATTGAGTTGTACATGTTTGACCCCAAATTCATACAAATACTATAATATGTATTATCTAGAGAAGAACTTTAGATAAAAAAGAAAAAAACAGAGCAAACTTTTCATTAGACTATGCTTATTTTTTGTTGTACATCAATTATACGTTAAATAGCAAAGAAATTATTCTTATGCGAATTATTAATCGTCATTTTCAGAATGACAATTTGATATAACTTTTATTGTTTTAATGCTGTTATACAATTTAGCTACATCTAAGCCCTCTTTTAATTATTAGGCTTTTTTTGAATTTCGCATGAAGCTACATGAGGGTTATCTGCACTAGCCGTCCCTAATTTGGAAGTGTAAGTTTAGAGAGAAAGCATCTAGTCATCACCGCCCACTGCCAACTCATGGACTACTCTCTTGCCAACGAATGGTGGGATTGATTACTACATTATAATGACCCCACGGTTGAAAGAGCGAGCATGTTTGGTGTGACGGGGATTCGAACACGCGACCTTCGAATAACGAGTCGAGTGCCTTAACCACCTGGCCGTACCTGGTTATTTCTACAAGAACTTTTTTTTTGGCGAAAAACTTACGTGTGCTCAATGAAGCAGCTAGCTAGCTATCACGAACAGTCGAAAAATATTCAATTCTAGATTTGACAGAAGACTTAATATTGTTTGTAAGTTTGTAAAACTTTCATACACAAATTATTATTTGTTATGACTATTTGCAACAACTGTTATTATGAATTGTATTATTCTTTGTATGTTAAAATATATTTGTTTTAAGGAAGAAAACTATCTGTATTGATCTTCTTGGTAATATATCGACATTCAATTAGCTTCTAAATTAAAATTAAAATTTCCGAGATAAATTGTAATACGTAACAATACAGTCACACGTATTTATATATATACATATATATCTATGCTGTGTAATCATTTAACAACACATTTGTATGATATTTAATCAGCAAATCATTTTGGTATCAGCACGACCAATAGTCTATTACTAGAAATTATCCACGATGATTCACGTAAATAGAAAAATAGTCAAACAATTTTGAAAACTTCCTTTTAAACGATAATTTGTATGTTATTGTTAAGTTTCCAGTTGCTATACGTAACCAATCTTGAAATTCTTTAATATTCCCTTTATTCCTTATTGAATAGTCAGACATAAAAATTCTAGAAATCTAAAGTGAGTTACCTATTTAAACCAAACATTTCAGACAAATGCAGAGATATAGATCTAAAACGTCATAAAATTTGATTTTAGATTGCTGTTTTGATTGACTCTACATATTAATGCTAGTTTTTAAGTAACTAAATTCATATGAACCTGTAAGTCGAAAAACCATCTCGACTTCTTATTTTTGGGACATTTCACGACTTTTCGAAGGTATTTTTTTTCTTAATGCAATGATGGATAAAATTATACAGGTGGAATTTAAAATAATTTAGTCGAATTGTGAAATTTAAAAATAAAGTAACAAAGAGAAACAGACGCACACGTATATATGTGTAAAATTGAGCACGAGTTTAGAGACGTAAGAACCATGTCGTTTCTACTACTGATAAAGTGATGGAGTCTTATAGTTTTCAATGTTATTTCCAGTATTTGTGTGTGTATGCGTTTTCGCAGTAATTAATAGTCTTTTCAAATACCGTTTATACTGACAAATTTTGCTCTTTCCTACATATAAAAGAAATTGTTTCTTTTCTTCCAGATTGTTATTAAGATAAAATCTGAAGCTACTTGGTTTTATCACGTGTGATGGTAGCCAGATACGACTAAAGCTGAACAAATATTAGTTATTTATGTATACTTGTGACAATTAAGATTGCTTTTCGATTGTTGTTACACCCTTCTCATCCAAAATTTCTGCTATACTGTTATTTGCATGGTGTAAGTAAAATGATTACCTTTTCAACAGTCTACAGTATATTTAATATAAATATTGTCTTCAGAATGGCAGGTTTCGTTTGTTGTTGTCCCGGCATGGCCAAGCGTATTAAGGCGTGCGACCCGTAATCTGAGGGTCGCGGGTTCGCATCCCCTCGCGCCAAACATGCTCGCCCTTTCAGCCAGTGGGGGCGTTATAATGTGACTGTCAATCCCACTATTCATTGGTAAAAAAGTAGCCCAAGAGTTGGCGGTGGGTGGTGATGAGTAGCTGCTTTTCCTCTAGTCTTACACTGTTAAATTAGGGACGGTTGGCCCAGATAGTCCTCGAGTTGCTTTGTGCGAAATTCAAAAACAAACAAACAAATCGTTTGTTGTTGGTTTTTCTCCATACCCTTTTCATAGATTAGAACTCACTAAATGTATAATTTTACTGAGATCGCTAAGGTAATGTGTTATTTATCATTATTTTTTTTAAACTCTAATATTTAATAAAATATTTTTCTCCCATAATTTCCCAATTCCTCCGCTTAATATTTTATGTGAATTCAAACAGGTTAATATCCGATATTCGTAATGTTACATTACCTCATGTACATAAATTGTTATGCAGATAAACAGATACTGTTGAAGCACAGAGAAACCTTTGTTTATGGTTCATATAAAATAAAATTCCCGTCTAGACTTCAGGATACATGAGATCTCCTAGTGTTCCTTGATGTGCTAGAAAAATAAATGACAATACATTAAAACTTCTTCTCTCCTCTCCACGAACTCCGGGTTTTACTACCGTAAAATTGACCATACTTCATTTTGAAATAGCCATTTGCGACCTCCTTATATATTCTGAGCTAGTAAATCAAACTCAGCTGTGCCAACTCAAATGCACGGACCTGGCACGAGTAAGATCGTCATTGATTAGGGTATCAACCTGCACGGCACAAAACTCTAGACAGCTCACGATTTTTCAGTTCAATGTCAGAGGGAAACGTTTCATAGCTTGTTTTGTGGGAGAGACTTTTTTTCTTCAGTTTCTTCCTCCTTGAAATAATGATTGCATCGTCTGATTTAAACAGCCATTGGTGTCCCCAAATCGTTAAAGCTTCATAGGGTTTAATATCTATTAAGCGCTTTCAAATATATTACCACCAAGAGTGCAGAATATACTAACCAAGAAAGTTGTCTTCTATATTCCATTACAGTGCAAAAAAAAAAAGTACTATAACGCCCTCTCAAGTGTTTCTAATAATTCTTATAATGACAATTCAGGTAAGAAAGTAAAGTTGAAGTGCATAAGATATATTTCTGGCTGTAAACAACAAAAAAGATATGTATTTCTCTCAGTAACTGATAAGGGTTTTAAACTATATACATAAATTAAATGTATTAAGCTAAAATATACATATATATGACAAATTCTCAGACAAAAATAGAAGAAAACAAAATAAATGTAACGTACGTGCAAGTTAGTGTCTACAAAACAAATACAGTTTATCAATCCATATCAAATTTTGGATGGCTTGCATACATAACCCTTGAAATAGATGATAGTGAAAGCAGCCAGTCAACACCACCCATAGCTAATTCTTGGGCTACTCTACATCAACAAAAAGAGGAACTGATCCTCACATTATAACGCCTCCATGACTAGAATGGCAAGCATGATTGATACAACATTCGGTCCTGCCACCCACAGATTACGAGTTGAATGCTCTAAGTTCAACCACCAGGCTAGAGAAGGTCTACTTTATTAATGATATATAAGTAGTTAACTAATAACAAGTCAGTAAAAAATTTAATGAAATTATTTTGTTAATAACGTTACTTATCTTAAACAATCACAATTTCAGCTACACATAATTCACTGTCTCATTCGGAAAATTAATTAACTTATAAAAAAATAACACTTTCTATTAGAGTGGAAGTGTTTACTTGAATTATTGTAGAAAATAGCATGGGAAAGTACCAATCACTTATATTGAATACTTGAATTCCGAAGCACTAGGGCTCTTTTGATCGTTAAATCACCTTAATAATACTCTAAAACATACTCATATGCTCTTATAATTACTCATGAATTTTTTGTGTCATTCTCAGTTAGAGTAGTGTTTGTTTGTTTTTAGTAAATCTTGTCTTTATGAATAATTAAATTATAAACACCAAACGTTTGAGGCTTATTGCTTAAGTTTTTCAACCAAATATCCACGTAATAATAGTGAAATTATTTATGCTATTAAAGGACAAAATATGTCTCTTGATTTTTGGCAATAAATAATAAAGGAAACAGCAATACGCTAGAACACACACAACAATAGTTTAAGTTGAATGGCTCAACATGTGGAAAGAAAAACACATATTCTATCATTATCTTTGTAGTAATAGAGGTTATTAGCATCAGCACAGGTAGAATATAACTGTGCTTAGGTCACAGACCCAGCATGGCCAGGTTGTTAAAACGTTCAATTCGTAATCTGAAGGTGGCAGGCTCGAATCCCCGTCCTACCAAACATGCTCAGCCGTGGGGGCGTTATAATTTACGATCAATCCCACTATTCATTGGTAAAAGAGAAGCCCAACACTTGGCGGTGAGTGATGATGACTAGCTACCTTCCCTCTAGTCTTACACTGCTAAATTATGAATGGCCAGCGCAGGTAACCCTCATATAGCTTCGCGCGAAATTCAAAACAAAACTAAAATTTCTTGGTGGGCCCTAATTTTCAATTAATAGACTCAATAGAGAGCATGTAGTCAATAACAGCACTCATCTCCAGCTCTTGTGGTATTTTAAGCCTAAAAAAGCACATCGTGGGATATCATCATCACTCTTACAATACACCCAAAGCCCCAAAGTATAAAACTCTACTTTGTAGAAACTAGATGTGAACCATGGACATTGAAATTCACAGTCTGGAATGTTAAACATTAATCCATATCAGGCTTAGAAAAAAAAGAGTATAACTACTAACATTTCTAATAAAATCTAGTTAATCGATTTGTGGTTAAAATCTATTCCTCCAAGTGCTTTTTTTTATCAAAACATGAAAATCCAGATAAAACAGTGATTTCTCAATGAGGGATATTCTATTAAAGTATTATTTCCTATAAGAAACATAAATTCGGTTACCAACAGGAAGATTGAAGTTAAAAACAACAAGTGTGGATGTGTAGATGTTTATTTAACCGGAAGAGACTAAAGAACAAATGACAAGCACAACTATCAAATTACACATTGATGACTTAAACGCAAAATATGATTATTAGATAAAACAGAAGACGTCAAATTCAAAAACAGGATAACAGTAATTAATCTCAGCTAAGTTAAACGAAACAAATCTAATTTAAGTTGAAAACACCAACAATAACATGAAAGTTCGTTTGTTGTTAGACAAGAGAAAAGAAATAAGTTTACAATATTTCTCGAAAAATCTTTAATAACTTCTGATTAAATCAAACTAACTTAATAGAACAGAAATAAAAAGATTAGTCTATTGAGTAGTTTAGTCAATATAATGTATCAGTCTGAGTAAAATATGAAATGTAAACCAATAAATCTTTGTGATAATTGCACTGCATCTTGTTCGTCAGCTTATTAGATTTAGTTAAGTCTCAATCCAATATGCTGAGCTAGCGTATGTTATATGTATAATAAATAACTAAATATATTAAGCATATTAACAAATACCATTGGTGGAACCAATATTTAATAAACATGTTAACATAACATTCTTATATAACACGTGTGTGTGTGTCTTTTTCTTATAGCAAAGCCACATCGGACTATCTGCTGAGTCCACCGAGGGGAATAGAACGCCTGATTTTAGCGTTGTAAATCGTAGACCTACAGCTGTTCCAGCATGGGACAGTAAAACACCTAAAACTAACTATTTTATGTACTGTCTTTTTTGATTCCCAGTCCAAAAAATCCTTTAAAAGTCCTGTTGGAGAAGTCCAAGTCAGAGGGTTATTAGCATTTTCTTATCTCCAAACGCAAAATCAAGTAACAACCAGACGATCTTATAGAAGGTATAGACGAACGTGTGTTTTCTTATAACAAAGCCACATCAGGCTATCTGCTGTGTTAAACAAGGGGAATCGAACCCCAGATTTTAGCGTTATAACTCACTAGATAGAAGGGACGGATAGAAGAGAGTTTGTTCGTTTGTTTTGGAATTTCGCTCAAAGCTATTCGAGGGCTATCTGTGCCAGCCGTCCCTAATTTAGCAGTGTAAGACTAGAGGGAAGGCAGCTAGTCATCACCACCCACCGCCAACTCTTGGGCTACTCTTTTTACCAACGAATAGTGGGATTGACCGTCACATGTTTAGTGCGACGCGGGCGCGAACCCGCGACCCTCGGATTACGAGTCGCACGCCTTACGCGCTCGGCCATGCCAGGCCAGGATAGAAGAGAGAACCTTGTCCGGCACCCGCTATAGGAGCTCTCTTTTAGAGCAGCATTGCACGCGGTCATAACTTATTTCTAGACTCTAAATTCATATGTAAATGAATAGATTTTATATTTTTTTAATTTATTAATTCTTCTAGAAAGGTATAAATCTACAACTACTTTTTCAAGCTGAATCAACGGTGTGTCTCAGTCTCTAATTACATTTTACTGGATGTGTATTCAAAAGCACGTAACACTGCTGATAGACAAAGCGAAAATAAAACAAGTGTGAAAAAATATAATTCGCCAATACGAGATAATGTCATACAAAACAACTACTAAAATATTGTACCCACTGTTATAATGTTTGTTTTGTTTTGTTTTAGTACACAAACACAAAATTGGTTATATGCGCTTTGTCCACTGACTCAACGAAAACAAAGAAATGCAATGAATAATCACTTGTAATATAAAATTAAATACAAACGTTATGGAAAAATATTAAACTAATGCATATAAACTAATCAATAAAAGTAATCATTAGGGTTATTTCAGTTGGTTTTTTTTTAAATTATTAATGTCAGAATGGTTCTGTGGTTCTGTTCCTTGTTCCGCACTTAAACGCAAACCATGCTGACTGAACTTGTAAAATTCCCCATAATTCGAGGGGTATGTTATTGTGATTGCGAAACATGAGACTAAGGGTGAAATATGTAGCACTTATGTAGTTTGTTCCTGAGAAATTTCCGCTTATTTGATATTGCATGTTGTCACAGATAGACGTATGACTGGTGAGATATTTACCACAGTGCTTTTTTAGGAAGACTATTTCTATAGCAAGACGGTTAAAGGATGTACAGCCATAGGACACAACAATGTTTCTAAGAAGAGATTATTCAATGATTTCCATGGAAGATATTAGTATAGCAGTGGCACGAACATTACATCCCAAGGCAATTGAAATCAGTGCCCTCATCTATGAAGTAAAGGAGATGTAGTGGTAAGAGAGAATGACACAAACCAGATTACTCTATATGAAGTTGGGCATATTTACTTGTGTCTTTAACAAGAATATGAATGCTCACAAGCTTCCAGCTTCACTTGAGCCCCCCAGTGACTCAGCGGTATGTCTGCGGACTTATACTCTAAAATCCGGGTTTCGATACCCGTGGTGGGCAGAGCACAGATAGCCCATTGTGTAGCTTTGTGCTTAATTCAAAACAACGAGTTTCACTTGAAAATCAGTAGCTGTTTTTCATAAGAAAGATAATGAAATTCAAATAACTGCAACAACGTTTGAAATCTCGATTCATTTGAAGCAGCTCCACTGAATCCTTGTGCCTTTCGTTCCTTTGAACTGAATGTTAAGCATTTATAAACAGGGGTGTTTAATCATAATAATCAACATAGGCTTTATCTATGATGGGATAAGTAATTTGAAAAGGACCAAAGACAAGTAGTATTATTCTCATAAAGTGCATTTCACCCTTTATACAACTATAACAAATTCTCTCGTTGTAATGTTGTGTGCACAGTATGCTGTTAGTGTGCATAATAATACACATTGCACTTATGGTAAGTACTGTCACTACGTCCAAAGTAAACGGATAATTTAAACAAAGAACTAGGACAACTAGAACATACTTTAGTGATTGAAAACTTTATATACAATTTCCTTTCATATAAGCTGTATGTAAATCGGCTTCAATGAAAGGAGGAAGTAATGTCAACGCTTTGCAAATAAGTCCAACATAATGTTGATAGTATTTCGTAAAGCCAAGAAAATTATTTGATGCTTCCTTAGTTGTGGTGTGAGAACAGTCCATGATTGCTGCGATTTTCGCTTAACGTCTAAAACCATCTGTTCCTTTTATATCTCCACTGTTCTTGTATGTAAGTTTGCTATATCATTTGTCCTGTAAGTTATGTTAGTAGGTAATTTTTACAGGCCCATCTATTAAATATTTGATTCAGGAATGGATATGGCTGTTTTGGTTCTGAAAAAGATACCACTGATTACAACAATGGTTGGACATCTCCAAGCATTTTAAAATAAATTTTACTGCCTAAGACAAGGTCATTATTAATTAGTAGTGTTGGTGACTTATCAAAATCAAAGATCTTTAGTCACTTTATCTATCAGAAAAGCTACTTTGTATACATATAATTAACTAACAGAATGATCAGTATTGCTGGGATTATAGTCCTTAAGTAACCATCAGCGGAGACAAGCATTGCCTAACTGTGACAGCAGCACTTGCGGGGAAGAGCTTTTATGGAAGTTCAACTTGATTAATGTTTTTACAGCTAGTGTCATACATTATACCCTTTATGCCTAAGTAATGTTTCATTAGTTTGTCACATTAAATTTTCTCATTACTTAATCATCGTGGGATCAGTTTTTATTCATGACTGATGCTTATTTATAATTGGCTTGGTGATTCTCTCGTACTAGAAGATACCAAAACAGTAAGGTACACTTCCATGATGTTTGTTCACTACTTTGCATCTACAAAATAAGATGTGTACATTCATATTCCAATGGCTTACTTTATTGCTCTCTGATTTTTATCAACCCATACCATCAGTAGCTTGCTTCTACAATAAAAAAAAGATGATACCAAACCCCAGTTTGATAATTTCCTGATAGAACATCATCTTCTTTACTCTACCTGACAGTAAAAAGCTCAATCTGATAGAACTCATTCGCTGACTGCATTTCCTAAATCTTCTTCTAGGATCTATTCATACAATAATGAAAATTAAATGACTTGGATGTCAATTGCCCAGATGACAACGTTTTCAGTTTTTCATATATACCAGGTTATAGACGGAAGCCAGGTCCGTTTTAATGTGTCTGGTAGAGTATTGGAAAACATTTCACATCCAAAAGAAAATTATTTTAAGTTCAATATCGACCCTGTGAAATTGATCTGAAACGGACACTTGCCTCATCTGTCCGTTTTTTAGTTTTCCTATTGCATATTTCACAAGCATCTTAAAAAACAGAAATTATATAAACTTAAAACAGAAGAGAAAATGTTAGACACAAATATCCTGGTTACACCATCAAAAGAGTATTTTTAACTTATAGTAAGGTGTATTAGGTAAAGAGCTGTTCCTCACAGATAAAATATCCCACTCAAAGAATAAGAAACTTAAAAAATTGTATCATGTAACTTTACTAAACTAAATGCTTGTCATAATTTTAGTATAGTATTTTATAAAATTTAAATCATAGCCACTAAAAATAAAAACTGAAATTTGATCATTATTTGTAAAGCTACTTATATTTCCTAGACAGCAAATCACTTCATTATATGTTGAAAATTGTCGTGTATTGATAGTACTAATAGGTTAAATGATTTACATCCGTCGTTAATTTTGAAAATAGTTTTTACCTAAACATTTACTGACCGCATGACCAGAGAGAGCCTTTTCAAAATAGTAATGTTTCTGTGTAAAACAGTAAATTCAACCTTGAGGAACATGTAAGTCCAAATTTTTTAATTTGAAGTTCAATATTTGTTAATTTAGTTCTCTGCCTTGCTTTATTTAAAGTTACCAAACTTAAAATAATGGTCTTCTGCTTGAAACAAAATCTGAGAAAAACAAAAAAATACAGAAAAACGAATAAACATTACTACTCTATTCAGTGTAACAACTATCTTGCTTTTTTTATTTCGCTGGTTAGGTTTTACTTTAAGTTCTGCCTGTTGTATTTTTATTTTACAGTGACAGAATCAACTGTGAATTAATATTTCTTAGTCAAAAACACACTATTTTGTTTATACATTATGTTATAATTTGTTTTCATAAGGCTTACTTTTCCTAAGTACATGTCACTGGCAGATTGTTTCAGGAAAAAGTATGGCCTTGGTATTTTAAATATATTTGATGTTTTGAAGTTATAAACCAAACGGTTTAAATATACCAGTTTTAACAAAAGGTACAAATATGACAATCATACAGAAGTTTTAAAAGTTTAAAATTTGTACTTTTATTGTGAGAGTAGTTAAACAATTACCAAACGTAAATCAAAATTTTTAATGTTATAATTAATTACAGAACAAACAGTTTGCAGTTGAAAGGAAAGAAACAAAACAAAATAACTAAGATATCTAAATTTGTTCTTGCAACATTAATATTTGAGATTATGTATTTCTAACTTAAACGTGAGTAATGTAATCTGGAAAGTTTGATATATGTTTTTTTGAGATGGTTTACTATCAAATTCGCCATTCCCCGTCCACGCTTTAAAAATATATATGAACTACCAACAAGATTCACTGAAGATCATTTTACTATTGCTATTTCTTTAACACTGAAACTTGTTATTACAAATAAACTATTTTTAATTTCTTCTCATATATTTTATGAAAGATAAGTTGTATAGGGCAGCTTTAAATTTGGAGAAATTCTGATGTCGGCTTGGCATGGCCAGGAGGTTAAGACACTCTACTCGTAATCTAAGGGTGCATGGGTTCGAATCTCCATCGTACTAGCCTTGGGGGCGTTATAATGTGACGGTAAATCCCACTATTTGTTGGTAAGGGAGTAGCCCAAGAGTTGGCGGTGGGTGGCGATGACTAGCTGCCTTTCCTCTAGTCTTACACTTTTAATTTAGGAACGGCTAGCGCAGATAATCCTCGTGTAGCTTCGCGCGAAATTCATCACAAACAAATTCTAATGTTGAATAACTTTACACTAATTTTCTGTTGAGCGAGATCTTTTCTTTAAGAGATAATTTAGGTTTATAGAAGTGGAATATTTTAATGTATTTATTATTTTTGTGGTTGTTAAATTTCTTGTATCTTGTGAGTTAAAATATTTCCCAATTCAGTAACTATTTATGAAATTTAGATAAAACTAGTAGTTTGTTGTTGTTTTTATTAATTAAGCACAAAGCTACACAATGGGCTATCTGTGCTCTGCCCACCACGGGTATCGAAACCCGGATTTTAGCGTGTAAGTCCGCAGACATACCGCTTAGCCACTGGGGGGCATAAAACTAGTATCCACGGCCTTCTTATGTTGTTTTTACAATTATCCAAATAGTATATTTGATTGTTTGTTTATTTGGAATTAAGCATAAAGGTACAATATTGACTGTTTTTGCTCTGTCCACCACGAATGGGAGACTGTAGACATAGCGCTGTGCTATTGGGGAGCAAGTAATATCCTATTATAAAACTTAAATAACAAAATGAATATGTTTTGTACACTTCTGTGTAGTACAGAAGAAACGATGTAAGGTTGTTTGTTTCAGAATTTCGCGCAAAGCTACTCGAAGGCTATCTGCGCTAGCCGTCTCTAATTTATCAGTATAAGACAAGAGGAAATACAGCTAGTCATCACCACCCACTTTTGGGCTACTTTTTACCAACGAATAGAGGGATTTACTGTTACGTTATAACATCCCAACGGCTGAAAGGGCGAGCATGTTTGATGGGATGGAGATTTGAACCCACGATTTTCGAATTATAAGTCGAGCATCCTGACCACCTGGTCGTACCAGGCCTAAGAATAATATTTGCAACCGAGATTTGAACCCGAGACCCTCGGTTTACGAGTCCAACACCATAACCACCATGCCGGGCCCAATGATGTAAATAAATTATGTCTTTATATTCCTCACCAAAAGTTAATTCTTACCGATTAAATTTTACTCAGATGTTTAGTAGTTTTAAATATTCGGCTCACGTAAAAAAATAAATAAAATAAAATGTGTACCTCATTTAGAGTCTGGGCAATAATTTTCATTGATATAATCAAATTAATTATTTTAATACAAGTGACTTTTCTATTTTAGTGCTTGGTATCTCTAAAGGAGATTGTTTTTAGTGTTACATCTTATAAGTGTTGCTCTTTGATTTCCATCTTTCTTTCTACATCTTGATTTATTTATTTACAACTTTAAAGTTGTAAAAATTAAACAAAATATGAAACGGGGTTTCTTGCAAGTCCATTTAGATTTTGTGTTCAAAACTAAAGCCCGTTTGAACATTATTTCTATACTTTAGATGACATGTTTGCCACTGTATTGTTCTGCAATATTTATCTCAATCTGTTTGTGTCACAGGTTTCTGAGATTTATTTTTAGTGTCTTATTTGTATTATTTCTACTTAATATACAAAGTTATGATTTTAATTTATGATCAGCTTTCTTTATTTAACCAAATGTCTAACTTTAGTGTTTTCTTAATTACTTACTTAAGCTAAGAAAACTTTTTAACTACAAATCATGTTAGAGTTAATAGCATAAGAAAATATTGGTAACTGAACTTTATTATTAGGTTGTTTTTATTAGTTGTACAATTCATGATATACGAGAAGGTTTTTAATCTTCTCTGACATACGAATACTTTGAAAGATGTATGTTAGATAAGAACATCTCATCCTAGCACAATCCTAGATAGGACTGTAAGTAGAACTTCGAAGATAATCTCGTTCGCTTCACGTGCAATACCTGGCCGCGAGTGACCTGTTAAAGATAACTTGCCTGAATTGCATCGTTATCAGGACACCAAACCAAGATCACTGCATGCAAATCCAGTTTTCTAACCCCGCAGCCCTGACAACAACTAGCTTACTATAGATCTGATAACATCTTAGCACAGTTTGCTGGACTTTTATTCCCTGTAACTGCTCTGGAAAAGTTCAGTTCTTTATCTATAATCAGCCCTTAAACAGCCTCCAATATGCTTGGCATGAAATGTAGTCAACTGTTGAGAGCAATGGAAAACAGCAGAGTTAATAAACGTAGCTAATCATTAAAACGCATATGTTAAGGTCTCAGGGTTCTTGAGGTTGGGTTGACGAAGGATTTTTGCTTATCATGGTCCCGTTTTTCTGATTTTCATACTCTTGACCCACCACTTCTCGTTGAACTGTACTGCGCTTTGTTTTATTTACATCATATTTAACATACGAAATATATATTAAAGCTATTGACGGACGATTGAAAGCAGCTTTCTTCTTCGTTGAATGACTTTTGTGAAGCAGAAAGCAAATTAGTTTCAAGTAGTCATCGGTTGTGTGTGTTTTATATCAAAGGCACATTTGGTTATCTGTTGAGCTTACCGAGGGAAATCGAGTCCCTAATTTTAGCATTGTAAATCTGTAGACTTACCGCTGTGCCAGTGGAGTAGGAGAACAGTAATTATCTGTTTAGGTTTATGAGAACCACTTCCCCATAACTAATGAGGCGTTTGTTGGTTTGAAGTTAAGCATAAAACTAGTGATGTTAGTCCAAAGACATATCGCTTTGCCACTAGGGGCCATATGAAACGAACTGCACCAAAAAGATTTTATCATTAATTTCAACTTGCTGTATTACGGTTGATGTGAAAATTGGCAGGTATTAAATAACATTTTCGTATAATGTGAAATTTAAAAACAAATTGTGTATATTTTCGTAAACCACAGCTTGAGAAAATATGTTCTGAAATTATTAGGAGGATTATTTTGTTTTCGAACTGTTCCGTAGGCAATAGCACATTTCTGTACTACGCAAATTGTTACACATAGTATTCATATCATAAATTTTAGTCAGCTGATGAACTTAAAGTAATTCTCTTTTGCAAAGAGAAAGCATTAGCATATTGGCATCGTAAAACATGATAGTCTCTGGAAAGTTTTTAATATTCCAGAAAACTTATCCTTATTTTATTTTTCTAAGCTACATTTTTATCGTTTATGATCTAACAGTTACTCCAGTTTTCAGTTACTTAAAGTAACCTCAATTTTACTTTCGAAATATCATTACTTTTGATTAAATAGTTAGTATGTTTGTTTAGCAAAGCTACACCAGTCTCTCTCCTGAAACCACCGAGGAGAATCGAAACCCTGATTTCAGCGTTGTAAATCCGTAGACTAACCACTGTACCAGCATAAGACCGTTAGTATGAAGCTAACAAACTCGTTTTTAAAAAATAGTCAAATAGTTAAGTACAAAATGTTTTACGTTATTTTAGGTTTAAAACCAGTAATTAACGATTTTTTTATGTAGTTAATCATGATTAATTCGAGATCTCGTAAAAAATATCTGACGAAAACAATTTAACGTGCTTTCTTGTTACTGTGCGAAAGACCGATTATCATTAATATATATGCCTCTTGTTATACTTTTCATTTGTGCTTCTGATGAATATATACATATATAACTACTTTTTAGTAATTTATAATATTAGTATAAAGGGTATGATTTCTATTTGCACCAGTAGGATAAAGGGCAGCTGATATGAAACAAAATCAATTCATCCAAATGTTCTTGTATTTATCAGACGTGCACCTATATAAAAATAATATTTTCAATCAAACACAGATATATATTTTGAGTAAAGTATAATTAAGTGATGTATATTCAATTTTCTAAAATTTTCTACCTTTGTATAAAGGTAGTTGTTGTTGTTTTGAATAAAGCACAAAGCTACACAATGGGTATCAAAACCCGGATTTTAGCGTGTAAGTCCGCAGACATACCGCTGAGCCACTGGGGTCACACAAATATGTACAAATATATATTGTTGTTTGTATTTCCAACAGTAAGATGATTAATGGATATTTCCGTGACAAAAGTAAAATGTCGTTCTTCTAGCTGGTGTTGAAGAGACACATTCGACCTCTCATGTGAAGACGAAGTAGCATGCGAGCAGACAGTCAAGTTCTTTATTGGAAGATTCCTGTTTGATCTTAGTGGAAACTAGAACGGAAGGTTAACTGGTCAGACAGTTACCCAAATGGTGCTGCAAAACTTCAAAAATACATGCGTATTTTTTATAACTAGGTTTAAAATCACTTAGACAGAAAGCCAAAAAATAAAATGAGAAACAACAGAAAAGGACATATTAAGCTGCATAGAAATGTTATTAATGCGTTGTTTTGTTTTAAACACGTGTACAGTTTGGTAAATAGTGGTTATAAAACCACGCATTTATTATTATACATTAAAAAAATTCTTTTTCATGGAAATTTTGAGCGTCATAATTTTTATTTAAGAAAGTTTAGACATGGTACAGACAACTAATACAATATCATACTAAATAGTTAACTCGTTTTTCTTGCAAACTAAGATTTGAAAACATCATCTTTGAACATAACGTACTAACTGTTCATATTTGTCAAAAATACAAATCTCCAATAAAAGGTAGCTATTTTTAGCATACACTATAAGGCCAAAAGTATGTGGACACCTGATCATCATACATATATGTGCTTAAACATCTCATTCCATTAATACGGAGTTGGTCTTTCCTTTACTGCTATAACAGCCTCCACTTTTACAGGAAGATTTTTCACTAGATTTTGTAACATGGTTGCAGGTGTTCTTTCCTATTCAGTTTTAAGAGCATTAGTGAGGTCGGGCACTGATGTCGGTCACAAAGGCTTAGCTCGCAGTCGGTGTTCCAATTCATCCCAAAGGTGTTCGAAGGGGTTGAAATCAGGGCCCTCTGTAGACCAGTCAAGTTCTTCCATACCAGTCTCGGGAAACCATGTCTTTATGGACCACGCTTTGTGCACGGGGACTGAAACTAAAAGGGCCTTCTCCAAACTGTTGCCAAAAAGTTGGAAGCATACAACTCTTTAGAATGTCATTGTATGCGTAGCACTAAGATTTCCCTTCACTAGAACTAAAGAGCCTAGTCCAAACCATGAAAACAGCCCAAGACCATTATTCCTCCTCCACAAAATTTTACAGTTGGCACTATGCATTCAGGCAGATAGCGTTCTCCTGGCGTCCACCAAATTCAGATTCGTCCGTCAGACTGCAAAATAGTGAAGCGTGATTCATTACTCCAGAGAAAGTGTTTCCACTTCTCCAGAGTCCGATAGCGGTATGCTTTACACCACTCTATCCAGCGCTTGGTATTGCGCATGGTAATCTTAGGCTTGTGTGTGGCTGCTCGGCCATGGAAACCCATTTCATGAAGCTTCCGACAAATAGTTCTTGTGCTGACGTTGCTTTCAAAGACGGTTTGGAAGTCGATAGTGAATGTTGTAACTGTGGACAGACGATTTTTACGCGCTTCAGCATTCGGCGGCCCTGTTCTGTAAGCTTGTGTGTCCTACCGCTTCGTGGGTGAGCTGTTGTTGCTTCTAGACATTTCCACTTCACAATAACAGCACTTACAGTTGACCAGGACAGCTCTAACAGAACATAAATTTAACAAACTGACTTGTTGGAAAGGTAGCATCCTATGACAGTACCACGTTGAAAGTCACTTAGCTCTTCAGTATAATCCATTCTACTGCCAATGTTTGTCTTTAGAGATTGCACGGCTGTATGCTTGATTTTATGCATCTGTTAGCAATGGGTGTGGCTGAAATAGCCGAATCTACTAATTAGAAGGGATGGCCATGTAGTGTATACTATTCCGTTAAAATGTTTGCAACACTCTAATTGAAGACATAAATGGTTGGCTTGATTCCAGGAAGTTCCATCAGCGGGTTTTGGGTTATGAGCTTTTCTCAAGAAAATGTCAATCAAAATAGCTCCAAAAATTTGGTGAAGTTCCAGCCCTTTATTAGAAATGATATTGCAAAAATTAACGAACGCTCTTCAGAACAGATTACGCCTTCAATAACTTCATTTAAAGACACATTTGATATGCTTTATATTAGTAAATAACAAGCCTAAACTAACGGACTTTTTTACAATCACTAAGCAAATACGATCAGTAACTAAGAAAAGAAAATGGTAGATTCGTTCGACTCATCTAGTTAAAACGAATTACTTAAACATCCTATTGTAATGTAAGAACATTCTTCAAATATAAAGTCATATACTGACTGAAAAGTTTTACAAATAAATTACGTTTTGTGCAAAGTAAACAATAAAATAAAATATAAACTTACAATTGCAAACAAAAGAATATCCATTAAAGTTGAAAAGGAAACTATCTTCAGTTTGAATATCTTGACACGAGGGCTATCTGCGCTGGCTGCCTCTAATTAAACAGTGGAAAACTAGAGAGATACCTGCTAGCTAATCATTAATACTCACTGCTAGCTCATAAACTACTCTTTTACCACACAGTAGTGGGATTGACTGTCACATTATAACGTCTCCCATGGGTAAAAGGGTGGGCAAGTTTGGTGGGACGGAGATTCGAATCCTAGACACGCAGATTGTGAGTTGATCATATTATCATGCCACACTTCTAATTCAGCAGTTGATAAAAAGTGTGATACAATATAATATGATAGAATGTATTGTGGTATTTTATACTGCCCTATTGTAGAATGCAGTATAAAATTTGCTGAGAAAGCTATATTATTATCATATCGTTAATATATTTTCACTTTTAAAATCTGTTAGAGAAATTTTATTTCTCTTATTTAAATTCTCATTCACAAACTATCCCTTAAACTACAAAGTTTATCTATTCAGTTATTTTAAAAAAGCATCACAAACTCCAGGCCGTTCTAGTTATTACAATACACTTTTCATAATGCTGGATAGCATCAATTTGACGTACATACCTACACCTCATGGGTCCAAGTAGTATGACACTGGATTTGTAAGCTCAAAAATTGATTTTGAAAGTATTAACTTATGGCTAGAGAAGGGAAAATTCGATAATTATAAATACAACAATCCGTAGCATCACTACAGCTGACACATAGTTCCTAGAATGTTAATAAACCTGAGTCTACCTAATTGGAAATTTGATATCTTATTTTGTCTTCGTACGTTACAACGAACTATAAAATATTACTTAGTACTCGCATTCAAAATTTAGCTTTATGTATGCAACACAAAAATCGAATAATGAAAATTCTTTTCATGTTACACTTAAGAAATCTCTTAACAGTATATCAGGTATAAGCAGATTCGAAATAAAGATATGAGCTTCGGTACACGGTACACGAGATTGGGAAATCCACTTGTGCTGAGTGCTATTCACACGTGCTCTTGACATCTTACACCAGACATTCAATTACCGCCCTACTAAGCTTCTCGAAAACTCACTCATCCGGTAACTCCTTCCTGCAACTAGTTACGAAAAAAAAATTGTGTAAATATAAGGCATAAAAAATAAATGTGTTGCCCGTCCCTGAAAGGTAGAATCAAATCCACATCGTTCAGACACGATAGTATAATGTCCAAAGCTACTGTTATTATTGTTTATCTGTGTAACAAGGGCATATGGTCACTAGTCATTTAATCATTTCGTTACTATGTATATCCAATTAGTAAGTATTTTTTATTCCTTGAATATAGTCTCACATTATTTTTGTTATGAGGTGTGCTCTTCTGTTTATTTGGAAAAAGATAATTATATTGCCTTCAGCCATAAATCACTGACATTTTACAATTTCCTCATTTATAAAATACTCTCTCGCTTTGTGTGTAAACATATAACATGATTGGTTCGTCGACAACAAAAATGTTTTCTTCGTTCTTTACAAGCTCATTATTACATATTTATGTTCAATTCTATATTATATATCCGATAAACAAAAGTTATTTATTAAGGAAATTAGAATGTTCCTTTGTAATATCTATACTTTAGTGAGAAACTTACATTAAACTTAGGACATCATAGAAGAGTAATGAAGGGTCTGTATTATTTTTGTCAAGTAACAAGATGTCAGTACTTTCATATTTTATGCAAAATACAAGTCATTTATATTTCACTTTTGTAATACAGAAACTGATAAAACCAGTTTCTCACACTATGATCACTAAACATTCTCCGACAGAAGAGCCTCAAATGAACCACATTCTTTAAAGAAAAAAATATTTAGTACTGTATGTGTATGTATCTTAATAACATATCATTTCCTTTAAAATCTGTATTAATTTCAGTTTCTTTTTGTGATTGCTTCACAAATTATGGAATTTTAAGTAAAATTAATTTATTTCAGATTTTGTTTTAAAGTAACAGATTAAATTTTACAACTTTTGTAACATTGTCTTTTTTTCTCAATTACATTAATAAAATATTTGTTATGATATGAAATTGTTTAAAAACTCTCAATCGTGATTCATGTACTGCGTCTAGATGTTTTTATTTTGCAGGCTTTATTGTTCTTAAACGTATACATTTTATTATGTGTATCTTTAATAGTACGTGGCATATCCTGATGATTAGGGCACTCAATTTTGAATCTGCAGGTCGAGGGTTTGAATTCTGTCACTAAATACACTTATCTGATACTGCTTTTTGATGTTATATAAAAACTAGATAAAGTCTAAAGACTAAATATAAATAAAATACAGACAGACAACAAAGATGAAGTGACATGGATACTCACGTTGGACGCACGTGTTAAACATTCTTTTCAATGCTTTGTTACTGACTGCTACTTCGTTGAAGATTATATGAACTAAATGAAAAACCTCTGGGTGAAAACAGAAACAGTTAAGATATAACAAAATAATGATGCTTGCATAGTTTTAACAAATTTTATCACTTAATATTACAAACTCATTTCTCTGTGATATACATATATATTGTTTCTGTATACATGGATATTTTTGTAAAAAAAATCCATAATTTTGTTTCCATTACATTACAGAAACAAAACGCCTACAACTTAAAATCTCTTGTACAACAGTTTGGATGACATCATATAATATAGGCCAATGTTTATTATCTACATGTTGGCAGCTCATTTGCATAGGAGTATGGACTTTTTCCCTCGATGTAGCCAAGCAGAATGACATTAACAAGCCTAACTATCGTTTTCACTAATTTCTCTTTTTCACTCACTTTTGAAGTATTTATTTTCTTTGTTTTGAGATTGAATTGTTCCAAATGGTTGGTTGTTTTAAAGTGTGCACCTTTATCTGCACTATTAGCCAATAACTGTGTATTCTGTCTTCTTTTATTTAACCTAAATACAATTAATTTTAAACTAGTCATTTTCATCATCTTCATATTTAAAAATAACTTTTACTGGGTGTCATAAGATATTACTTACTGTTTCCTAGTAGTTACGATATGAACTGTCATCTTTTGCTATTAATTTTTTTAACTTTTGTACTTGCTAATAAAGTATATTCCTGATTTGTATAAAAATTTATTATTTTCATAAACTGGCCTGGATATCAAATGATTTGCTCTGACAAGTGTTTCAAGTCATTTAATGATCGTTGTAATCATTTAAAATACACGGGATACTAAAAACAGGACTGCGCGTGCACATCGTTCACAAACTAATAATGTAAGTAGATTGTAAATTTCATAATGGATTCCAATAGAAAATGAAATATGAGAGGCAAATGATAATAGTTGTCAGATCAACAAAATGAGAGAAAGCTGAAGGCATGCTAGCTTGAAAAAAGGTATCGATTAGTTAATTAAGTTCATACTGGTTTGAATAGAGGGAGATATGTGCAAATAAAGGTGCATGAAAGTAAGGTATAGTTTCAGGTGACCACAACATTTAGTTAACCTGAAAATCACCTAGAAAGGTCGAAACGTTGTTTTCTGCTTTATTAATAAAAGTGTTAGTTGATTTGTTTTGAATTTCGCGCAAAGTTGCACGAGGGTTATCTGCGCTAGCCGTCTCTAATTTATCAGTGTGAGACTAGAGGGAATACAGCTAGTCATCACCACCCACCACCAACTCTTGGACTACTCTTTTACTAACGAATAGTGAGATTGACCGAAACATTATAACGTCCCAAGGGCTAAAAGGGCAAACATGTTTTGTGTGACGGGGATTCGAACCAGCGACCCTCAGATTACGAGTCGAGTGCCTTAACCACCTGGCCATGCCGGGCCAAATGTCTTAATACCTATACCAGCTGTTCTGAGACATCTTTTTATTCCAAGTGAGTTTCTCGTCATCAAGAAGCTCTAGGATTCTGCCTGATCTCGGAGTGTATCAGGCATTCCCAATCAACCCACTGTTCTGGCCAGTGCATACCAACGTTATTCTTATTGATGAATAATAATTAATGGTAAGGAAATAGTTTAGTCTGCTACACAACAGAGTGAACAGGGAATTATTAAGGGTACAATTAGAAAAACGAGTGAAATATTCCTCAAATTACACAAATTATATTTTGGTTGAAACTATAAATGTATTCTGTGTGTCAACATAAGCAAACCCGATGATGTAGACAACATGTGAAACATATAATGACATGTCCGAATACCAAATCTTACGTGGTTGAGCAATATATATATGAAAGCAATTGCCTGTAATTGTGGACAGACATTTATAAAGCTACTTTCTGGTTTAGTTAGAAGCAAATTGTGTGAAGAATACATAAGCAAAGATGTAAGCACAAGCTCTATACGTATCATTACTTCGATCATGACATATCCAAAAATGTGAACGTGATGTGACATCAAGAATATTTGAGATCACTGAAATAATACTGTACTAACAGTCTTGACTAAAGTCAGTTGAAAGATCTCGGTGAATTGCTGGCAGTGTGCGTGGATGTTTTTGTAGGACTAGATAGCTTCCTGGGTAAACATTGTAGATATATGTCTGATAAAACAACTGTCGTGTAGGCTGTCTTAAAGTGATAGGGATAGTGCGTGATGAAATTAGCAGATGTTGAAGTATAAGATTATACAACCATCAAAAAGCACGTGATAATAACCAGAAGTTATTGTATAAAACAAAGAAGGGCTAACAAAGTTCGTGCACTTAAGGTGAGTGAACTTGGTGAGCATTAATAAGGTCTTGCTCCTTTGCGCAGAAGAACGTTCATAAGGGTCCCATTAATTAAGTATCCTATACTCATGGTACAGCATTTAACAAGAAAAGCATATCTAATAGCATCTTCAGCACTTACAGAAGAGAATATGAGATCTTAATAATGTCATTCAGCTCTTATAATAATTTGCTAGTTATTTTCAAACATTTGAATGAGCTCGCGTTAAATGTCCTATAATGTAAATAATGTTTTATTCACATTGAGACAGCTGAAAATCTTAAGCATGTCATTTATAGAACTTAGAAGACACTTTTGTACTTACAACTAGGAAAGTGTGTAACAACGTGCACAGGAGCAATACGTTTTGAACATGTAGTTAATACAAATGATGTAATAAGTTATTTAGTCAAGTTAAAGAGAGTGAAGCATTGCAAAAACCTAAAATTACTATTTTGGATGCAAACTAGAGACTAAAAAAAACATTGGGCTCTACATGCGTGTTGTACAGTTTCCACAACTGGCTTGACACAGTGGCTGAATAAGAAAAGAAAAAGCATATCATTTGCAGTTCCAATCATACGGCGTGAGCACAAAGTTTATCTTACTATTATTTTGGCATAACGTGTTTCTGGATGTTCAGACAAAAACTAAACAATACATTAAATATCTATATATTGCATCTACAATGAAACCAGTACCTCATAAAGATGGTCTTCCAGTGCTACATCCATAAGGTAATTGGGAAACAGAAGAGTTTCCCTGCAAAGAAGACAATGAATTATCTTCAGCTAGTAACATGAACTGACCATTTGTGATTACACAAGAAAAACTAAATAATTTAATTCATGAGTTGTTTCTATCAAAACAGAATAAAGAACTTCTTGGCTCTCATTTACAGCAATAGAATTTATTAGCTCCAAGAACAAAAGTGTCATTTTTACCAAAGTCGCCATCAAAATCTTGCTTCTCTCTCACTATAACATAAAAATACTTTGTGTTTCTCTACAAATATTGATGCATTGATGGAAAAATTGGGTACTGAATATCATACTCAAGCATAGAGACATTTTTATCGACTCACTCAAAGTCATTTTAAAAGCTGTAGTTTTGCACAATGATAATATTAAGTCATAGATTCCTGCTGCTCATGTTGTGAGCATGAAAGAAACTTATTAAAGCATGCAGGTTATACTTGAGACCATTAAATAGGATCAGCATAGGTGGAACATATACGGTGATCTAAAATCTCAGATTCTAAAAAAAACATTTCAAAAACGAATGACCAGTGAGAGATAATTACATACCAGGAAAACACAATATTGAGTATCAACTTTTAATGAAGAGTGCTTCTGTATCCACTTCATATTAAACTGGGGCTCATGAAGAATTTTATAAAAGAAATGAACACAAGTAGTAATGGTTTTAGTTATTCTCTCACTATATTCCAAAAATCAGTGAGGCGGTACCATTGTTGGACTACAGGTTCGTGAAGTGCTGGTTGATGATGATTTTCAAACAGTACTCAATCCGGAAAAATCATTAAAACTGGTTTATAAACATTTCTTAGGAACTTAAGAAAATGAAAACTATGCTGTGAAGAATGGTGTTATTCTCTAGAATTACATAAAAAGGGGTTTAGGGTATCATTAAAGTTGCATTTCTTACACTCCCGTTAAAACTGATTTCCAAATGAGCTAGGTACAGTGAGAGATGAGCACAGTGACCACATTTCTATAGTGGAAGACCGATGTGAAGGACGATGATGATAGCAGATAATTGTTGGTTTTTACATCGAAAAACTGAGAACATTCACTGAAGGTGCAATGAGTCAAGCAGGTATTTTATAATAAAAAACTAATTCCATGACAAATATTTTGAACGTAGACTGAATGTATTTTCAGAATGTAATTTAAGTATAGCTTTTAAACTAGTATTGCTATTATGTAACTTTCAATGAATAAAGTAAGTTATTAAAGAAAAAAATGTTATTTTCATGATACATATATATAAAAACATTTTGAGGTGATCTGTTCTTTTCAGCATGGCCCGGTATGGCCAAGCGTGTTAAGGCGTGCGACTCGTAATCTGAGGGTCGCGGGTTTGCATCCTCGTCGCGCCAAACATGCTCGCCCTTTCAGCCGTGAGAGCGTTATAATGTGACGATCAATCCCACTATTCGTTGGTAAGAGAGTAATCCAATAGTTGGCGGTGGGTGGTGATCACTAGTTGCCTTCCCTCTAGTCTTACACTGCTAAATTAGGGACGGCTAGCGCAGATAGCCCTCGAGTAGCTTTGTGCGAAATTCAAAAACAAACAAACAAACAATATTTTCAACATAATTTTTAATCAGCATCATCAAATTATTCTGAAACAGTTGCATTTTTTCAAGTAGCAGAGAAGATATTTTGTTATTGCTTGATTTTAATAGCTTGCACGATCACTAAAGTTTAATTACTAATTAACACTTTTTATTTTCTTTACTAATTTTTATATTTTTTATTATATATACTTAATTACTTTTGAAACTCATTACTCACTTTTATCCCACATTGTGGTTGGCAATCTGTAGCTGTTTACACTATTTTGAGAAGCACTTTTTTCTTGTAATTAGAAGTCAAACTTCGATTCTGGATATTCTTCACAGAAAGTTTGGTGCAGTATCCTTCAAGTCTGTTATTAGTTATATGGATGTAAAAAGGCATGTTTTTTATTTTTTGTGTACATAAATGTCATGTTATGTTAATACTATTTTCATTTTATCGTATGACCTTCTCTGACATGATGGACAATTGTAGAGAGGTCGGTATTATCGAGTCTTATATATCTACAATATGTTGCTGGGCCCTAACAACTCTTTTTGTTTCTCCAGTGTATTTGAATCCACATTCACAAGAGATATTATAAATGACGTTTTCCTGTCTATTGGGTCTTTAGCTTGTTTGGTGTACATTAACAATGTATTGTATTGTGGCTTCTTAATACTGTTGTGATTTTATGTTCTTTACATGTCTTCTGTATACTTTCAGCGAGACTCTCAATATGGATATATGTCCATAATTTCATTCTAATTTATTATGGGCATTTATTTATCTCTCTTACTTTCTTCTTTATCTAGTGTTCTGGGTATCGGTTACAAATAAGTATTATAGACATTTACTGTTGGCTACTTCAAATCTTGTTAATACTGGAAACTATACAGTCTATAATACTTGTATTTACATTGTTAAGTAGTTTGATCTTTTGCTAAGGTATTTTCCGCGTATTTGGCTTTTCTGTAAAGGATATAGTATGTAAGTTATGAGTCTTGGTAACCATCACATCAAAGAATAGGAGGTTATCATTTTTTTCATTTCCTTTGTGAACTATATTGTTTAACATTGCCATTCAAGTAGTTTATGAGTTATTAAATCTTATCTGTTGTGCGTTACCAAATTCTGAGTATAGTATGATTGGATATTATATAATAATTGTATTCTATATTTCATACAAAAGCTATCGAATATTGATCATAGGTGTAGTCACATGGCCACGCATTCATTTTAGTTAGTGGTATTTATTTTCAGCTTGGAAATAACTTATATTGGAACAAAACTCTGTGAGTTTTATTATTTTTATTATAGTGGCTTTATAATCTCTGCAAAGTTAAATATATATTTAAATATATTGTGTCTCATTTTACTTCTAATGTTCATAAAACTGACTGACGTATGTATTCTATGTTATGTTGTCCTCTGTGTCTGTTCTATAACCATTAATATACGAACTAAATTTGAAAATTTAACAGTTCAGTTGAAAGTAATGTATTAGTTCAATTAGGCAATTAGTCATTTGTGATATTTTCTCTGCTGAAAGATATGTTTGTCAGTATAACAAGTTTATGTTCCAGAACACTTCAAATGGACATTATTTCAATGTCTGTCAAAAAAGAATAAAAATTACCTTTCCTTCAACTTTCGTGGTTATTATTGAAAAATATAATTGCATTGTTATGTTACCATATTCAAACGCACAACCAATCATGCTTTCTTCTTCTATCAAAGTTATCAGCCATTTCAGTGATGCATATTTTTCTCTTATAATAAACTCCAGTCCAAATATATGAAATTGAAAGTGCTTCAGAAATACTACATATTCAAAAAATTACTTTTTCATTATTCAGTATTTACATCTAGCACGTTATCATACAACCAAGAGTGTGATTACTTACACAATATTTAAATACATTGCATCATACTAGAATGCGCCCAAAAGATTCACTTACGCTATCGCCAACTTAAAAGATGGTCACACTGACAACGTCTGTGTACTTTTATTGAACGATTATATGAATTATCTACTGAGTACACTACACAGTGAAAGAATCAACCACATGAAGTCGCGCTATCCCAGTTAATGATAAACTTTTTACAGTAATACATTATTTACTGATATAACTAAATGTCTCTCAAAAACTCAAATGGCCTCTAATTACGCTACAAAATGTACTAAAACATATCACTTGCTGACACTTTGACACTGTTCGTAATTGTCAAGTTATCCGAAAATTAGACGTAATGAGTCAAGAAGCAAAATTAGTAGTTTACTGTTTACTCATTATGCCACATATTATGAGTAGTGAAGACCCAGAATTTACCATAACACCCTCACACTAATAGCCTGGTTGAAACTTAGAGTGTAAGCTGATAAACAAACGGCTGTAAATGTTATGATCTTTGAATGGATTATTTGTAACAATAGTCCACTTTATATTGCAATAGAATATATGGCACTAGAGAGTAACATTTTACTGATATTTAGCAATGAAACTGTGCTACAAGTAGATGTACAAGTCACATCAACTGCTAAAGTCCCTGAATGATCACATGTATACATATATATATAGAAATTTGTGGAGATGCTAATGGTTATAACTATCAATTCATATGAGTGTGCTCAGACAAAAATAACAAGAAAAGCTGCTGCATAATAGAAAATAGTTCGTGATAAGCTATACAAGGAAGACCACTCTCAAAGCAAAACATCAATTTATTAATTATTTGGCTAAAGTAAGTATCACTGACATGACAGGCTTTCAGATCTGGTTGTACTAGAACAATTGACAGCACACTCTATCAAATCGTGAGCTTTAGCGTTGATATAACGCAAGAGCACATGTTAAACACATCATTAACCTGGGGATATAACTTTCTGATGAAACTTCACGAATTCTCTGGACCGAAACAGGAAGGAGACACAGAGGAGGAACTGCACAGTCACGAGAAAACTAAACTGGAGAATAGCATTTTACTGATATTTAGCAATGAAACTGTTCTATATAAAAATTCTGATTATGTAAGCTGTTTAATTTAGTGACCGTAGTGTTGCTAAAGGCCTTCTGCGTGTTACTGTTGGGAAATAATTCTGGAATGAAAGCTAGAACAGCGTTTTAGATCATAATTAAATTTATGTAAACATCCACCTGAAAAACGACTTGGTATTCTTTTCTCCCTAAATAAAAACAATGGACACGTTATTCTAGTGAGAAATACTTCATTATTAAGGATGTAGGTGAAACTTTTATCGTTCGGTTCAGATATATGTGTAAAATTAGTTCAAATGGTTTGCAACCACAAGTAGAAATCAGTTCTTAAGTTTATTTTAACGCCCAAAAATCAAAATGACAATTATTAAATATTATTTTATAGGCTATAGAATGGGATTTTAAAATAGGATTGGAGATATATCACCTGAGGAAACACAGTAGACAGTGGAATTTCACAGTAAAAATATGTTGCTAATATTTTCTAAGAACCGCTCGATCAAACATATCTGTGGAAGTTCATACTTCAAGTCATTTTCACTTCATTCGTATAAGATTCATGTATTTTGTTGATGAAGAGCAAAAATAGAAAACAACTAATAAATAAGATATGCGACTGAGAAGACTAGATAAAAGAGATCTAGATACCTGTTTTTACAAGTTGGTATTAATTTATAACAGAAGTAGTATCGTGTGTTTCAAATTATTCAAACTGGTGGGTACTAATAATAGTCACTTTATCATTGTTTAAACAAGTGATGCTATGATTAGTATCATGTTAATAATGTTGTAGTTTTATAAATACAAGTGCATTAGAACTTGTGAAACAAGATAAAGTATAGCTGATTGGCTGTACATATTGTTGATATCACACTTATGTACATACAGTGCCTAATACTGTAAAAATAATTAACAGAAAATATTTTTAACTGTTTTACCTACTGGTAATTATGTAGTGTTAATTTGTGTGCATACAGAGTTATAGATATAATTACAATACACTGTACATAGTAATTAAGGATATAAAACCTTCTGTTAAGAGTACAAACATCACAGGACAGATTGAAGAGAGATAAAAGGAAATATAATTGCACATTGCATGTACGTAATATTCAAATTATTCACTGTGTGCATCAGTGTGGATTATAGTAGCACATTGTGTCTAGGTAATATTCATATTATTCATATTGTGTGCACCAGTGTAGATTCATTTATAACACATTTCTCTGTGAAAATATTTTGAAATATTTGAACTAATTATTTACATTTACCAAACATTTTCTTTCTACTTCTAATGAAGAGGACCTCTAGTTCTATTTTTTGTTTTAAGTTATTTTTTGAATACAGTATATCTGTCAACATTCCAAGAAGGTGTATATAACTGTACGTTGTATAATAGTTTACTCTGTATTGAAAAACATGCTCCAAGCCTCATTCAGCCAATGTTATTGGTGGTATTCGCTCAGTTCCGTGAACAGAAGATTGCAGTTGATTTGGAAAACTTAGTTTATCTTAAAATTGTTACTGAGGGTGAATATTTTGCAGGTGAATACTTGTCTTTTCACATATATTTTTTGAAAACATGTACTTGCAGATCTAGATTTAAAGACACTGTAGAGAAAGACAAAAAAGATTAACACCGTCTTCGTCATATTTATCCACCAACAGTGTTCCCATAAACAGAAAGCAAACAGATAACACTTCTCAACTCAGAACTTCCAGTCCTCTGATTCACATCTTTCGAGAAAGAGCTGGTTACGACTTCTAACGCCATATCCCTACTTATCTTCAAACTATGAAACTAAGTATATGGCTGCTAGTATAGCCAAGGGTGTTGACATCAACTAAAAATTCATTGCAAACTACAACTGCGATAATACTTTCTAAACTTGCACTAGTGGAGCTGGGAAGAACTATTATATTTGTTCAACTGGATGGTACATAAGGCGAAAACCTTAATCAGGTATCTAGAAACATGTTGGATCCAAAAGCCATGTTGAGCTCACATGAAAAAACTCATGGGATCATGACAAGTAAATTCTATACCAAGTTAGTAACAAAGGTGAAGTTATTGAGGCTGTCGATGTCTCCACCAGCCAGTATTCCCTGTGGTCCCATGGAGAAACCCCCAGTCAGAAACAGACTGTTGGCTTGAAGAATAACACTCCAGTGATTTCGTACCAGTAAAAGAGACTCGGAAATTTATGAAAAGTAGGTAACCCCCCTAAAAAAAAGTCTCATGCAAGCAATGGATCAAGTAAGCATTAGGGAGATACAATTATGAGTATTAGTGTTTATTTTATATATATATATAAGATAATAAATAGCTTTAATACCATTAACTACAATACTTGTTAATAGGTGATTAAAATCAGCACTATTAAACAATAATGAACTGAGAGGTTTCTTCTTGTAGCAAAGCCACATCGAGCTATCTGATATATCCACCAAGGAGAATCCTACCTCTGACTTTAGCGTTGTAAATCGAAATAATTTCCGCTGTCCTACCCAGAGACAGTAATGAACGTGATGTAAAGTAAGCATTAAAAAGATTCCTCAAAATCCATTGTAAATCCCAATCGTCACGTTATTCCTTTAAGGTTAAGACGGGGATTTACAGTATACTTTGCGAAAACTTTGTTTATTCTTATTTTATATATATTTTTCTTATATTTTTATTTGAGTGAATTCACACATGTGGTATAAGTTGGAATTATACCTCTGTATATATATACGTCTTGACTAGGTTTGACATTTTTGTTTGTAAAAGGAGAAAACTGATACGATTACAAATTGATTTGGAAGAATGTTTAAACTATTCAGTAATCAGTAACGACTAAAAAAATTAAAATTACATTGTTATGTGTCTATATCGTAGTTTATTTGTTTTTGGAATTAAGTACGAAGTTACATCGCGTGCTATCCCCACCACAAGTATTGAAACCCAGTTTCTATCAGACATACAGCTGTGGCACTGGGAAGCATATCGTATAGAGATCCCAATATAAACTGATTGTTTTAATAACATATTATAAACAAATCTTTAGTTAGCAAAAAGGTTTGTACGCTTGCGTCGAACAGCTCTTGTAAATAATTGCTACGAGATTGTGTACCAAATGGATCTGAAATTAGAAAAAATTACAATTTTTAAACTCTGATCATTATAAACAAAAATTGCTTTTGATTGAAAATAGAATATGAATAAATTTGTTAAGATTATCAAGAACGAAACAAACACGAGCACTAGACTCTCTTGGAATATATTTGACAAAGAAAAGAAAATGGACCTGGTCATATTATAAGTAACCAATGAAATTGAAAACATTTTCAAATACCCCAAACAAACTTACAGACCAGTTTACATTTCAACGTGAAGAAGTTTATCAAAATTTAAGACTTATAACTATTTCATGTTACGTTTTCTACATAATACCCAATATCTTAGCTTACAATAATAGCTCGTATCTCATGTCATGAAAGCGAGTGTTTCACAAATTGAGAAAATTAGCCCTTTCAGATAATGATAGAAACGAGTGTAACTTACTGTTGAGTATGAATGTTGGATTTATCCAACTGGATGTCTCTAAATATTATTCATCAAACTTCTTACATATATAGTACTTCAAGATCGTATTCTTAACTTATATAAAAAGCATAAAGTGATAGAACCAAATTTCTTTTAAGCAGTCACTTAACGAATGTCACAGTTGCAAATGTAAAGTAGGTAGCGTCTCAGTATTATTAAAACATTGTTCGTTAGGCGGCAGAAAATTTTTGTAAATTATGCAGAGAATATAATTTAATGTCCAGTCCATCTAACGATTAAAAATTAATTTGTTTTCTCCCTCACGTCTTACAAGCTTAAACATTATCGTAACTTGTACATACAAATGACGCTAAATCTAATACACTTCACGTTAAAAATGAACTAAATTTAACCATTTCAAGCCTAAATATTGACACGTTGACCAATTCGTTTTACTTGGTAAAAGCGACTGTATCCAATTATTTCCCATTTACGGCCTACTCTAAAACGTACTAAGAACCCGACTTCAAATTTTCTAGAGCGTTCTAAACCTAGTTGATCTTGACTTCATTGTTAAAACCTGCAACTCCTTTTACCTAACAAATGAATTATAACACTAAGATTACCTTTAAAACATCGAGTTATCATAAAGTTTAAATGCAATCAATTGTAAATGTTGGAATGGTTTTGATTATTATTATTATTTTTACTTTATGAACATTGAAAATAATCTTATAATTTAAGAAATAGACCTATAGTGATTTTACTTTCTATACTGGTACTGAATGAAACCCGGCACTTTTATGGGTTTTTTTTGTTTTGTAATAAAAACATACAAAAACGTTTAAGGCTTGATTAAATACGGTTGAGCGAGATGTATTTCCAGCGACCACTTACTATTTTTAAAACAATGCCGACACTTAATAAATGAGTTACTACATTAAGATATTTCTAACATGGCCCGGAATGGCCAAGCGTGTTAAGGTGTGCAACTCATAATCTGAGGGCCGCGGGTTCGCATCCCCGTCACGCCAAACATGCTCGCCCTTTCAGCCGTGGGGGCGTTATAATGTTACGGTCAATCCCACTATTCGTTGGTAAAAGAGTAGCCCAAGAGTTGACAGTGGGTGGTGATGACGAGCTGCCTTCCCTCTCGTCTTACACTGTTAAATTAGGGACGACTAGCACAGATAATCCTTGAGTAGCTTTGTGCGAAATTCAAAACAAACAAACAAACAAAAAATTTCTAACATTATGATCTTGATAGACCTCTATACAAAAAAAGCTCTCTTTCTTTTCTCTTTGCCTGCTTTCTTGTAATGTCTATGTTAACACAGCTTCGGCCCTCTATATAAAAGAAAATCAAGGTATAAAAAATAAATAAAGTACTTTAAAACACTAAATCAGTCATTGTGCTGCACGTTATTAAAATATTGAAAGTTATTTTTCTGCCTACGGCCACTGCGCATTCGTTTGTGCATAACAGCTTGACGTCAGATGAATAAGCTATTAACTAATTTAAATAATTTATTTATAAAAGATATAATAGCTGTTAATTGAAATCACTTTGAAAATTACGAGCAAGAACGATACGAGGTACACGTTGTAACTCAGCTGGTATTAGAGTAAAATGAACAGTCATGTGCGAAACTGTTACGACTTTTTTTTAAGACAACCCTTCGTTAGTACACAAATATTTTCAGTCAAATTATTCACGAGCACTTCCCATCATTAAGCAGTCTCACTTAGTGTGTAAACTACAATAATTAAGATTTCAAGGTCGTAGTCCTAATAGGAAGACACTAACATGACTATGGACGAGTGCAACAACAAATACCTCCTGCTGTTCGGTTTCTTGTGCTTTACGTTATGATGGCGCCACTACAAAAATTATTTGCTCCCTGCAGTTTGTGTAGGAAAATCTGGGCGACATTAGCAGTTGAACTATTAAAAAGGCTTCTTTAAACTTAAGTTTTAGTTTTCTAATATTAAAATGAGATCGTGAGGAGGAATACTTCAGGATTGCAGGAGGTATCCCCAACTAATGAGTTAAGACATCAGTTTATATCTGATTATTGCGCCCCTTGGTGGGGAACACTAACTTCAGCTCATATGTTATCCGTACCAGTGATTACTTCTAGTTGTATTAGGCCGCTAATAAAAGGATATTTGCATCCCACCTATCGCGAGGAAGCTTCATTGCTGTCTCCCTTCTAACGATTCTTTATAAACAACAATTAGGTGACTGAAAATTTATCACGAACGAAAGGTCATTCTTCACACCATAAAATCGTAAAGATGATACTAACTAATTCATTATCACACCAACGACTTACCCTTCTAACTAAACTTGGTTTTTATTGACGAACTGTTTACGGATACAAACTACATGTTATATAGTTTTATGTTTTACGGCTTTCGTGGTACAATATTGAACTGTTCTTGAGTTTAAGTGTTATTTACACGCACATAAACGATGACGGAATTAATTTGCACGACAACTTGTTTCTTGTTTTTGTGAATAAAATTTAATTTGTGACTTACGAAATCAATTATCCGCTAGTAAAGCCATTATACACGTACAATCTTATATACCAGGACAGACTGAGAACATCGGTCTTCAAGGTGCAATATGCTACTAAGAGAAATGCATCTCATCAAATCTGTTCAATGGAAGATTCTTTATTGCAATTTATAAGAGACAACCTAAGTAGGTGTACGTTATTTATTATTGGACTCTGCTTTTTATTATTGAATTTGTGCTACCTTATCACACACCTTTAACTTCAAATATAATATTACATTTATCATTTATACTCATATGAAAAGGTAAATTTGTATTTTTATAGGTGATACATTTTACTTGCTATCTTTTCTGTTGTTGCATTTAACTTAAATGGCCAGAAACCAATTCGTTACTTCATAACATAACAAACATCCAATGAATGAAAAAAATATGTTAGTAAATTCGACATCTTCTACGACTCACTGAGAAAAATACAAATTGTATATGTACGTGTATTGACTTCAGCATGTTCTTTCGTTTTTATTGTTTTTACGTTTCACGACGTTTCCTGCCTCAAACTGAACCGTTTCACGTCAAATCGAAAATACCGTCTTGAAATAAAATACTTTACAAAAACTGTAAAGGCCAGGATAATATTGTGAACATGATTAATATGTCGCCCGTTTTCTTCTTCTAATAAAATAACCTTGTAAATAAGCATACTCGGTATGAATCAACTCGTCCAAACTGAGCTTAGAACATCTTTGTTAACTTAATCGCTTAATAGTTTTATTTCTTAAAATGAGATACGGATATACCTGAAAAATATTGGTCTCTCAATGGGCATTTAACTCACTAGTGTAAAACGTGTGGTTCAGGTTGAAAATTTGAATTCAAAATCCATGCAAATTCCATCAAAATACTCGATGTAGTTTGATGTACTATGTGACACTTTTTTACTGAACAAAATAAATAAAACTTTCACTAGATATTAAAAGTTAACAAAAACTTCCTTCTGAAAAAAATGTATAAGCGATTATTTAGAAAGTTATATTCTGTCAATCAAAGAAAAAATGCTTCAATGGCGGTATATCTCTGTATAAAATATAAAAAAGAGTCCACTTGTATTTTACAATTGCTTGAAAATCCCACAGTGAAAATAACATAAAATAACCATTGATCTGTGGTACGTTGCAAAATGCCCCCCAGTGGCTCAGCGGTATGTCTGCGGACTTACACGCTAAAATCCGGGTTTCGATATCCGTGGTGGGCAGAGCACAGATAGCCCATTGTGTAGCTTTGTGCTTAATTCAAAACAACAACAACGTTGCAAAATATCCCGGCATGGCCAATTGGCTAGGACCCTCGACTCGCAAGCTAAGAGTCCCGGGCTCGAATTCTCACTTTATCAAAGATACTCATTTGTGGGTATGTTATAACGTTACGGTCAATCCCACTATTCTTTCGTAAAAGAGTAGCCCCACAGTTGTAGGTGGGTGATGATGGCTTGTTGCCTTCCCTCTAGTCTTTTACGGCTAAATTAAGGACGGCTGGAGCAGAGAGTCCTCGTGTAGCTTTGCGCGAAATTCCAAACAAACCAACACTGCAATATATGTCATCATACAAGTACAACACGAGACGTAGAATTGAGTGGAAAGAAAAAAATGTATTAGCTTTTCTTTATTTAGAAGGTCCATTTTTTTTCATTAATAAAACAGTACAATGATTATAAAAAAATATCGTTAAGTCTTTTTTAAAGCGACTTAATTATAAAAGTTCAAAACGGTACGGAAGAAAACATTTTATTCTATTCTACTCACATAAAATGATTATTAAGATGTTCAAGGAATTAACAGACACAACTCCACAGTTTAGTCTATTTTATCTTGCCGTAAAGTTTGAATAAAACAACGATATTGTACTAGGTTATTTCATCAGATAGTCATTTCGTAGCTTTGCACTTAACAGACAAATAAATCTCTGCAATCTAAATGTAAATCGGGCGTATTAAAAATCAACTGTAAAAGAGTGGCAGAAATCGCTGTAAAAGGAAATAAAATGGTCAACATTTCAACCAACTGATTTCATACAAAATATATAAAGGTTGACTGATCAAAATTATCACGGAAGGGAAATATTAACCTATTGTTTCTTTTCTGGACAATTTTAACCACTTTTGTTTTGATTTTGTTTGTTTTTTTGTCGAAAAAAGTTGTATAAACTGTTTTTTTAACTTTTGTCAATTCACTTACGTTAAGAGGACGTGTGAAATGTGTGTTTGGATGTTTAAATTATAGTGGGAAAACTTTCATAGGTAAGACGTTATTTGTAATTTCTTTTTCTGCCTTTAGAGTATTCACCTATTATTCATACATCACCTGAGATAATAAATCCAGAACTTCTCTGGAGACATGAGAATTGTACTGTACAGTAATAAGCGCTTTGTCTTCTTGGGACAGGTTCTGCAGTATGTCTCAGTATAGTGTCAGACAATGACGAGGCCAGTCATAGACCCGAAACTCCAGACAATCATTAAGCAGAATGCCTATTGAGTTAGTTTTATGTAACACTACAAATAACGTTTTCTTAGGCGGTTTAAACAGCTATGAAAGCACGAGCGCCCTAGGATACGGGCAAGGCTGTGCTTTACTAGAGGCAGGATATCGTCACGATGCGCAAGCTTACAGAGGACGTGGACTTTCACGCTACAACCTAGCCTAGTGCGGTCGCAAAACAATTATTTTTTTGATAAATATTCATGCCTGGAGCATCTGGATCGAGGGTGCTTGTTCTGTCTTCTAGAGAACCGCCCACAATCTATGGCATTCAAAAGTAGGGCTCTGACCTTTGTGAACGCAACACTAAGCTGCTAGTTGTTTGGTGCAGTCTCACACTATCAAAAGCAACTTACATATGATACTTCATACCTCCACAAATAGAGTAACATCACATTTTTCCCAAAACATTTTCTCTTTCGACTTACCATGTTCCTTTTTAACAGTTCAGATGAACACCCCTCTTCGAAAGTATAACTATGCTACCTTCCCACAAAGTTCCCACGCACCATGTGAAAGAACTTTTTATCTTTACAAAGCTGTTAATGAATCACCATTCAAGCATGTGTACATAACACACTATTCAGCAAAGGAAGGTTTATTCCGTAATAAATAAAACTAGTATTGTTCAGGATTTTCTCTTTTTTTCTTTCCTAACATTTCAAGCTAATTTACATGCAATAGTCCTCCAACAGTTCAACGATAAGTCTGAAATTTATCACGCTAAAATCCATCTTCGATACTTGTGACTGACACCGCACAGATAGCCCAAACAAATAAATCATGATACATGGTGAAGTAATCAAGTACGAACATTTCTTATCTTATTATAAATCAATGTTTCCCATACCGAACAGAAAGTTTTAATTTCAGATTTCGGATTAACTTTTGTGCAACAGTATGATATATTTGTAAATTTTGTTCACTCGTGTTTGTTAAGATTGGTATATTTAGAACACTTACTATTTCTTTGGTTTTTACCTCATATTTGATTCTAGAAGAAAAAAAAACGCTCTAAGTTCCCACTTATAACAATGCCGTATTTGTAAAATTAAAATATTTCTAAGTTTTGATATTTTTATCAACAGAATGAAGTATATGACCCCGTACCCGATGAAACCGAGTATCTGAGGTAAGTTACCTCAACAATACAGAAGGCCTGAAGAATTATTAGTCGACTGTTGAGTAACAGAATACACCAGAAAGAAGTGTAATTTAAGAGTGCTAAAAGGAAGGACGAAACGAATAAGGTAATTTCACATTAAACACAGATAGTTCACGCTCGCATATTATAGAACTGGACATTTATAAGCAATCCGTGATTACGAGAAAACCCACTTGTAGAGAAAAATATATATGTAAAAACGGGTGATATGGATTGTAAACCTAACGATGACACCGAAGTAGGTCGAAACGTTGTTCGCTCCTCAACATAAAATTTTTTTCTCAACATATACCAGCCGTTCTTACATATATATTTATAAGCAATGTTATTGCTTGACTTGGTTTTGATGTGTTTCTTAAAAAGCTGTTCCAAGAATTGTTCTGACCTGATTTTATGTTTCTGTTAGTACATATTTAGGTTCTTTATTTCATTTTTCGTTCTTGGTTTCGATCACTAAATCGAACTTCTGGACTTAACAATCTACCAGACTGCTAAAGATTGGAGCTAAACTGCTCACTATACTGGATTCAATACCCTGTTAGACACTAGTGAACTATATTCATTAAACTTTTAGCGTGAAGTGTCATTGAATTAAACTCAACACTTAAAACCCACTGCACTGAATTCAATAAATACTTAAAACTAGGCCTGACATGGCCAAGTGGTTAAGACACTCGACTCGTAATTTTGATTGTCGCAGGTTCGAATCCCCATCATACAAAACATGCTCGCCCTTTTTGCTGTGGGAGCTTTATAATGTGACTATCAATTCCAATATTCGTTGGTAAAAGAGTAGCCCAAGAGTTGGCCGGTGGCTGGTGCTGACTAACTGCTTTCTCTTTAGTCTTACATTGCTAAATTAGGGACGGCTAGAGTAGATAGCCCTCGTGTAACTATACTTGAAAGTCAAAACCAAACAAATCTAACTGTTCATTAGTCTGGTCTCATCACTTATGGACCACTAGTAAATTTAGTTCACTTGAACTTCAAACTGAACTGGTTACTTAACTGAATCGACTGAATGCACTTAACATTTCTTTCAAAATATCCTTAAGTTGTAATAAGTCAAACAAAGCAAGGCGGAAATATTAAATATCGTCTGATTTGTGTACATTACTTTTGTTTTGGTCTCTTTTACACTAGTTTTTCATTATCAATTTTCATTCAGTTTTGATATTCGTATATTTTATATAAATCCATATAGACTTTAAATCAACTTTTGCTTCCCACCGGATTAGGGTTAACTAGTACCTCTCTCCAGCTCTCGCCTTTTTTTCTCCTACATAAAATTTCACAATTCTTAATATTGTATGCGAATATCGATAAGATAACCTGTGAGAGTCACCTTGCTTGTTATCAAACCTCAGTAAACCAATTTGATGTCAACAAAATAAATACTGAGATACATGTGACGTTTTTATAATGCGGGTGAAGAATGAATCTATATTGACATCCAATATAAGCTGTGATGTAAAAAAACGTTCAAAAAGTAATATTAATAATAATAACTCATTAAATTCTAATCACAATACGATGTATTAATGCACTCATATTAAAAAGAAACTAACACAATCACACATCTTTGTACTGATTCAAACATACAAATGACTACTGCATTTTGATATGTTATTTCGAATTACTAAACTTTACAGTTTTTTTCTCCTTCTATATCATTAATGTTTCATGTGTTATGGCAACATCTGAAATATCGTAAATACTTAAACATTTAGGGCTAGAAGTTTCAGTGAGTACGTGGGTTGATGGTGATCTGTTTTCGAATGTCATATCTGACACCTCGATAGAAAGTAAGTGTATCGATTACTGAATTAATATGTTTATCAGCACGATATAAAATTCAACTGGGATTGTTGGACTATATAGCACAGCGGTTTGAAACCAGTACTACAAACTCAGTTGATAACACTTTAGCAATTTGAGTTTCGAAAACAAACGAAGAGAACATTTTCTAAGAATAACTCATTGAAAGATGTATAACTTGCATAAAGATTAAACGAAACAGGGATTATGCATAGATATATAGGATGTATAATTATATGTAGTTACAAAATAGGGATTGTATATCGACGTATAGGATGTATAACTAACTATACGTATTTACAAATAGTTTGTAAATAGATGGATTGGATATAATATGTAGTTACAAAACAGGGATTGTGCATAGAAATATAGATGACATTTTGTCGTCCATTATCGCACAATGAATCTCGTCAAAATGTATATATATCCAAAAACTGATTTTATGCATGGTAACGATCAAATAATCTTAGGGTTATGAGCAAATCACCCCAGATAAACGAGCTTACATCTTTCTAAAATGTAACATAGCTGAGTTGTTGAGTAATCACTATGTAGAAACTACTAGAACTGTTCCGAAAGAAAACAACTAAAAAATATATTTAAACAGGGCTATAAATGTTGAAGCAAAGATGCCGACGTGATTTACATGTTACGGAAATTGATATAAAATTACACTAGGAAATCATAAAGTCACTTTGACTCCAGTTACGCAGAGTCGAAAGGCAAGCAACAATTTTTTAAAGTTGGGTGTGTAAAAACCATGAGACTTAAGAGGTTTTATAATCAGCATAATGTTGTGATGTTTTCGAACTTAAAACTTTATATACTGTATGTTTTGTTCTACGTGTAGTGCTACAAACTTAATAACTGAACCAACGTAGTTCATGAGTAACTTAAAAAACGTTTCCCAACCAATGAGTTGTGAAGCTGGCGTACGGTTTTAAATAAGTCATGAAATAAAATAATCCATGACTTCTGAGTAAAAGCAATTTTAGTATGGTTAAAAGCCCACCATATTTTAAAATTAAACATTTAACTGCATTGATGTCAGTGATAAGTATCGTTCAGTTAATATACGTGGGAGAATGTACAAGCACTCTCTAGCTAACGATGGCACAAATAGGCGTATTAATAAAGTAATACAAATGTCTTCTTGACTTTCTTTTTTACAGGTCATCAGAAGCGAAATAGAAATCTAATTATGAATCTTGTTTCAACAATTATTTACCCCTTGAAGTTTTCTTTCTTACAGAAAAATTGTGTTCCTTTTAAAAGCGTAAGTACATAGTGAAACAAGAATGACCAACAGATAACACACGTCTGCGATAGTTTCATTGTCTTGAAATTTCTACATGTTCTATAGTAATTCTTGTACGCTGAATCCGAACATTTTATCAGTTAATTTCTATCACGTATACATTTTTTTTCACAAAACGTCATAACCACTTTTAGATTACCTAGCTGAATCAATATTATTGAAATCGGGTCACGTTTTGTTGTGCTTAAAATGGTGTCAACCACTGGCTGTAAATTTATCTAAACCAATTACGACGTTGAGAGTCTTATCGTCGTTCTAAAAACTAAACATAATAATAAAAAACTGTTCATTGTTGTAAATGAAATAATAATTTTATTTAAGTAAGAGCCTTTCTTCCAGATTTGTTAAAAACAAAATTGTTTGCAATAGAGAAAAAATGAATATTGTTTTCGACATCTACGTAGATAATCCATTATTAACATTAAAACAACTTTTATAAAGTTTAAAATCGCAGGCCTGTGTAATACATAAACATTTGGTGACTTTAGCATGTAGAATACTCAATGGTTTGTAGTTTATACACTCAGCGCCTTTAGGGAGCCAACCATTATATTATGCATGAAGTGAAGGAATAAAATAATTAATAATTGTATATGTCATCAGATACCTGGCGTAGTTGCTTTATTACCGGTGTATATTCCTCTTTTTAGCTATCCAAAGCGCCTAAAATTCAAAAGCTAGTGAACAGCCAAAACAGTAATTTTTTACTTTTGTTTATCATCATATTTCTTTAACAGTCTTAGCACATACCTGACGTCCTCACTGATGAAATAAACAGAACCAGAATTTCCAATCGTGAAATGCTGCTTTATTGTAAAATAGCGTAGTAACGTAGGGATGGATTTTTTTCTTTATGTAAAGTCTAGATGGCTTAGTCTGCTAGATGATCATTAGCTGGATCAAATGTTCACTTACATCTACATGGTGTTTGGTTCTTTTCTCTCATGTTCAGCAGCCAGCCTTATATAGTTTGTTTTTTATTTAGCAGTAACGTTTTTCTTTATACTTGTAATTAGCTATCATTACTTTGATTACAAAGTATTTGTCTTGCTGGGTTGTTTTTTTTTCTAATTAAACGTAATGATTATTCTGCGAAAGATGCTGTTTCACGAATATTTATACAATGTGTACATAGTATAGACTTAGGCTAAGTTTCTGGAGTGAGAAGACGTTTCGAGTTCTACACCGAGACTTTCTTCAGGTAAAAGAAAACAAAAAACAAACGGACGCAGCCTACTTAAGCCAAGTAATTATTCTGTCAAATACGAAGTTTTAATATTTCAGAAAACAAACTTTGGAAGTTATAGGATAAAGCAAAATGCTAAACAATATATATTATCATAACTGTCAGTTCCAGCCATTAGTAAATCATATAACGTAAATTCTATTTGTATATTAAACGAAATTATAAATGATGGCAATGTGCTAGTAACTTGTGTGATTGAGCACAATGTATTATTTATAAGATATACATGCTAAAGGAAAAATGTATTATTGTATGTTCTTTTTCCCATTAGCTACCGCAAGACCTTCGTAGCTTCCATGTGACTGTTGAAATCATCACAGATTTTATATCTCCTTAGAGTCACACAAATTATATAATGTAAAATCATATATGTGTAAATTGTATTCACTAATTATATTCATTTATGTATTTGTGTGCGTGCCAATTCCGCTTGATGAAACTTACCATTTATTGGCATCAACACTAATGAAGATAGAAGAATTAGTGATGGTTGTGACGGGTTTAAAATCTGGCCACCATTGATGCTGTAAATCAGTTATATTTAGCCGAAGGGAAGTCTATTTCACATAAGCTGAGAAAGTCTGAACTTCTACTAGGTTAGGAAAAGAATGTCCAGAATTCTTTATTTGCAAATATTACTACCCTGAAGGTATGCAAATATTTCGCTCCTTACTCTAGGGAATCGGCGGGAAATTGAAGTTAAGGGCTAACCGTACGTGATAATTAAGAGATCTTTAAACTGCTCGAACAATAAGCATATTAGGAACATTATACTGAGGTACACAATTCATAGTCGATCGGAGAAAACTCTGAGGAGTTTTAAGAAATAAATTACTTCAAGCGTTGAAAGTGTCAATAAGTTTATGTGTTAAATGTCAATATCATATTACGATTATATTACACGAAACTATAAGTGTGTTTGTGTTGTGTTGTTTATATAGCAAAGCCACAAAGGACTATCTGCTCAGCCCACCGAGGGGAATCGAACCCCTGATTTTAGCGTTGTAAATCCGAAGACATACCGCTGTAGTAGCGGGGGGCACGAAACTATAAGATACTATTGGTAATAATTTAAAGTAGAAAGAAATGTATGCTTGTCTGTTTGTTTGTTTGTTTTGGAATTTCGCACAAAGCTACTCGAGGGCTATCTGTGCTAGCCGTCCCTAATTTAGCAGTGTAAGACTAGAGGGAAGGCAGCTAGTCATCACCACCCCCCGCCAACTCTTGAGCTACTCTTTTACCAACGAAAAGTGGGATTGACCGTCACATTATAACGCCTCCATGGCTAGGAGGGCGAGCATGTTTGGCGCGAACCCGTGACCCTCAGATTACGAAGCGCACGCCTTAACGCACTAGGCCATGCCAGGCCCTGATGTATGCTTGTTATTCGTTTTTACAGTTAGTACAAAGGTATAGTAATAATATTATGTAATATTAGAAAAGTATAGAATTACAAAATTCCGTATTTGTCGACAAAGTCAAATAACCTGTAGAAGAAAATTGTAAAGAGGATTATGTAATGATTTGCTTATACGTAGTTATATTGATGTTATGTGTTACTTAACGAATTGAACTTGAAGCCAAAAGCTAGGATTTATGTGTTCCGTAAGGTAATACTGTATTGTTATATTCATTGTTTAAAATAATACATTTAATTTTATGTTTCATTATTATTCTTTTATTACATAAATTGTTTAGCAGTGTTAGCTTGAGGTACGTTTTAAGGTCTTACCTAAATTTTCTAAGATGTCAAACCTCATTAAATGCTGCCGAGATTGCGTTGTAATCTTTATTAACAAGAACGTGAAAAGTAAATTTACTGAGCTATAGTCATTACAGGGTTACTTTTTCGCGATAAGCAGACAGTAAGCTCGATTTTTCTTTGTTTGGAATTAAACACAAAACAATACAATGGGCTATTTATACTCTGACCACCAGGACAATTGAATTGATGGGAATTGAATTTTAATTATCAATTCATTTTAGTATAAGATCATGTACGCTTTATAGACCTTAAATAAACATGCGAATAGCTTTAACAAATTTTATAACACACTCCATTTAAGTATGTATAAATACATTTTATTAAAATCAACCCAGACTAGTTGTATTACAAAAGTAAAAAAGTTACAAAAATGTATACTACAGTCAATATAAAAATACCTCTTTTAAGCAAAATATTTACATCTGAAATAAATTATATGTACAAAAAATATATATATTGCGTGGTACAGCTTTTCCTTTCTTTTTTTCTTCATCTTATCTTGGGTTATTTTTTTTTTAATTTCAAGTAATAGCATATAGTTAAAGAAGGAAAATGTAAACACATCTGTTACCATAGTCCTCTGCTTGTTCAAAATGCTGTTGGGTAGTTTTATTTTGTTTTTATATCTCTATGGCCAGCTCTCCCGAGGCAACATCTTTATATCTGTATGGCCAGCTCTCTCGAGACAACATCCTTCGTCAGCGTCGCTTCATTATTGAAAATATTTAATTGTGTGGCTAGTGTGAAAGGTTGAGAAGCGGCGCGTACCGTCAAGCCTCAAGGATTTGACTCTATATATATCTACATTTTGTTTGCTGGAAGCATGTTCAAAGATCCCCATCTAAGTAAACTACGCTTTGCGTCACCAAGCAACGGGCGCGATTGCCTTAAGCAGAGGCCGGTAACTCTAGCAACAGCAGAATTCTTCACATCCAATAATTACTGGCCCGCCAGCGGTTCTTCCTTCCCATGACAACGAAGCTCGAGCCATGCACGTGCTATCAACACACTCCCGCGCGGTAAAAGCTGCAACGCAGATGCTGCAGAGCCCTTCAGGTGAAAGACGGCAAACTTTTTGGAAAGAGTGATTATAAAACGACTAGAATATTAAATTGCCAGCAGTATAATCTATAACTGGAGGACTTGTATTATATTTTTTTCACGATCAAAACCCTTGTTTCTCAAATGACACGTGCATCTAGAACGCACACATCATGCTTAAAGTAAACTTTGGGGGAAAGGTTTATGACGTAAATATATCTAAAAGCATAAAGTGGATGATTAAAAATATAATGCACATTATGAACAAATTCATGAAAACAAAAGTTTTATGTATAGTATAGCGATATACAAATATATATGTGCATATAAATTATTATATTATTGAATATTTGTAATACGTATGTTAAGTCAAAGTTTACTGTAAGCTATAGATTACTTTTCTTCATATCTACTGATTCTCCAAAACTTTTCTCAATAAAGTGCTTTAAGAAACTTGTATTTTTACATCTCACAAAACTTTAGTTTCTCATAAAGTTCTAGATGTATCATAAGAGTTATGATCAATCCATTAACGGGGTACTACTCATGGCTGCCTTTTCTCTGGTTGGTATTTCAAACTTTGGGACGAGGGCAGATAGCCTTAGGAAACAGTTTTCTGAAAGTAAACGAAAAATATATATTCTGACACGTAGATTTAAGTGAACAATGTTCTAATTATCAAAACGCTTTTAGAAATATACTGGAAAATATCTAAAGAATACGGTTATAGCAAATATTCCTTAATCTTGTAATTTATATTTTATCTAAAAGGATCGTGATATTAAGATCGAAAAGTTTAATAATAGAATCCTAGAAAGTTCTAAAAATTGTTGACATCAATATCTCTAATAAATCCAATGAGTATACTATACATACAAGGAGAGATGAATAATAGAGTTGTTCCTAGTCGACAAAGTTGGTGCTTCAAAGAAGTTTTTCTTTTTATTGTTATTATTAGCGTTTCGTTTTGAATAACTTGTTCAATTAGCCGTGAAGCTGTAGAAGTAAGTTTATGTTTTTGTTAATGTAGTTTATTTAGCGTGGTACTTATTTATAAATTACAGATTACAAGCTTGTCAAAATGTTAAGGAAAAAATCAAAGTAATTTGTTATCATAACAAGACTGGAACGAAACTGGATTTTGAATTATTTCAACCAGATTATTTAAAAATATACGTCCGACAAAAGATCGACGTTATAATAACACGATAGTGACGTAACAAAATTTTTTATTAAGGGCATTTGTTTGTTTCTTTGTTTTGGAAATTCGCACAAAGCTACTCGAGGGCTATCTGTGCTAGCCGTCCCTAATTTTGCAGTGTAAGACTAGAGGGAAGGCAGCTAGTCATCACCACCCACCGCCAACTCTTGGGCTACTCTTTTACCAACGAATAGTGGGATTGACCGTCACATTATACACCCCCACGGCTGGGAGGGCGAGCATGTTTAGCGCGACGCGGGCGCGAACCCGCGACCCTCGGATTACGAGTGCACGCCTTAACGCGCTCGGCCATGCCAGGCCTTATTAAGGGCAAGCCATCTCAAACGTTTTATTTGTTTTGAATGTCCCCAGTGGCTCAGCGGTATGTCTGCGGACTTACAAAGCTAAAAACCGGGTTTCGATACTCTTGGTGGGCAGAGCTTTAAATGGTCTGGCATGATAAGCGTGTTAAGGCGTTTGACTCGTCCAAAGCTACACGAGGGCTACCTGCGCTAGCAGTCCCTAATTTAGCATTGTAATACTAGAGGGAAGGCAGCTAGTCATCACCACCCACCGCCAACTCTTGGGCTACTCTTTTACCAACAAATAGTGGGATTGATTATCACATAATAACGCCTCCACGGCTGAAAAGGCAGACATGTTTGGCGTGACGGAGATTCGAACCCCCGACCCTATTTCGAATATTCAAAGAGGCTCGATCCACGTCTGTCTTTTGAGGCCCCTTGCTATGATAAAAAAATAACACATGAAAACGTAATAATACTACAGGGTGGTCGCTAGAAAAGCGGAAAGTTTGAGGGTCAGATGAGATCATGAATAAAATGCGTGCTTACTCATTTCTATTTTAATTTCTTTACATCATGAATAAAATGCATGATTTTACTATCATAAAATGCATTTTGAGCATCTATGAGTGTAATATAACATATGCATTTAAAAACTTTGTAAAAGTTATTCTTTGTGAAAATAAATAGCTGTTTGACAAATTTTCCGCTTTTCTAGCGACCACCCTGTATTTTTAACCTATAAGAAAAGTTAAACGTAATTTGAATATTTCTACTTTAACATATAATTATTAACATTGTTTAACATTCAATAAACAATTTTTTCTCTTTTTCATACGTAGAAATATGTCACAAACGTTTTGAAATTTTGAAATTCTTTCTGAGCTTTAGGCCTGAGTTAAATGGTCCTCCTGCTACTTACTTACTCTCTAACTGGCTCTAATGAAGTGCTCAATTAACTTTTTTCTAAAATTGTTGACGTTCATAGCTTTTATTACAGACTTATACTTTGTTTTTCAAAAAAAATATTCTGTGGGTATTTTCTAATAAACATTACTAATGCTTTTCATTCTTAAAGTATGTTTTGTTACTTCACAACAAAATGTAATTCAGTTCTCTAAGATACTGCTTTAAAATATAGAATAATTGTTTTGTGAAAATGTCCATTAGATATACCCTAAATAAAATTACGTATAATCCCATGAGATATAACAATAACAAATGAAGCTGGGAAATAACAAACTTATCTTATCATACAAACTACAAATTACTACGTAAAGTCAGAATATATTTATTGATTAATCTGAGATATTCACTTTTTGAAAGTACGGACAAGCAATAACAATAATGAGACGAAATAGAAAAATATAAGCAATGTGCACCTTTATAGATGCATGCAATTGATATTCTGTTTATAAATGTTTATATGAACGCTTGCTGATACGTAATGGTTTTGGTTTTCTTTTTTAAAGTGAAAGAAAATTAATGACCTACTGAAAAATATCTTCTTGACTTTTATTCACATAAGTGTTCCAAAACATGTTAAAAATATACTTGATTTTTTCAGTGTTCATGCCTTTCTCTTGGGTAAATTGCAATTAACAGTAACTTGTGGGGAAAATAACTTAATAAAACAAATGCATTAAAATATTTAATTTCTGTTGCGAATACTGGTGTATAGAAGACATATTAATACTGGAAATAAACGATCTTATGACACTAAGTTTCGTTTTATAGCTTCTTAGTAGCGTTCACTGATACACAAACCGATTCGGTATTATTATTAAACCTTAAAATATTGGTTGAAACCAGTTCATATGCAATACCAATTAATATCTGTTGAAGTTAGCATAACTGTAATTTCCTTTAAATATTCTTTGATCATTATACGTTGAAAGAATATTGTAATTATTAGATGCTTGCGCTAAGTAATTAGTACAAAATAATTTATAGTCCACACTAAAACTAATTATTTTAAGTACCTTAGCTAAATGTACCAGGTTACACATACCTTACTTAAAAGATCGTCGCTATATGTTTATAAAATGACTAAATATCATTATAATGTTAAACAATCTTAGTATTAAATAATATCTAAATCTATAACAATAAAAGGGTGTGTATGTTTGTCTCTGTGAGTGACCACCATAGCTCTAAAAGAAAAGAACCTATAAATGTAAAATTTTGCATAGATCCAAAGTGGATTCTAGGGGTGTGCATCTGGGTATTATCACTTATTTAAGTGCGTGTACGCATAAGCATATCTTTACTGAGCGAGCTAGCAAAAAAAAAACACAAAAAATAAATCACAGATAGGCACGCACGTGTGCGTTTAAGTGACCGCCACATCTCCAAGAGGAAAGATTCTAGAAACCGGACGTTTTGTACCCATACTAAGTGTACCCTGAGGGTGTGTACCTGGGTATTACTTGTTTTATCCACGTGCGTGCGAATCTTTTTAATAAGGCAAGCTTACAAAAACCACATAGAAAAGAAGTGGTTTCTAATGTAACAACTTTTATTATATAGAAAAGCCACTGCGTTTTGGTAACAGTGCGTACCAACAATGTTGTAATGTTGCTCAGCAACAAAAGTATATAGGTTATATTTTTATGGTAAAAAATGGTTAAGAATACACACACTATCAATCTAAAAACCCGAGCGAAACTGAGAACTTTCCTTTGTCAGTTATACTACAAGCATAATCTAGATTATTTACTTGACTAAACTGTCTACTTCGAACTTACCTAAATATAACAAGTGTCTTAAGTAGGTTTCAAATATAACAATAGTAATTTGATTAGTTGTTTGAAAGATTTTGAATTTCAGTTTTAAATACAACAAAAATATCAGGTTGTCTAGAAATAAATGTCGTTTTTGAGCTGAAAAGTTTGGAAACGTATAAACCAGTGTTGTAAAGCAAGCCTTTGTGAAATTAAGCACCATTTGCTTCAACACACATTTGCCAACGTGTAACGATGCTGTTTAACGATGGTCAATGAATTCCCTGAAAGTTTCTTCTGCAACTGTCTGGTTTTGATGGCGTTTATTGTTCAAAATGTTGTCAAAGTCCTCGAAAAAAAAAGGAAAATATGTGTGAAAAAGGTTTGGGGAATGAGGTGGATGAGGCATCACCTCGATTCACAATTCGTTCAATTTTTGGATCGTTATCCTTGACTGGTCTCATAACGCCGATTTTGTTGATCTTCAATCAATTCATGCGGAACTCACTTATCTAACTTTTTATCTTTCCTATCGCACTCAGGTAGTTGACAATACTTGGTTTGATTGTGCCTAGCATTCCTGCGAGCTCACGTACTGTTGTGGGAGAGTCTGTTTCATTTGTTTCTCTTAATGTGTTTTCATCTAAGGATGGTTTTATTCCACGACCTTTGTGGTCTTCAAAACATTCATCTCCATGTCGAAACCTTTGGAACCAATGCTGAACTGTAATAGATCCATGGCTGAATGCTTGGTTGATGTTCCATGTAGTTTTGGTAGTTCTTCGTCCAAGTTTGAAGCCCTAGAGGAAAATCAGATGAAAGTCCTTCTTGTCCATGCTGCTTTAGGAGCTTTAAAACTTACTCTGAGTAGAGTTGAAACAGCAGACAATTAACACACCTTGTAAGCGACAAATATTGGATTAAACCAACCAACCAACAATATTCAGCATCTAAATATTATCGCAAGAATTCCGACATTTATTTCTGGACAACCTAATAGCAAGAAGGTATCTTTATTATAATATTTAAATATAACGATGGTTGTTAGAAGGACCTTGTTTATTTGCTTTAAATATAACTTTAATAACTAGAAAGACTATCATATGTGCATTTCTTTCATTGTATTTTTTCGCAAAAATTATAAATTCGTCATGATGAGGTAAATGTTGTATTCGCTAAGCTACGTATACTTACACTCAATTTGTTACTGTATATCAGATTTATATGTTCTTTTATGTTGGGTTTTTTTCCAATCGCCTAATGGTTAATTTAATATATTCAAAACTGCATCTAGGTCACTTAAAATTCATGCAGAACAAAACTGCAGATTTATTATTAAAACTTAAATGAAATACTTTAGTATAAGGTAATTAGGTTGTAATGGAAGTATTATATATAAAAATATGGTACATATTCCAAATGTTATTCTGTTAGACCTACAGTTTCAAATAGAGTTATCAGTAATTATGAATTACCTGTTTTTTGTTAACTCCCTAATTAATATATAAATAGAGATTACCTTAATTTTTCTAATGAAACTTGAAACTTCCGTGTTGACAAAAATGTTATTGTGCAAGTTTTGATGTTGAAGTGCAGAATGTTTGTGTATTCCTGTTTCTTTACAAGAGACATTACAACTAACATTGATCATTTTCTGTCAGATGATGATTTTATAGGAAGGTTTCGTGTTTACGTTTTTCTGAAGTTATTAAGATTTATCTCAAAGGAATCCATTTTTATTTAATAACATTTTATATGATAGACTTGCAATGAGATCAAGTTTAACCCATCACTTATCAACATGTTCTTTTATTATATACTGTGGAAAACAGTCCCTCAAACTTCAAGCCTTTGTTATTATCTTGAATGATCTAAAAGAAGTCGATCAGTTATTGAAATGTCTTTATGAACTTAATAATATACGGTTCACAGTAGAATACGATTAGGTCTTGTTGTTGTTTTGAATTAAGCACAAAGCTACACAATGGGCAATCTGTGCTATGCCCACCACGGGTATCGAAACCCGGATTTTAGCATGTAAGTCCGCAGACATACCGCTGAGCCACTGGTTGGCTCGGTTAGCTCTACCAATTTGCTTTTCTTGTCACATTAGTACTCAAAAATAATAGAAAGTGTGAATTTGAAGAGTACCACAAAAAGTTACCGGTTTTTACTTTAATTTTGACAATTTATTCCAGAATGGTTATAGGTAAATATTACTCTTCATAATTCAATTAGTCGACAGTGGATGTCGTTAGTTTTTAGCGCAAAACTGTACAATGGGCTAATCTTCACTCTGCCCACTCCAGAAAACTGAGCCCCGGATTTTAGCATTTGTAATTAGACACCAGTGAGCACGAGCAAACAGAACTCCAAAGTTTCGTATAACAAGTCTATAGTTGGACACTTCCAAAAAGGATAGAATAACTTACTATTTTTAAAAACAACAGCAGAGAACCTTGTCCATAGTTCTGATAAAAGATTAATGTATTGATTCCAAACTTTAAATATACAAAATAGAATATAACTGTCTTGATTCATTATTGACTGTTAATAACTTAAAAGAGGTACTGTTCAAAGAATAAATACAAAGAAACTGGCGTAACTTGAAAGTAACAAGTATTTTTTGGAATAAAAATGTATTATTAAATTAGTAAATTCTATAGTTATTATATATTCCAAAATAAATTATTCATAAAAATTAGCATCAATATCTCATATTCCCTTTCAGACTGGTAATCCCCATAATTTTTACTACAATGTCCGACAACATATGCGTGATTTAAAAAAAAAAAAACGAATTATTTCAGATTTTACCACTACTAATTCCAGTAATCTTTTATTTTATTGAATACAAACATTCACATTTTACGGTCATTTCAATGGAATGAGACACGGTTAAATTATGCCAGATAACACATATCTTACACAAGGAAGTTTACATATTTTTTCCTCGTACAGTCCTAAGAATAGTATTGCTATTTATTTATCCTATAACCTGTTTTTATTCTGAGGATCGCAACGAGACCGGAGTAACTTTAAGGAAACAAAAACAACTACGATTACACTCAAATGATATGTGAATTTATTAAGTTGAAGCTACTGACAAAGTGGGTGGGAGAGTTTTTTTGTTTCAAGTTAAGCACAAAGGTACACAATAGACTCTCAGGTATCGAAACCCGTTTCCTAGCGTCTTAATTCCAGACATACTACTGTTACACTGGGAGGCAACAAAAACAGTCACGTATATTTTATTTTTATTATTATTATGGTTATATCACACGTATACACCCAGTGGCTCAGAGGTAAGTTTGTGAACTTACGTCTCTAAATATTTAATTTCGATACCCGTGGCGGCTCAGCAGAGTATATAAAAGCAAGATTAAGTTGCATTTACAATACACTTCGTGATAAGAGAAAATCTCTGCACACACTAAAGCAAGAAAACACAACCTCTTCAGAAAAACGAAGTTGGATTTACTTATGACCAAGTATACATTATTTTCACGCATCATAAGATATCATTATTGTCACGGTGGATATCACTTTACGATGCACAGGGCGTTCACTGTCACTGTTGAATTTATTTAGCGCTCGGCTCGTGTGCAGCGTACGTGAATTGAAAGGCTGTCTGTTTAATCATATAGTTTTTCATCTTCTTCAAAAGAATTTAATTGAATAACGAGCAGTAAACATACGTGCAGTCAAGCATGATATTCTTTGTTGAGAGAATAAAACATTGTTTCTCGTCCTGATCGAAAAAAAACACACATTGCGATTAAGCGTTTTTGTTTTGTTTTTCTAATAAAGGAAAGTTTAATCATCAACAAATGGAAGACTATTAAAGATTGCGGTGCAAATTTCTTCAGGGCACACGCGAAGAAGAATGATTCCCCTGAGATATATGGATGTGTGTGTAGAGGAGCTCTTGCCTTCTACGAATCCGCCCTCCTGTTATATCCCTAGGGAAGAAACTAAAAAGTAGAGAGTTCGTCGGAATAAACTGCACAAATTTGGAATTATTCAAATATCGTGCTGTGCGTAACTAAAACCTCTATTCTTTGTCTCTGATAGCTGGCCCCCTGAGGTCCTGTATAGCATGTAAAGTAGGTTTTAACAATTGAAAGTTCACCAAGACATCGGCGTCTCATTCTGGGCTTCTTAAGCACATCAATTCAGCTATTGATTTACAAAAAAATTTTTCGAGAAAACATCTGTTTACACAAAGTGAGATAAAATTAAAAACAAATTATTATATCTCAGATAGTTTACTTATATTACTTCGTAAAGTTTAATAATATTTAAAGAAATTCATGAGGATAAACAAAAATGTTAATTTGGATTGTTTTCAACATTATCTTTTCCTTATAAATTTGAACAAATAGTATGCTTACTTCTTTTATTGTTTTTCTTTTATATTCTTGTATCGTATGTATCTATATACATACACATATATCCATAATATAAGCAAAAATCTCAACTTATATCAATGTTTTTGCTAGCGAAATTGTGAATGTGATTTGTTCTATAAATTCATTTGCTGCAATGATTGATTGGACACACCCCCACTAGAGGTTAAGGGGGCGGGGCTGTCTGTCGTTAGAAAAAGTGGTTGGCTTGCAGGGTGTGACCAGGTGTTGAATAATTCTCTATTATTATCTAATTCTGATGCTAACTCGCACTCAAATGACCAGACAGACAAGGTATTTTACGTTATTCGCGATTATACTATTTTAAAATAATTTGGGATCATGAAACTGCACATATTTTGTGTCATAAAGTATGTTTAATTATAAATGTGTCGATAAAAAGAACAAAAAGTTGTTTTTTTTGTATGTGTGTGTTCGGTTACAAGTTTACTTGCAGGAAATAATTTTCTTTAAAATATTTCCTTTCGTATCCATTTTGCATGGTTTAATTTCTAACCAGTTAGTATTTTAGTCTTCAGAACACGGATAACTTATTGTGCAACTTTGTGCTTTAAAGAGATAAACCATGGTTGTGACGATCCACATCTGGATCTTCAAGGAATACCTCTATTCTCTCTCCCTCTCTTACTCATACTCACTCTCATAAGCCCCCCAGTGGCTCAGCGGTATGTCTGAGGACTTACACGCTAAAATCCGGGTTTCGATACCCGTGGTAGGCAGAGCACAGATAGCCCATTGTGTAGCTTTGTGCTTAATTCAAAACAACAGCAACACTCTCATAAACACTTTATCTATTTTTCTTCCTCTCTCTATATATATACATATATAATTCTGGAATTTATTGGTTAGTACAAAGCATCACGCAAATAGAATGCTACCAAACAGTGTTAGACAAAATCAGTAAGCATACGTTGTTATGAGATGTCGAGTGTTTAAAAAGGAAAAAAGTTTGATTGTCTGACTCTCCTGAAATCAAAGGAAAATTTTATGTCTGGTATTTGTACCTTTAAAGTGTTTTAAAAACTGTTTGTGTTAAACATGAATTCTGGTATGAATTAATTTCATGAACCCGAATACTTTTTCATGAATATATAACTGACAATAGTAGATAGTCTTGGTGTTTTTGGAAGAAGAAAATAGCATTCAGAAAAGAAGTCATATTTAGAACATGTGTGTTAAATTATTTCCATTATGTACACATTAAATATTTCAAGAAATAAAAACATCCAAAACTAAAACACACAAGTAAACTGTTAAAATTACACAATCTATTTTCGTTGGTCAGTAATTATTACTGTTTCTGTAAATTACACCATATAATAAATAGTTCAGTTTTAAATGAAACTATTTCGTAGTTGTTTGAACTTAAGGAAATGAGACGTGTGAAGCAAATTTGCATCCTAATTCTTCATTCTTATTATAAGTAATTCTATGAACTTACGAGTAGAATAAAAATAAAGCAACAATATAAACAAGTACGTTTGCAAATGTTCAGACTTAGTGGATATTATGGACACTTGTTGTGAGCAAAAGTTAAACCTAGTTCAGTAGCGACTGTAGAGTTAAGCACTGTTATTAGCTGGTTCATTTGTATGAAATGTATATATTCACCACACCCTTCTTTGACGGAGGCCCTCATACAGTTATTACAAGCCAGTAAGAGGGACAGAACAATGACCAGATCGTTTAAGCTCATTGGTTAAGCTGCAGTTTTGTTAATTGATTCTATGTTTTTCAGTCAGTCTCGTTCTAGAGATCAAAAAGCAAGGTATGCGACGTGAACTAGTTTAATTATGTTTTGTTACAATAGTTCTAAAGCTCAGTTATGGGTTTTCGTAAGTTCGCTCACTTACGTTGGCTTTCAGTTTATCTGTATACTTCATTCCAGTGTTAAATAAATATATATTTTTCTTTTTTGTATACATGCGCAATTCTTCATTTCGTCACACATACCTTTCGTCCAATCGTGGTATTGTCGGTATTAACAACTTACTCTTCATCTTGAATCAAGTTGCCAAACCTGTCCATATACATTTATGAAATACCGGAAAATGCCCATAATTCTCATTCGTTTAAACAGATGTATCTTCAGACTAAGTATTTGATATTTTCGAAATTTATCATGCTGTAAAAATTTGTGTGAAATACTCGTACCTCCATCACTGAACTAAACATAACTGCTCTAAATTTGAACGTTTATCTTTTTTTAAATGTTGAAAGCATAATGCCTAAGAGCAGAGAAATACTATTTCTAAACGGTTGAATATATTAAAACATGTTTAGAGAAAACATAGTTTAGTTTTGTACTGCACATATATAATGTTCAACACAAACTGGATTTGAGATAGTTATGCATGTACAAACGTTTCCACATTTCTTGATCGAAGAATACCAAACTAGACACAATGATATCGAGTGACACGAGGAAAATCATGAGGGTTATTGGACTCCAAGTGTGATTTCGGTTGATAGAATTCTTGAAAACAGTTTGTTTTCCTTCTCAGTAATGGTGCTTTTAGACATTTTTGTTGCACTTTTAATGTTAATCGTGTTAAAAAAATAGAAGCACAATTTCCTATCCGTTGTTACAAACGAGTTCTTGTTTCACCTGTCCAACGGACGTGTGTTCCATGTATCTAAATAAATAAACGTCACTACGTGTGTCTGTCCTTATACAATTCTTCATTTCTTGATCAACCAACACTAAACGTAACAATGATATAAAATGACATCAGAAAAATCATGAGAGGGTTTGGACCCCAATTAATTTCATGTTGATATGATTCTTGAAAACACTATGTTTTTATTTTAGTCTTGGTGCTTCTAGATACTTTTATTTCACTTTTAATGTTAATTATGTTAAAACAAATATTAGAAACACAACTTTCTATCCGTTGTTACAAACGATTTTATATTTCACTTGTTCAACGGACGTGTGCTACAGCTTGTAATGTTATAAACTTATATAAAACAAGAGTTCGTCACTACAAATGCAAACACGTGCCTGACATCCTGCTCATATTAGGATCTGTGCTCATAATTATAGAGACTTGATGTATTTTAAATTTAAATTTTATTCCTCTTGTTAAAGCAATTATATTGACAAAATTTATTTCATAATGATATTTTATTCTTGTATTAATTTACAAATGATTTTTTTTTTCAAAAACTCTTGTTTTTACTTTTCTACCTATCTTTTATACATAGTAACTTTAATAATATTTTCAGATAATTTGGAAAACTATACCATCTATATGTTATTGATTACAAAATTATTTTCTTTAAAATGCCTCAATACTGACAGAAGACTTTTGAGTAATTTTCTATTGTATTTTTAAACTATGTTGAGTACATACTTTCTTTCATTGACTGCATATGCATATAGTATCAAACAATAAATACAATGATTATTAGCACATGCATCACAAACTTTTGATTTTTCTTCCGTTATTTCACGACCAAAACTTTAATTTTTGATTTAATCTCTTTTATTTTATTTCCCTCAGTTATTTTAGGATAAATATGGTTTTTAATATATCTCATTATCTAATTTTTTTCCGAATAAGTCTGTGAACCGAAATTAAGTTTTTTCATCAGACTCAAACCAGTTTAATAATATTTCATTGTGTTTTGGTGTTCTGTATATTTTTGAATAAAAATAACACTTTTTTATAATAGTTACATTTGAAAATTTTTCTTGCTACATTATTTGTGCACCTTAAATTTTACGTTTTGTGTTGTTTGTTTAAATGTTTGATAATCATTGAATTGTTTATAATACTTAAACGTAAATACAACATAATCAACATACGTCCATTAAATATTCGGTTAGTTTAAAACTGTACTAAGAGTTTTGGGTTCTGCTTTAATTATAATAACACAGACCTCAACACTGGAAATAGTGAACTATCCATTGCTATGCATTCTTTGTATATAAAACTGTTTTTAAAATTGAAAAGAAGAACATAAATTGAATTTCTTTAAAAGTGGGCCCGGCATAGCCAGGTGAGTTAAGGCGTTCGACTCGTAATCTGAGGGTCGCGCATTTGAATCCCCATCACACCAAATTTGCTTACCCTTTCATCCGTGGGGGCGTTATAATCAATCCCACTATTCGTTGGTAAAAGATTAGCCCAAGAGCTGTTGTCTTCCCTCTAGTCTTACACTGCTAAATTAGGGTCGGCTAGCGCAGAAAGCCATCGTGTAGTTTTGCGCGAAATTCAAAACAAACAAACCGTTAAGAGTTGTTTTAAAATTTCTCCCACAATTTGTAACCTATTTAGGTAGATTTTTTTTGTAAAGCAATTTGTATACTCTTTTTCAGCACACATATTTCTGTATACATAGACATGACATCAAAACTACATAATTTTATCTTATTTTTCATGTTTTTTAAACCGTTTAGCCACGTCGTATGAATCAAGTGTAATTGTATTATTTCTGTTTATACACTTTGATACGTACATACTAAATGCATTCCTATTTTATAATTAAAATCAGCATAGGTTGGATGAATTGGAGTAATTTTCCAAACATTCTGATTTATTTTTGCGGCACTTTACAGTTGGAAAATTCTTTCACATGTTCCCCTTCAACTTAAATACAATTCTATAGTTCAAAGTTTTGGGCCTTTTAATTTTTTTAAATATTAATTTTGTTTATTTTCTTTTATTTAAGGTTTGTTGCTATATTTTTTAAAAATATTTCAGCTTCTAATATTTTCAAGCTTTTTCCTTTTATCGTAATATTCAACTATTAAAATTAAGGTAACAATTACTTTGTACGGTTATGTAATAAGTAATTCTTTACTATTTTAAATTATATTTTAATAAATTGAATACGATTTATGTTACATTCTTTTCTTAAAGTTGTTTTCGTATTCTGTTTCAATAGAACTGATCACTTATTCAGATACTCAATTATATTTTCAGCTTTTTCTACATTCGTAAAACAAAGTAGAGGGCTTGTAATCATTTCTTTTTTTGATAATTCTCTGTTTTATTCTTTATATATTTATATTTATGCAATTCAGTTTTATTCACACTTTTCTTTACTCAAATGAACTTTTCTTTAAAATTTTCAAACGTACCTTACACTTGTTGGGCGGAGTTATTGCAAAATTTAGTTTTTTCGAGTACTGATATTTGTACAATAGTAAACTTTGAAGTCTTTAAATTAATAGCTTCAAATTCTTTTTATTGGCCCTCAGGGATTCGGTAGTGAGCTTATGGATTTCCATCTTAAAATCCGGATATCAATTCATATTGGTGAACGAAGTGCTGAAAACCTATTGTGTAGTTATGGGTAAAATAAAATAAAAATCGTTTTTATTTTGTTGATTATTTTAGTTTTCTATTTTGTTGATTTGTGAGTTTTATATTCGCTAGGCTTGTAAGTTGCTTTTATACTGCTATGTTTCTTTGTAGTCTCAGTAATGCAATTTCACGAAGCGATTTTCCTCTAGCGTTTTTGCTATATACTTAAAATATTCTAAATGTTCAATCATATAATTAAGATGGTCATAATCCCCGAGTAATACTGCACTCATTAAATTACTTATTCTTCATGTTAATTAACTTTATTTGGCTCTTCCTTGTTTTTTTTAAGTTAATTTTTGCGTTTACGACCTTATTTTTAGCCATTTTTATGCGTATTTTATAGCTCTACATTTGTATTACAATTTTAATTTTGGAATTAATCATTTCTCTTACAAACCTTTAAACTCACTTACATATGTTTAAATTTTAAGTGTTGGAAATGTTTCACATTACCTTATAACACTAGTTTTGATAATTTAATTTGATTATCTCTTCCTTTGCAGAAACATGGCTAGGTAGTTAGGGGGCTCGATTCGTAATATCAGAGTCGAGGGTTCGAATCTCCGTCACACCAAACGTTCTCGCCCTTTCAGTCGTGTGTGTGTTATTATGTGATGGCCAATCCTACTATTCGTTGGTAAAAGAATAGCTCAAGAATTTGCTGTGGGTGGTGATGACTAGCTGCCTTACACTGTTAAATTAGGGACGGCAACTACAGATAGCCCTAGTGTAGCTTTACGCAAAATTCCAAAAACAAACAAACAAACTCTTTGTAGAGATTAAGTGTTATCATAGTAAAAAAGTTTTAATTGTAGCCATTTTAAACTGTATTTAGAAGTATTAATTACCAATGTACTTCACAGTTGTTAATTTCAACAATTATTACCGGGCAATTTATTAAAGCTAAAATATTTAAATAATATTATGATTAAATTTCCTGAAAAATTCTTACTTGAGAATTTTATGTTTTCTAATCCGAAAACACCCTCGACCGTTCAATCTTAACAAAACTCACTTCTGTGCTATAAAATTTGAATTACATAATCAAAGTAAGCTGTGACAAAGAAAAACTTCAAGAATTACGAACAAGGCTGTTACAATTATCATCTGGTAAAACGATTCTACTTGGAATAGTTATCTGTAGCAAAATATTGGTTGAACATTGTTTTATCGTATTTGGTATATTCAAGACGATATCTCTCAGAGGTAATATCCGATTTTGATGACTGTAGATTCTGCATACACAGAAGCTTCAAGTTTTTTATTTTATATATCAGTAAATTGGTCAGGCCTTTCTTACCAATAGTGCTAACTGAGCAATTGAAGAACCTAGATATAACATGGGAATTATTTGCTGCTTAGCAAAGTAAAGGCAAGCAAGCACAAATAAAAGAATTAAGCATGGATTTACATAATCTTTAACATGTATATGGTCTGTTACAAGAGGTTGTGTTGTACTACTGCTGAAAACCCCCATACCATCTATTTGGTCCACAGAGTTATAAGACAAGAGAATGTTCAGGTTTTGCCCAACACAACGAGCAGAAGGCACCATAGTATTACGTGCACTTGTGCTAACATTCGGCTGCGCACTCGTAAAGAATGAAAGACGGATAGCTCTTGTAGAAGTTTCTTGTTTCTATCCTTAAATGATGTCACAAGTTAAATGGTTTTAAATAATTTAAGTACGAAACAAACCCATAAATCAAGAATGGTTTGAGAACACACACACGTGTTTATGTACAACATTTTCGAATCCTCCCTCCTTAATAACACAAGTTTAATTGAAGATTTTACATATAATTTTTATTACCAGTAGCAACAGAACTCAAAAAGTTTAAAGCAAAATTTTTATAAGTGGAATATCAAACATGATTACACGAACCATTTTAAGTCCATTTATGTAGTAACTAACAATAAGAAATTGAGAAAACAAATACTATTTTAATTACTAAAGGACGTCATTGTTTTATTATATTTATGGAATAATTGGTTCGTTTTGAATTTCGCGCAATTATACATGACGGCTAGCTCTGCTAGTCGTCACAAGATTAGGGAAAGTAATTAGCCATCACCAACCACCGCCAGCTCTTGGGCTGCTATTTTACCAACGAATAGTGGGCTTGACTGACACATAATAACGTCCCCACAGTTGAAAGGGTGAGCCTATTTGGGAGAATGAGAATTCGAACTCGCGCCCGTGAGATTGCGAGTCAAGCACCCAAAGCACTTAGCCATGCTGGTTTTTTATATAAAAAATATGCATACTGAAAATAAATTTCGAAATAAGAACTTGGATTTGTGAGATAAAGTAGCAACAGATTGACGCCTCTGGTCTTGAACAAGCTATAAAACTTACATATAGACAGTAAAACGTAAGGTCTACATGAAACATTATATTTCATTCAATAGCAATAATAAAATACCTGGGTTAAACAAACAGTGGTAACCAACCAGCAGCAAGCGACGTCATAAGCACGTTCGTTGTCCAGCACTTTGAACCAAAAAGCGAGATTGACTGAAAATGTGAAGCGTGTTCAGTTGCATTGTGCCCAGGGGCTTAAAACCTTCGATCCGTTGCCGAGCAGTAACTAGTAGATAACACGAGTACAGTAATAATATTGATGAGTTTCACACTTATTATTAGTTCTATCACATAGTTAAACAGTAAACCATGTTATCCACGTAGATTGGTTAAAGTCTACTCAGGTTTTTTACTGGGGCAGTTACCTTTTGAAGTTTGCTAATAGTCTGAAAATCTTTTACAGTTCACTTCAGAATATTTTAATCTTTACTAAAATGATTCAGAACAACGAGCCATCATGTGCATATATGAATAACACTAAAGTTAATTTGAGTAATGATAATAGTAAATAATTGATGTTAAATTTAAATAAATAATACAGCATTATCAAATATTGCTCTTATTATGATTTGTAAAAGTCTTAAGAGAATAACGTATAATAATTACAACTAACTTACTTGATCTAGTTCCCATAAAAATTTGTTGTTCATGTAACTGATCCTACAAACAACGCCTTCTCCATGGCTATACACGTTGTATTCTAGCTGGCCCGATGAGACCTGTTATTACGCGAAAAACCTCAATAGCACTGGATATAACGGAAATAATGTGAGTGTCATATCGTTGCATATTTTTCTTGCCTTCATTTCTAGGTTCTTAGGATAGCAGTATTCAGTTTCTACCCTTTGACAGATGATTTAATAAGAAACTAATATAGGAAATTAATTAAACGATTAACATTGTGTTTGATTATCCTCGCCTGACGCATGTATTTGGTCTTAAATCATTTATTATACGCCAAATTGTATTCTCAATTGGGTATTAAAGATTTAATCAAAATAAAGTACAACGTTTCGACCTTCTTAGGTCATCTACAGGTTAACAAAGAGAGTTTACAAAAATAAAATAAAATGGTGCAGTTTACAATTGGATTTCATCAGTTTAATAAGTTATAGTCTGATATTTAAAGCATGTAATAATAAAATCTAAACGTATTTAAGTCCCAGGACTTTATAAGGGTCACTTAAATATTAAAATAACTGCATACAAAACTTGTTTTTTTTTAAGTTTATTTATATTTTAATACTAGTTAATGCTACCTAACTTTGCTTAAATTAATGAATTTAAATAGGTAATGGAGGGCATAATAACGTTTCCACTTTCTTCAACTGTTATGCTTCTGGGTGCATTCTGGTTTTTTAATTTCTCTTTATACACTGGTGATTTTCTTTGTTTCATATATTCTTTGTATTTACAAAACACCTTACAACAAATAATAATTTATCAATAAGATGGTTGAACACTGTTCAAGTAATTTCTGGTCGAAATAACAAAGAATAAAAAACTAGAATGCAGAAGACTCTCTTTTTAAATAACGATTAGTAACAGTTTAGAATGTAGAAAACTCTCTTTTTTAAATAACTATTAGTAACAGTTTAGAATGTAGTACACTCTCATTTTAAATAACGATTAGTAACAGTTTAGAATGTAGAAAACTCTCTTTATAAATAACGATTAGTAACAGTTTAGAATGTAGAAAACTCTCTTTTTAAATAACGATTAGTAACAGTTTAGAATGTAGAAAACTTTCTTTTTAAATAACGATTAATAACAGTTTAGAATGAAGAAAACTCTCTTTTTAAATAACGATTAGTAACAGTTTAGAATGTAGAAAACTCATTTTAAATAACGATTAGTAACAGTTTAGAATGCAGAAAACTCTCTTTTTAATAACGATTAGTAACAGTTTAGAATGTAGAAAACTCTCTTTTTAAATAACGATTAGTAACAGTTTAGAATGAAGAATACTCTCTTTTTAAATAACGATTAGTAACAGTTTAGAATGTAGAACACTTTTTAAATAACGATTAGTAACAGTTTAGAATGTAGTACACTCTCTTTTTAAATAACGATTAGTAACAGTTTAGAATGTAGAACACTATCTTTTTAAATAACGATTAATAACAGTTTAGAATGTAGAAAACTTTCATTTTAAATAACGATTATTAACAGTTTAGAATGTAGTACACTCTCTTTTTAAATAACGATTAATAACAGTTTAGAGTGTAGTACACTCTCTTTTTAAATAACGATTAGTTACAGTTTAGAATGTAGAACACTATCTTTTTAAATAACGATAGGAAACATTTTAGAATGTAGAAAACTCTCTTTTTTAAATAACTATTAGTAACAGTTTAGAATGTAGAAAACTCTCTTTTTAAATCACAATTAGTAACAGTTTAGAATGTATAAAACTCTCTTTTTAAATAACGATTAGTAAGAGTTTAGGACGTAGAAATTCTCCTTACAAATAACGACAAGTAACAATTTAGGATGTAGAAATCTTTCCTTACAAATAACGATTAGTAACAGTTTAGAATGGAGAGGAACATTCTTTGCAAATAACAATTAGTAACAGTTCATAATGTAGAATACACTCCTCACAAATAAATTAAAAGGCATTTGAGAACCGTATCGTGACTTTTGGTGAGATGAAAACAAAGCAGTTCGTATATGCAGGCTCACAAGGGATTCCTGTAATTTGTGATGATGTGATCATTATAAACGTTAATCCAAGAAAACAAACTAAAACACAATTTCGGTGTAAATTCGGCAAGATTGAAGAATGCTTCAATTATTATCATACCAATGGCAATTATAAAAGTCAACAGACATGTTATGCCCCTACCCGGAGGGTTTGAGTGTATACTGTCACTGTAATTAAATATGACTGATTACGCAGTAAGTGCAATCACCAGGTCTACTTCTTCACAAATATATATAAGTATAGGAAAATAGCTATCAGCTTATGTTAACTCATGTTATCGCATTTTTAACGTACTTTTGGTTGAGTTATTAATATTTGTAGAGAACAGAACTATAAGAATTTTACGTGATTTCAGTTGATACTCATAAATTGAAAAAGAATAAAATAGTAGTGATTTTTTGTGTTTTAACGTATATAGAATATTTTAATAAAGCTTCTTTCAGTCAACATAATTGTATTCTTTATTTTTTTACAATATATAAAAGTTCTTTAACTTTATTTGTAATTTATACCACTTCATAAGAATGGTTAATATATCTTGGCATATAAGCCTGACGCCACGGCCACAATGTTTGATACGTATGTGTATTTGGTTGACGTAGAATTCCTAACCATAAAATTGCACAATACAGTCTCGAGAAACGAATTATTGAATGTTGATTTTACAGCTCTTTATGAGGAATGATATTTGTATGGTGATATAAAAGGACATATGAATGAACACTGAAGCAAATCAATTTCGAACAAGAACATCTATAACGTCTCTTCAGATGTTGGGCGTTATAAGTAAAGATCAATCCTGCTTTTCGTTGGTAAAAGATGGCGTTGGATGGTGATATCTGTCTTCCTTCTCTCTTGTTTTTCAATACTAAATTAGAGACGTCTGGCACTGATAACCCTCCTGTAACTTTGCGCGAAATGTGAAACAAATCAAACAATCAATAATTTGGTGAATAACATCAGAGAAAGCAAATAAGTAGACCTGTCTGAAGATGTAAAATTATTCTGCCACACCCAGATCTACCACTAGAAAAGTCTGAAGGTAACGTCTTAACACTCTAACATTTATCCATGCTATAATGGATAATAAACACTTAATTCAACGTTATCCTGAGCCAACGTCTGTTTACAATGGAAGGTTATTGGAAAGTCTGTGAAAAAGTTTCAGTCATAAATACACCTTTCCATTCTTCGCAGACATTTGTTATAATAAAAATTGTAGTGTCAGAGAGAGTACGGTGGAAGAAGAATTAGTTTCAAAGATAGTTCTGAACATGAAACATCGCTTCATATTAATACAGTTAACCCACCGTACAAGTTATGCACTATTATTTTCATAAAATTGAGACTTATTCAATGAAAATAATACGATGTTAAAAGCACAATTTTACTAGCCATTTAGATATTTTTAATTAGAAGTTTTCGACTACACGATTCAGATGTTAACATAACTGATATTGCGTAAGTTTTCACTTCATATAATAATATAATGTATGTTAAAATCTTTGTTTTCGATGGTACTAACCTTTACATCATAGTGTATTATCTAAAAAGTTTTCACATATGTATGAAGAATAGCAATTATTTTCTACTATGTTTACCTTACGTTGTAGAACTTCCTCTCATATTCATTTACCTACTGAGCATTCAAATATTTATATTTGAAATAACGATTATGTTTACCGTTGCAGAGTAAATACTAATTTCATTACGATTTGAGTTAATAAAACGCTTGTTATTATTATTTATCATAAAGATATTACCTTGTCATTTGAATTTCAAATTTTGCACCAACAATTAAAAAGCTGAAAACTAAAACTTTTCGTTCCACGGGAAGGTGTTTCATCCTTAAAGGTTTCACCAATCAAACACTTTTATTCAAACATTGGCAAATAATGGATCTTATAGGCGGGGCAAACTAATTAACATAGCTTAATAACTCAGCTAATTTCTTTTCTTAATAACAACTGAAACTGAATATTTTAGTATTGTAGAAAAATAAATTTAGTTGATTAAATCATAAGCTTCCTGAGTCGGAGGTTTGAAACCCACCGCGCTGAGTTCACAAAAATAAGTACAATTTGTAACCGATCGAGAAAAAAAAAGATTGTCCACGAAACACAAAAGAGAAAAATCCACAAACGTATAAAACGATTCAGAAGGTTGAGAACATCTGTAACAAGGCATTAATTACAATTATTATTTTTATTATTGGCTGAAATTATATAAATAAAAATTATCTTCTTCAACCTTCTAAGTATGGTAATGTTTTAACTATTACACCGTTGATGTTTAATATTACATCTGAACCTAATAATTGTGTGGTTTTATTACATCAAAGTTATGGTAATATTCGGCTTTGCACAGTTAATAACTTTGATAATAGATACAGTAGCAAACAGGTGATAACAAGTAAGCATGTCTTTGGTTAAATATAAACAGCGAAATATTGCAAATCACTGTTACACATGCGATGCCAAAAGACCATAAAATACGATATCTGTGTGCTCCCAGTGATAACCTGCTTGTTAAAAATTGTGGTTTTAAATTCCGGTAATACAATGTATTTCTCGCTATGATATAGTGGCATTATTTTTAGGTAATACTTCTAGCTTCATTTTATTGGAAGTTCTTTTTTATCGTATCTTTTTAAAAGAATAGACGTCTCTCCTTCAGATTATTAAAAGACATTAAGATGGAAATGTTAAGCAATTATTCGAACTATGAACAAAGAATGTCAAATACCATCGCATAAAATAATTAAAAACAATAAAAACAACAAAGGTATAACCCAATCGGAGTCTTCAATATACTATCATGAATTTAAGTGGTTAAATTGAAACGTTGAACCATTTTGCACCTGTTTTAGCGATATCCCAAGCCATCTTTAACGTGTTATTCACTTTTCTGTTTGTAACTAAATATTTAAACTTTTCGTTTCCGGAGTGCTTGCTAAAAATCACCGCCAAAAGTATATGATGGAATATTTTAAAACGAATGTGGTTTAAAATACAGAATGTAATAAGAAACACCAGTTTAAAAAATACCTTTTCAATGAAGGATCAGGTTCTTTATATTGTTTAGAGGAAAAATGAGAAACAAAAATACATCAAATTAAGTGATTCTTTCACGACTAAGTCTTCCTTATATGTGGTTGTGTCAAGTATTTCATTTATTTCAAATGCGATTTTCAGCAATGAGCATTTCATGCACTTCTGAATAAATATTTTACTGCTGGCCCCTGAGCAGCAGCAGTAGCAGGAAGGAAGGGGTGGAGACAAGTCATTTCAATAGTTGTTTTCTCATTATATTAGCTGACAGCTTAAGAACAATAAAATCGCACACAACTTCACTACAAGGTTGTATTTTGCGTTAATAACAAATATTATTTTATAGGGCGGCTCTGTGTCTGAAGAGGGGAGAGGAGTGGGAGGGGGCACGGGCGTGGTTCTTTATTGTGTTGGGTCACCTTGCACTAACCCTCGTTCCACAACTGAAGTACAACTCGGAATACAGATGACAGAAAACCTTTTCTATCTTCCAACGAGTTTTCCTTAACTGGATTAGCATCTCCTTTATATGTTCCTATTAGCACACCTAAGTTAAAATAAAAAAAGTTGGTGAATTTTGTCGTACTGCATGGTACGATAATTAAATTCTTCTAATATCTGAAAAACTATAAGTTATACACAAGTTGACTATTATAACTAATGTTATATATATATATATAAATACATCATCTAGAAACAGGAGTAAAAGACGTGCATTATCTGAATTTGTAGAAATTATTTGTAACACCAAGTTTATCATAAAAAAGGAAATTTGGAAGAGTTTAATGAACATTTTCAA